>CM024241.1:96119548-96463700 GCA_013421045.1 Propylea japonica
TACTATTAATTGAAGACCGACGTTTTCGCTGTTACCAGTTAGTATATCTGAAATGAGTTAAATCATAATGGATCTTGTGATTGATGTTGAAATGATTCATTTCAGTATTCAAATTAACGATATTCAATGTAATTCATAGATTCATTCCTGAAAATCAAATGGTATTCAGTTCTGAGAATTGTCATGAAGCCGGTTCAGCACTGAAATTTGTAGGATAATTTATTGCTGTATATTTTCGAGTTGTAAAATATTGGATGTCAATCCATTAATTCAAATCAAAAACCATTGATTTTTTTTAATACTGAATAATTCGATAGATTTTTCCGATTATGGTGCTCACTTATTATATTCATTTATCGATAATTTTCCATACATCATTGAACTTGTCGAGAATTTTTCTCATCACATGGAAACAATTTTCTACTGAGAGATCATCCCGATAATGTACAATCATATAGCATTATTTGCCGATTATAGCAAGGGTTATTCGAAAACATAGTCTTGAACTACCAACTTGTATATATGTGCATCGGTGAGTTTGAGGACGTTCTTCGTTAGATCAGTTGGGGACAACAATAGTCCGTGAAGAAGTTCTGGTTCTTTCAGATAATCGATAATTCAGTGAAAATAACTTCGAAAACCCCCCAACAATTTGGCTGTAACTCGTTCCGTTCAGAGAACGGAGACCAGAATTTGTCAGTTTACATCGCACAAATAAAATATTTTTCTGAAAATTCGTAATGGAATGATCGTCATCAAATTTTGCAGCAGTTTGCGCGTTATCATTCTCTTTCTATACTTATAATTTTTATATGATTGGGTATGTGGTTTCGAAAATATTAGATAATAATGAAAAATTTCAAATGTCCATAACTCCGAAACTACTTAACTGATTTGGCCCGTTAACCAACTCAACCGAGAAATTCATAACCTGAACCTTCTTTCAAATTTTCAGAAATGTCACTCCGTCCGTTCGGGAGTTATCGTGTTCACGGCCGGACTGAATAAGTTTTTTATCCCGGATTCTTCATCAGTGAGTTCAACCGAGTATTTCGAGACTTTTTGAAGTTATTCAGCATTATTGAAAATGACAATTTCTTTTTTTTATTCTATCTCTCTATGAAAGAAAGGCGGAATATGATTTCATATTCAGGTTAGTCAGAAAAAAGAGCTGAGGAATGTTTAATCGGGTTTTTTCACAGCTGGTATGGTTCTTGAGTCCCTCAGTAGACACAACGAGTTTCGGCCAACCTGTACATGGAGTTTTGAAAATCCGTTGCATATTGAAAAGATTATAAAAAGCACATTTTATGTAATGTGTGTTTGATATTTCAGCGGGAATAATTTTAGTACAAAAATGTTTGAATTGAATGTCACATTTTTGATATCGAAAACTGGTTAAAACTGAGTTTTAACGATAGCTTATCGAAATTATTGAATCATAATAATTTTCAAATTGCCGAAATTCAATTGATTATATATTTTTATACTTGCAACCCAACTCATTGTACTGTTATAAAAGTGATATGAAGAAATTAACTGCCAATAAATGAAACCACATTATATTCGCCTTTTGATATTTTCATTTTTGAGCGCTCGTTCTACTAAACGAGTGCTATATCGTTTTGCCCAATGTCTGTAATTTTCGAATTTTGAGCCGAAAATGGTCTCAAACGATAGGGTTCGACTACCTGATGAAAAAATATGAGGTCAAATCAAATTCTGTAGGGCCGGCCGGCCGTCCGGATTATCCTAGAGACTTGAAATTTACGTACAGAGTGTTCCATAAAAAGTGGCCATTCAAAATGTTTGTTCCTCAATATTTCACACAAAACGAGGGCAAACGGAATGAAATTTGCAGCAACTTGCCAGATGCTCATAGTAAGCGTCTCGCAAAATTTTGTGGCCATAGTGTTATCAGAACTATAGAAAATTCAATTGGAATATTGAAAAGAAGAATTTAGTGTCTTATATTAGTGAAACCGTTAGCCATAGCAGCACCACTTTTGGTATTCGAAATTCTCTCATCGATGAGAACAATCACTGAAAAAATCACATCATAGCAACGAGACCCAGGGGTTAATTTTTGATCCCCTATAATACTTTCAAAGTTATATCAAAATTCTATACAGCTGAAACCGTGAGCTGGAGCATCACCATTATTGGTATTGGAAATCCTCTTACTGATGCGAATAATAAGGCGTTACATTCGGGCAGATTCTTCGTTATGTTATGGTAAATGCAGTTAGATCAGAGTACGAGATTTTATGATCATGATGAATGGAATTAATTTCATTGAATAAACCGATATCAAATGGGATATTTTTTGCGCATACCCTAGAATCATAGTCATAGACTAAAAATTCAGAACAAGAAAAGAATTCATTTCTGTAGTCTCTGGGATAATGGTCTTCCTATTCTTTTATACGTTTACGAAGCGATAAGTTTGGGAACCTTTTTTATGTAATGTTAAGTTTGTGAACAGCAATATTTTCAGAGTATTGCGATCATTGTATAATCAGTGGAATAATTTGATTTGATCGAATAAATGAATATCTGTTGAACGGGAATAGTTTTTGTCTGTATACTGCAACCCAAATCAATAACTACAAATTTATATGTGTGCAAAGCGAGAAGTTTATTCAATTCTTCATTCTCTGGGATATGAGACTTCATATTATTAAACGTTTGCAAAGCGTTATTTTCGGGTAAATTCTTCATGATTCTTCATTATTTTATGATGAATTCGGTAACATCCGAGTATCGCGATCATATGATCGGTGCATGAATTAATTCATTGAATGAACCGATATATGTCATGTAGTCATAAACATCATACACTACTGTGTATGTGTTCAGAGCGAGAAGTGATGTCATTTCTACAATCTCTGGTCTTCATATTCTTTTATACGTTTACGAAGCGATAAGTTTGGGGACCTTTTTATGTAATGATAAGTTTCGGAACTAGTTTTGTTCATATGCAACCCTGGAATATTACAAATTCATGTGTGCAGAGCGAGAAGTTAATTATTTATTTCTTCATTCTCTGGGATAGGAGAAAGTATATGAAAAGTAATTCTTCTATAAGAAAACTTCTGATATTGCCATGATATACCATTCGATTGGAATGAAATCGAGTTTGAGGATGTAAATTGGCCATTTGAACGACTACGCAAGTTTTTGGAAGGAATGTGAAATTAGAAACAGAATTTAATTGTTTTCAGAATAAAATTCCGATCGTGCTGAAACTTTGCACTGATATATTAAGTACCAATCTCAAGTCCTATACAATATTTTGACGTAATAGTCTTATTGCTCCTAACATGAACAATGGCTCAAAAGCACCTGCTCAGGGCTTTTCCTATTTTTTGTAATATAATATGCCATTCAAACTGAAAACAGATATCATATTTAATTTTCAAAGCCTTTTTGAAGTTTCATTCTTTGGAGCTCGAAGCTTAGTTAAGTATAAAATTCATTTGAGTATTGCGATCATATGATCAGTGCATGAGATTAAATTCATTGAACAAAACCGATATCTGTCATATAGTCATAATCATCATAGACTACAAATTTATATGTGTGCAGAGCGAGAAGAGTGATCATAGACTAACTAAATTTTAGTTTGTCTATGGAAGTGATGTCATTCTAAAATCTCTGGTCTTGATTTTCTTTTATACGTTTACGAAGCGATAAGTTTGGGGACCTTTTTTATGTTATGATAAGTTGGGGACATCAAAATTTTCAGATACTGCGATGATAGTATAATCAGTGGATGTGTCTGATTTGATCGAATAAATCGATATCTCTCGAATGGGAGTAATTTTTGTCTGCATTCTGAATACTCTGAACTGAAAATTTATATGTGTTTGTGGGCCATAGTGTTAACAGAACCATAGAAAATTCAATTGGAATATTGGAAAGAAGAATTTTTTTATTTCTATAACGAACTTTCCGATTTAAATGAAATTCATTCTGTAAGTGGAGACTGACACACTGATTGTTCATGCAAAATTTCAAGAGAATAGCATTATCAGAACCATAGAAATTTCAATTGGAATATTGAAGAAAGACTCTTTATATTTCCATAACAAGATATCCGAATCAAGTGAAATTTATTTTTGTAATTGAGATTTATATATTTAATGTTTGTGCGAAATTTGAAGAGCATCGCATTATCCGAACCATAGAAAATATTCAATTTGAATATTGAAAAAAAATATTTATATTTTCATAACAAGATATCTGAATTGAATGAAATTATTTCTGGTATGTACATTGATATACTGAATGTTCATGCCAAATTTCAAGAGGATCGCATCATCAGAACCATAAAATTTAATTATTTTAATTTTCAAGTGTGACCATAGAATTGAATTTTTTAATTGTCAGTTTTTTTATATATTAAGTATCAATTTCAAGTCATATACAGATTTTGAGATGATGGTCCTATTGCTCCACCAAAGAACGAGCGCTCAGAAGCTCCTGCTCTGGGCTTGCTTCCATTTTTTTCTTATGAGTAACTATCTGATATCACATGTTTCTGAAATGACATTCGAAGGGTTAGAGAAAGCAGGGAAAATTTTGTGCCATTCAGGATAACAGTTGAGTTTGAGAATATTTCCTGCTCTCTCAGAATCTGAAGCCTAAAAAATTTTAAACTGCATACAGGGTGTTGTTTTTCCTAATTTCAAAAAAACTAACATTTTGAGTCCGGATCTCATTTTATTTCGAAATTCCATTTAAACCAGGTCGTACTCACTCTATCATTGTTCATACGAAAAATCATCTGATTAGCTCTCTAATATTTCCTGAATTATATTCATTTGAAATTTCGTAATTTTTTCTAAATCTCCCTGTATATCAGGTACCATGAACCTCAGATGATTTCAAATGGCATTTTCTCACTTCTTGAGACATCCCTCATCACCACCTAAACGTTGTCCCATTCCTCACCAGACACCCTGTATGCATTCATGAGAAGGCAAAACTATAGATTGTTTCTCTCTCTCTCTCAAATTAATCTCATTGATTTTTCGATATGAGCGAAATTACGAATCAGATCAATATCCAACTTGAAATTTAGAACTAAAACAGCGAAGCGCAAATATGCTCTGAATTTCGTAATAATCCTATCATTAGAAGATTCAAAAAATCTGGCCGTACAGCAGATCTGGACCTAAATAGTCATATTCAGAGCAAAATCATTAATTTATTGTATGATTAAGAGGTCACGGGATACTTTTCGGCATAATCATAAAAAAGGCATCGGCCTTTTTCTATGATTCGATCGCTTATATCGAAAAATCAATGAAAAATTCATCTTATTCGATAATAAGATGATTTTTTCGATATAAGCGAAATTACAAATCAGATCAATATCAAACTTGACATTTAGAACTAAAACAGAGCAGCACAAATTTGCTCTGAATTTCGTTATCATCGTATCATCAGAAGATATAAAAAAAATAGAAAATCTGGGCCGTACTGCAGATCCGGACTTAAATAGTCATAACTTCCATATTCAGAGCAAAATCTTTCATTTATTGTATGAATGATGGAGTCACGGAATACTTTTCGACATAATCATGGAAAAGGGCATCTAATAAGATGAATTTTTCAATTTTTTTCCTCTGGATTATTTCTGAAAGGGGCTGGCACTACCTTTAAAATAAACAATGCTTAAAATCGGGACGATATGGAGTCACTTTCCAATACAGTGCGCGTCAACATTATGGAACAAAATTCATTTCTCCGAAGAAAAATATTCGGAAACGAAATCCCGAATTTTCTGAATAGGGAACGTGAGTCATGTGGTACTTTTTTGGCAAGGTCTTTGTATCTCCTTTATAGGCGTCCAGACATTTTTAAGACAAATTTTTTTTTCAAATAGTTAGTTTGTAGGGGTTTTCAGTATGTGCACTTTGTCATTGCTCATTAAGTTTAGAACGATGATACCTGATGAAATTTGTCACCGAATGAAAGTCGACCATTACAGTTTTGTTCATGAACAACCTTCAACGCCGTCACATGAAAAAATTAAAATGTGTCGCTTCAGTTATGATCTCAAGTGGGTATGTTATTAGTGAGATACAAATTCAGTAGAAGCGTACTCAATGTACTGAAATTTGTCAAAAACTTTCAATAGTCAGTCACAAATGGTCTTGATAAAGAGCACATTTCCGCATTATGCTGTTGACACAGTGAATTATGTTAGAAAATATATCGAATTAAATTATAAAAGAACGGAACTCAATTTGAGACCTTCATATGAAAAATTTGAAGTTCATTACAAAAATTTTGCGGGATATTTATTCAATTTGCTTGTAATGGGTATTATCTGATTTCACGTTCCATATTTATTTTTTTCATACAGGTTCTCATTGTTATTTTCTTCGGTCTATGAAAAATTTAAAATATTAATTCACTTTGCTTCAAAATTGAAAATCCATTGCTTTTCATTTGTAAAGGCATGAAAATATCAAAATTGCATTGTATTTTCAATATGACAGCTCCCATTCTCGGAACCAATAATGACAAAATGTTCTAACAAAATCCAAATATTCGATAATTGATTCTTTTTCATCCATGAAATTATCGAGATGATGCTGATAAATAATAACAATTTCGGTGGATAAAACCTCGAAATAAAATATGAATCCTACGAATTCAATTTCAATTTCAGCCTGTAGGAAAACTATAGAACACCATTTGAGTGATAATCACTATTCCACAAAACTCCAAATCAACATTTTATACATTTTTCGAATGAATTTGGAGACGCGTCCTCAAACTTACCATTAAACCAATTTCTTAAAAAGTTTGGGACTAGTCCCCAAACTAACCAATTCCTGTAAGAAAAGTTTGGGGGCCGTCCTCAAAGTTGACAAATGTCCTCAAACTGACCATTTAGCAACACAAAATGTCCCCGAACTGACGATTCATATACATAAATATATATATATATATATATATATATATATATATATATATTATATATATATATGAAAAATGATCTGGAATTCCATCGAAAAATCATCTTGAGTGATGAGGCCAATTCCCCCTCGGTGGCTTCGTCAAACAAGCAAAATTGTCGCATCAAGGAGCTCGGCTTTGCGGGATAAGTTTCCGGACTGAATATTTATTGAAGAGGTGATCACAATTGATCACCGAGATCTTGTGATTAACACATGTGACTTCTTCCTTTGGGACCACGTGAGAGATAAGGTCTACGCTAAAAGCCCAGCGTCGATTCAGGACCTCAAAGATGGAATTCGTGAGGCTATCGAGGACATAGGGAAGCCACTTTGCGATTTGTCACGGAAAATTTGATTAAAAGTATATGGTCCTAAAGGCGTGGTGTTGGTGACAATTGTCTGAGTATTTTCCAATACTAACAGCATGGCTTCTTTTATAATGAAATAAACATCCGATCATTTATGTTGAAAAATGGCATTTTTCTTTCAATATCAAAATAACACTTTTATTGGAAAACCCTTCATCTTGCAAACTCCAGTTCGTTAAGTTTTCATGATTAAATAGGGCCAAATGTTCTAAAGGAAAAAAAATAATACAACACAACAAAACTAACCCGATTAAACAAGCACTAAAGTTAATCTGAACGACGAATTCAATGTTGAAAGATTAAAATTTGTCCTGTTGCACCGGAAGATAAATTCGACGTTTTCCTTCGTCATGTTCCAAGTCTCTAATGAAAGGTCTACCATGAAAGCATAATCCTATTGAATTAATGAAAATTCCCATGAATATAAGAGTGGCAGAGGCGGAAGTGATTATCAGATTTGATGTCAGACCCGTTCCACTCTTACGTGGAGTTATCGTCAGCAGATTTCATACTGCTGCCTTGCTAATTTTATGACAGGAAGTGCTCCTGCTAATGACGCTCTCGGTCCAAAATTAAAAACCAACATTGTTCGCCGAAATAAGGAGGATCCTGCTCAATGTATTCAACCTATGGCAATTTAAGTTTTGTTCGTCTATTTTTCGTATATTGCAGGGGAGAATACGCCTTTGTTCCTGTGTGGAACAAAAGAACGTTCACGGATGATCTTATGGGATGCATGTGATTTTTGTCAGAAGAGATACGATAAAAGATATTCATATACTCACTGAGCGCTTATAGCTGTTGTCGCGCTTGTTTCTATTGTATCAAGTATTTATACAGGGTGTCAAGTAAAAAAGTACCATGAATAGTGTCAGGCGATAGAAGGTCATGAAATATGAAAAAAGGTTTCATGAATATATGTCCGAAAGTGCTTTCTTTAAGAAATACAGGGTGTTCATTTTCTTCTGAATACTCAATGTTTTTTTGATCAATCAGTCTTTTGCTGTTGTTATTAAAATTTTATTATTGCAGTGTTTTGTCCTCGTTATTGGAAGTAGGTTACTTTGTAGCTTTTGAACAATTTGCGTGCATCATAACTTTTCGATGGGTTTTCACCGGAAACCGTTGGCCCTAGCGACTTCAACAATTTATAGCTTTTTGAAGAAAAACAGATAGGGAAATCGTTTTTCATAACCTGAATGACATACAGTGTAAGGCAGTGGGTTGATTTAAATTTCAAGGAAACCTGTATGTGGCGCCCTCTATTAGTAATCTAAAAACTTATAGGACATTTAGATTCCGCATCATGAAAAAACCCTCGCATATCACATTTTGTTCAATTGTTACCCCTTTGTCTAAAGTTATTGAAAATAAACCAAATAAAAATAGAAATTTTAACACTCTGTATTTCTTGGAGGAAGCAGTTTCGGATATATATTCATGGAACTTTTTTTCATATTTTATGGCTCTCTGTCGCTTGGCACTATGCATTGTACTTTTTCCTTGACAGCCTGTAAATAGAATACTACATATACAGGGTGGTCCAGATCGTACCAAAAAATTTCAACCACGTATTCAACATCGAAAATAAGCCTTAGTTTGTCATATAAACATATGTCGAGAAATGTTTCCTCATCGAGATACGGGGTGCTGAAATTATAGAAAAAAATGTTTCTTATTAATAACTTTCACATTGCTTGAAATAATTTTTTGAAATTTGACACATAAGTTCTGAGCGTCAAGGAGAACTTTTTGCATAATACCATTCCTTTTCTATTCTACCAGTAGCGTCTGACTGCAGCGAGACTGAATATTTTCAGATAAAAAAAGATACGCCACTGGTTTTTCCGACAATAAAAATTACTATTCAAATCCTTATTTAAGTTGGAACAAGTTCCGTGTCCTGAGTTATTGCTGTACGAGGCACCGTTTCCGGTTAAAAAAATAAAACACATTCTCATGCATGAAGAAATCGCAAAAATTTGATAAGGTAGGTACATAATAATAATAAAAATATTTTTGTGAAGGAAATTTGGTGATTTCTTCATGCATGAGAAAGTGTTTTATTTTTTTAACCGGAAACGGTGTCTCGTACAGCAAAAAGTTAAAAGACCGAATTTTTTCCAAATTAAATAAGGATTTGAATAGTAATTGTTATTGTCGGAAGAACCATTTTTTTATCTGAAATTATTCAGTCTTGCTTCACTACGGACGCCACTGGTAGAATAGAAAAGAAATGGTATTATGCAAAAAGTGCTCCTTGACGCTCAGAACCTTTGTCTCAAATTTCATAAAAATATTTCAAGCAGTGTGAAAGTTATTGATGAAAACATTTTTTTTCTATAATTTCATATCTCGATGAGGAAACATTTCTCGACATAAGTTTATATGACAAACAAGGGCTTATTTTCGATGTGGAATACGTGATTGAAATTTCTTGGTTACGATCTGGACCACCCTGTATATACTTTATTCGATCCTTTCTCACATATACCAACAAAAGGAGTAGATCGTGTTACAAATAAAAAGTACTGAAGCTAGTGCTAAAATTAAATCAAATTGAACAATTTTCCCCCTTAACCTCTCAAGATTATCCTCAAGCATGTACCCTACTATCGGCCCGGCCGATCAGCTGGCGGGGGGGCGCTCCATGGCTTAGTTACGCCACTGAGAATAATAACATTTGTTACATAGAAAGTTTTTCAATGCCTTTTTATACTTATAAAGGGTTACAATGTAAGTCTTACTAAACAATGAAGGACGTTATTTTTCGTGTCATTTCTGACGAATTTGGTCCTGTTTTATGTTCTCCGAAATTTCACCGTTATTGAGAAATTGAGTTTTGAAGTTTATTTCAATCCCTCATTTTTTGTGTTTTTTCCAGAATAAGACTTTCATGATGTTTTCTGTAAGGAAGTATGCAAATTCATGAAAATGATAAAATATTGTCAAAATACTTTTGTGAAGCTACAACCTTTACCCCTCTCCACATAAGTATATTTTCTAAATGTCGCCTTTCCTCAGCAATAATAACAAATGTCCCAATGTAGGTCGTCCAAAGAAACAATACCCCTGACCCATTTTTAATAATGCCGAACACAACGAAGTCCTAATTTGAAACAACACGGTTCCCTGGGAAATCGTTCAACATGAATGGCTTTGAAATTTCACCGTGTTGTTTATCCCGTACAAGAACACGAAGCGTGAGTTTCACTCGAACATTAATTAGAACTCAACTTTAATTGCCTAAGCCACTCGAACAGGTTCGCCTTGCTCAGAATTATGAGGAATGTCATACATCAATAAAGTGGGTAATTTTAAATTTCTGTTCATGACAAGTTTGCTCGACGCCATCACGTTCCTGATTAATCGGGACTTTGGTGAAATGGAATGGATTCTTTGTTTATCAACTGTACATCGATCGGGAACTGAAAAGCGATGGGAATTTAAGAGAGAAGCTTTGCGAAGCACTGATGAAATGCTGTGCTTTTTCGCGTCATTATGTTTCGAATTATTTCAGGTCTTGCTTGATACTTTCCTTACCCAATCATTCCCTCTGTTGGGATCAGATGTTCAGACATTTCATTTCGAGATTTGTTATTGAATGTTTCAGCCCTGAAAGGCTTTACCAAATGCTTTTCTTTCTGCTTCCTCCTTTTTCGTTATTTTCATTTTATATAGATATTTTTGCTAAGCAAAAAGGCAGTCAGGTCTGCCATACTCTACACAGTTACACAGCATTTGACGGAGTAAATTTTTACACCTTAGAGCAGTCAACTATTTGTCATCGAATGACACCATTGACAGAAGTGAATTGAAAATTTCGTTTTATATGGTTCAACACCGGCCCAGAGAATCTGGGGTGCTATTCTTGACATCGTTCGCAACTTTGCGCATACGCACACTTGCGAACGGCTATTTGCGAATACGCACTAGAAACGGTATTTGAGCACTGTTCGCAATGATGAATGACGTGACCGTTCGCAACTTCAATTGAACGCGGCAACAATGCAAAACTTGGATGAAATGCAACACAGAATACACGAATAGCATCCTGCGCTGATGAAATAGCCGGAAGTGATTAGCAAAACGACCGTTTACTGATGTGGATAGTCGTTAAATTTTAAATTTCAAAAAGGCTTGTAGAGGTTAGTTTCATTTATATTTGTTTCAAGTGATATTCGAGATTGCAAATTATAATGGAAGGCCACCAAGACAGTAGAAGGACAGGGCAAACACAGTTATCGTTGAAATTAATGAAGAAAATTTCGGAAAATTGTCCGGATTCCCCACGAAAAAATGTGTAAATTTTGTGGTGAATACTCAAATATACTTATTCGAAGAACCTTCTATATCGTTACTAAGAACATTTGCACAAATTGAAAATCAACTTTCACACGATTGTATCTTTGCATAAGTTTTTTATGATTTCACAAATGCAACATATATTGCAAATCGTCCATTAACTATGTCAACCCTTAAATATGTCACTACAAAAATCTCCATCTTATTTCTATTTTCTGGCACGAAAAAGGCACTTCATTTCGTATTGGGTTGTCAAAATTATGGATTCAACATTCATAGAACTCGAACTCGACTCATTTCGATGGTTGCGCCGTACGCACGTCTACTGCGGACGCTCAAGACCGTCCGTTGCAAAATGCGAACGTTCGCACGGTTTAAGGTTTTCGAACGGTCAAGAATACCAAAACGTCCATTCCATTCGCAAAGTTGGGAGTTGCGCACGACCTTGAAATTTACGAACGGTCAAGAATAGCACCCTGGTGTTCAACAATAGGGCGTTCGGCATCGACATCCGACGTGTCGGGGAATACACATCTGTACCGTTCGTCATAAAAATCTGAGCATCGGCGTCGATTCTTTTCACTCGGTCTATTTCGACGGAGCAAAGCGATTTATCCATAGAGTTTATGTTTTTTATATTTTTTTTTTATGTTGATTTTCCTGATCCGACTACCGATAGATTGAAAAATTCTAACAGTTTTATTCTTCTGTTTTCATTTATTCATTTAAAACTCAATTAATTCATTGAAATTTTTCATTATAGCTATCGTAGTTATAAATGGGCAGGAGATATGCTTTCCCTTTTATTTTTCGTGTAATTAATCAATTAATTGATCAGGATCTTTCGGTACGACTATCGCCAACAACGACCAGAAGGGGATATTGCATTACTCGTTTCTTTTGCATTCAGTGCCTCTGAACCTAATTATTTAATTGAGATTTTATGGAAGAGCTACTAAAAGGGTGAAAGTATCGTTAAAAGATGAGCATATTTCCCAAAATAGTGATCTTTGAAATCTCATAATCTATAAAAGTAGAACAGAGCAGTATGTTCTGTGGCAGATGCTCTGTACCGTTCGTTTATTCCCAGATATTTCAGATTTATCTGTACGATCTGTGGTCACGTGACTGAAAAATCCGTCCGCTCGCGGGAGGTCAATGCCGAACGCCCTAATGAATCCACAAGCGGTTTAAACAAACACCGTTCCATACCGTAAAGTGCGTTTGAAATATAAGACGCCAAATTAACGCATGTCTTCGGTTCCGCCATCGTTTGACAATGATTTTTTCCTTCTCCAAAAACTCTCTCTAAAGCCGGCCACGCACGTACAGTTAAAACAGTTGAAAAGTTTCGACTGAACAGTTAAAACTGTCTGTCGAAACAGTACGTGAGTGGGTATTCAGTCTCAGTTCAACTCGATTTTTTCAACTGAGAGAAATGAAATTGTTCATAGGGTAAGTCCGGGAGAGATCGACCATCGGTATATATCTCCGAAACTAAAAAAGTTACAATCTTTTTTAAAAAATGTGGTCGGTCTCTCCCGGACTTACCCTATTTTTAACTGAAAAATTAACTGCACTGTCGGTGTGTGGGGGTTCAATTGTGGAGTTCTCAGTTGAGTTCGTGTCGAGCAAGGGTGCGCATCACTATCCGCGGGTTTCACAAAGCTTGATTGGCAATCAAATCGTTGATTTTGAGAAAAGTTCGATGGTTTACGTCAAAATGAACTGAAATTCGCACAGAAATAATGACACTTCATCAATCAACTTGATCGGGGTTTTTGTGAAACCCGGCTTCTGTCGCATAAACAAAGGTCGGTTTTATCGAAATATATAGATATGAACAATGTTAATGGCAAGTGACATCTGCTGATTACCACGATCGCGCCAAAAAAGAAGTTGCATACTGCAGACCTGGTGCAAGAAATCGGTGTTGTCAAAATAAACAGCAGTTCTCATGACTGTATTTTTTTTACAATTATAGCAGAAACCAACAATGGTAATTTTCGGTACACTGTTTGAGTCATGCGCAAATAGTTGAGAAAATCTAATGGTTCTTCTCTAATTCTTTCATTAAATTATGTGTGAAGATAAATTTCTTTTTGTAGCCACTGCTTGCCACCACCGTTTACGCCTTCCCTACATTTGATTGAAAAAGTGAGTGAAACGCGAGTAGGCAAATAATTCTATAAAATCCATATCCTTTCTAAGATATCAGCCAATCTGCCAGTAATGATAGTCTACTATTAACAATTTCATGATTTCTACAGTGAACATAGAGTCCGTTCACGAAAGTTTGAGCCGTCGGTTGACCATGAAAATTTGGCAATTCCACTGTGCATATTAAAATTCAAGGTTAGGTATGTTGTTTATTTTCTTGTTAGATTGATACGCAATGCTGTCAATATCACATAGATCTCTGATAATTCGAAAGCTCGCCGGACGAGGCCGGGTAGATTCGGCAACGTTAACTTCATTCACGTTATGACAGCAAATACAGCCAACTTCAGATAAATAAACGCCTATTATGCGCTCAACTTCGTGAACGGACTATAGGCTCGATGAAGCCTATAAAAGGTTATTCATTTTGTTCACATTCATAACAACAATAAATGATATATCATAAAATTGTTTTGTTAGTAGAGTAGGAAAACATTCATAACGAATGCAATTTCACATATTAATGAAAATAATTTTGAATTCCAGTTATATCAACAACTGTTTGCGGGTTTTCATTCCATTTTTCAGATTAATCAAAAATTCGACTGAATGAAAGATGCAATGAATTGGATTCTGTGTCCACCATTGATTTGTCAAGCGGAATTGAAATTTCCGTCGAAAAAGTATTTCGAATGACTGTTCGTGATGAAGCGTCAAACCGCGAATGAAATGGATACAACCCGTGTGGATTTCCATTAGATATATTCTTTATATGTTCATTCGAAGTGCGTTTCCAATTCAGTTTTTAACAAGTTATCTGATGATGAAACATTTCATTCAGATCGAATGAAACTGGTATTGGTATTTTCAAAGTAAAACAAATTTTTGATTACTATGTTTCACTACCAGTCATTGAAATAAGCTTGGAAATCTTCCTTTGGCAGTTGATGACGTTATTTTGAAACATTCTGTATAATATACATATGGAGTAGGGCAGAAGAAATTACTGAATAGGGAATTCAATTAAATAAAAACTTATCGATCTATTATTTTTTTTTCTTTCTCTCGTTTTACAGTGTGTTTGTATATCTTAAGTTAAGAGTTTATAGGTTATGTAACCTCAACTCTGTTATCTGGTATAATAATAATAATAGAGCAATGCTTATAGACTTAGCCATCCGTACAACAACAATCTACGTCAAAAATATGCTTGAAAAATATCGAAATATCGAGAGTTTCAACTTCAGATTAAAAGGCAATGGGGAATGTCTAGTACCAAAACCATTCCCATTCTCATATCGACCACAGGAATTATTCCTAAGAGCCTCAAGTCCAACCTCAAGGAGCTAGATTGGATGAAAACCTTTACAAAATAATGCAAAAAGCAGTACTACTCGGTACTGCTAGAACGGTAAGGAAGTTTGTAGGTCACGATGGACACCAGGAACAACCATGGAGGGAAATATCGCAAGACCGACTAGCAGGACATCAAGCAAGAAATCTAGGACCAAGCAACGAAGGACGACCAACCCAGGGCCCAGGAGAAGAAGAACACCAAAAACCTCAGAGCTCAATCCCCCTGATACTTGCTATCCGGGATGAGTGAATGTTCCCCTTAGTAGGGAGTGTGATAGCCGCTCGCTAGGGGTGTGAAAATCACACCCTTTCTACGCTAATAGGCTCAAGTCGATATTTATTGAACCCATAATAATAATCAAGTACGAACAACATTTGAAGATTATGTGTATATTAGAGGAAAGTCGCTCAATATTTCAGACACAACGAAATCAATCGAAATTAAATTTTGCGACGCAAAATTCAGTGGTACCCCCGCAAAATTTCAGTTCAGTTCAGTTAAGGGCCCATTTACTTCTCTATCGTTTGGCTCGGGGGCCCCTTTAGTACCGTGGCCCCCCGCACGGCGAGATCTGCGGGGGCCTCCGCTACGCCACATATAAAATGTTTAGCCGTTGTGTTGATAGAAAATTCATTTAAAATACATATTGGAAAGAAGAATCTTCATAATTCTATAACAAGACGTCCAAGAGATTTTTTCGTAGAAATATATATAATTGTCCCATTGCTTCCAATTGATTAAAGTGCCCAAAGAAATAATAGCGGTATTTATAACTAAGCATTATGACAACTGACCTAAATAATAACATCGCTCGTAACATATATATTTTTCAAAAGAGACATACATATTGTCATACAGTATGGAATGGCATTTATATAACATAGCATTTGGAGTAAACACTATAATTACCCATCCGAATTAAGCAACGTGCAATCGAACACAGCAATTATGTAATTTCCGATTAGTATTACCGATCTCAAAATCTATCGATATACCATAATCCGATGCACATGAAACCGACGTTCTATAGAATAGACGTGGAAACTCCTGTTTCTGTAGCAACTAATTTTCATTTGACGAAATCTATTTATACGAGATTTGCCTTATATTGCTTCAATATTGCTAGCCTTACTATCTGTATGGCCTTACACGTCACGTTTTATGCACAAAAGCGTCTGGTTATGAGATTATGGAGGAACTGTTTGCGATAGTATCGATTCTATTATAGTTGAAGGACTAATTAAACCCTGATATTGTACGTCTTTACGCATTGTGTATGTTCTTTCGAAAACTGAATCCATATTAATCTGCTATAGCCATACGATTTCGAAACAATCATGTATGAGACAAACATAACTGTTATAGCATAATAAACTATAAAGAAATAAAATTAAACATTTCTATTATAAACGTATTTCGAAAGGTTTGTCATACTTTCATTGTATATAGAATTGTTCCTTATTAAAGTGATCGAGTATTTTTTTAATGTATTTTAAATAGGTAAAGAATATTCCAAAATGTTGATTCGTGTCCATTCTCCACTTGTAGATCTTTCTATCTATAAGTTGAAAATTTTCGAGGACGATGTTGAATTACATGCAAGAATTGATGCCAAACTACCATCGATCTCGAAGCATTTTTGCTATAATAAAGGGTTTTCCAATAAGAGGTGTTATTTTGAATAGCCCGCTATTTCGGTAGACGTCACGTTTGAAGCTTTCATTTTTTGACATTTGACAAGTAGAAACTACGCCATTAATAAAAATACATACACGCTTCAAGAACGTATTGAAATTATTAAAATTCACTATAAAAAGGGTGAAAACTTGGCAATAAAGAAATTGGTGAAAAATTCGAGCTGTTGGGACAAGTTAGTGATGTGAGAAATAAAACGTCATTACACCGTATTTTGCATAAAGATTTGGTTTTTAAGGCTCATTAAGTTCAGTTAAAACAAGGACTCAAGCTGGCCGACCATCAACAACGTCGTGTTTGCGGGAAAAGTTTCCGGACCGTGTTATCTCTCGAAGAGAGATTACAATTGGCCACCGAAATTTTGTGATTTAACACCTTGCGACTTCTTCCTTTGGGGCCACGTGAAAGAGAAGTTCTACCCCAATAGCCTAGCGTCGATTCAAGACCTCCTAAAAGGATTTCGTGAGGTTATCGAGGACATAGGGCAGCCTCTTTGCGATTTGGTTATGGAAAATTTCATTGAAAGGATATGGTCCTGTAATCGTGGTCGTGGTAGTCATTTGCCTGATGTTTTTTTCACTATTAACGGCATATCTTCTTATTTATAATGAAATAAACATCCGATCGTTTATATTGAAAAATTGCATTTTTCTTTGAATATCGAAATAACACCTCTTATTCGAAAATCCTTTATTTTGGTCACTGTTTGTTTGTTTTCTGTTGCTTTCCAATTTCAAACGATATTTTCTGATTAATGCAGGTGCTAGAGATATTGATTATCTTCAGAACGAACCACGCAGGGAAAAGTGAGGGAAAGAGAGCTATCTGTACGACTATTACACATTTTTTCCTTCGATTCACTGTATTCTTATAGAAATTGTTGCAATTCAATTCACTTTTTTTTTCACATTTTGATATTATTCGCCCCTTGTGCTTGTTGCACTCTCTCTGAATTATGACAATTATTTTGAACCTAAGAGTATAAATATTTATATCTTAACTCAACCTGATTTTGCGACATGATGCAATTGGATGACTGCCTTCGAAAACATAGAATGCATGACTAAACAACATGTTTTACACGCTTGAATAAAGCATCAATTTCCAACAGTCAACAATAATTCTGTAGATCTAACAATACATCAATGCAATCAGCTGAATAATTATTCAGTTGAAATGAGACGAAAATACTAACGAACGCAATAAATTCTGCATCTCTCACAATAGCATAGCTCGTATGCTCATTTCATTAATTCATCAATTATTCCGGTGTAATTCCATCAGAAATATGGACTGATCCAGACCGAGGTAGCGCTTCTAGAAACGTGACACACTTTTGAAAAGCTGACATATTCTAGCACGATTCTGTTCTACTAGGTATACTACGCAAAGATGGACTCCTGAAAACGAATAGAACTATGTAAATTATACAATTAGCCTGAAATTGTATGAAGAAATGATTTTTCACGCTGTGTATTTAGATTAATTTAAGGAATAAAACTTGAATGTATGGAAGGCTTAAGCAGGCTGACTACGTAAAGCTCAATTTTTGCATGTTATTGGATCTGAAACTGTGAATTGTACCAGTACTGATAATTTTTATATTTCACCCCGTCTGGCAATAAATTCAATAGCAGAGCTCAAGTGCTCAAATCAATAATTCTTCAATTATTCTGATGTAATTCTATAAAAAAATATGGACGATCTAGATCGAGGCATCACTTCTAAAAACGTGACATACTTTTGGAAAGCTGAGATATTTTAGCACGATTCTGTTCTACTAGGTAAACCACGCAAAGATGGACTCCTGGAGAATGAGAAAAAACTGTGGAAATTATTCAGTTAGACTAAAATTGTATGAAGAAATTGATTTTTTACGCTTTATATTTAGATCAATTTAAAGGATAAAACTCAAATGTATGGGTGGCTTAAGCAGAATAATTACGTGAAACTGAGGTGATCAATTTTTGCAAGTTATTGGTTCTGAAAGTGTGAATTTTACCAGACCTGATCATTTTTGAGCGCTCGTTCCATTTAAACGAGTGCTATATCGTTTTGCCCAAATGTCAGTAATTTTTTAATTTTGAGCCGAAAATGGTCTCAAACGATAGGGTTAGACTCCCTGATGACAAATTCGTGGTCAAATTCAATTCTATCCGTGGGGCCGTCCGGTCCCCCGTTAGCACAATAACTTTCGAAGGGATTGTCCTAGAGACTTGGAATTTTCAGGATGAGTTCGGGTCCCAAATGGCTCGTTTAAGTTCCTTAACCAGCCAAATCGTACTGGGTGGCCATTCAGAATTTTTGTTCTTCAATATCTCAAAAAACACGGAACCAATCGAAATGAAATGTTACTGTCAAATGCAAGATACAGACAACAAGCCTCATGAAAAATTTTTGTGGCCATAGTGTGAACAGAACCATAGAAAATTCGATTGAAATATTGGAAAAAAGAAACTTCATATTTGCATAAAAAGATATTCGATTCGAAAGAAATTTTTTTGTGAATGGAGATCGATATTCTTAATATTCGTCTAAAATTTTGTGGTCATAGTTTCAACAGAATCATAGAAAATTCAATTGGAATATTGAAAAAAAATCTTTATATTTCCATAACAGGAAATCTGATTCGAGTGACTTTTTTCTGTGAATAAAGATTGAAATACTGAATCTTCTTGCTATATTTTGTGGCCATAGTGTTAAAAGAACCATAAAAAATTTTATTGGAATATTGCAAGAAGAATCTTTATATTTCCATAACAGAATATCCGATTCGAGCGAAATTTAATTCGAAAAAAAAAACTATTTTAGTGAATGTTCCTGTAGAATTTGAAGGGGATGGCATCATCAGTCATGCAATCAAATTTTTTTAATTATTTATTTTTCACATATTTTATTTTTGAATAATTTTCAGAATAGAATTTCGATTGCTCAGTTTAAGGAATAAAACTCGAATGAACGAAAACTAAGTTAATCAAGGGTAGTACAGATGTAAACCTGACGCCACTAAGACGCTATTAAAACTGGAAAACTTCTTGTATCGAAACTGTATTGCGATATATGGGTTTCGTGAGTATCGAGTTAAGAAATGAGATTCTCTATGTCGAGTGGACATGTTTGCTCTGAAAGTGTTAATTTTACCAGATCTGATAATTGTGTCTAGCAATAATGGCGATATTTCACAAGGCGATTTCCATTGAAACAAGTTCCACCGCAGTAACATCATAAAAGAGATGAACTAACGAACGCAATAAATTCTGCATCTCTCACAATACCAGAACTCGTATGCTCATTCCATTATTTCATCAATTATTCTGGTGTAATTCCATCAGAAATATGGACCGATCTAGACCGAGGCATCGCGTCTAGAAGCGTGACATACTTTTGAAAAGCGGGTCATCCGACCTTTGAATTCGCTCTTTGTCGGTCCAGCCAATTTAACGAATCGATGGAAATGGAAAATTCAGCTCTTTGCGAGGCCGCTTTCGGGATGCGACGTCAATAATATCGTTTCGCCGAATGAAAAGTTGGGTTCTTTTCGGGTGAAATTATTATTTGGCCATTACGCCATTTGGAGAGTAATGAAAATTGGACTGATCCAATTTTGGGATGTTTGCTGAACGGCAATAAACTGCTTTTGAAAGGAAAATAGGATGTAGATTTGGTTATTTTTTTCATCGAAAAATTTAGTGTCGAATTGAACATTCATTTGGAACTAAGGACGACTACATCGGATAGATGATAGAACAAAAATTGAATTATCTGCATTTCCACAGAACGAACAATCCTGAGTAGTTATTTAATCAACTAGGTTATTGAAGATATCAGCTACTAATGGTTAAGATATTTTAACGCTTGAACGGAGCGATAATACACATGACCTGAAAATCATTATTTTTTGAAGAAGGAACCTTATGAGAATTGGAAAATTGGAAGGAAAAGGTTGCGTGATCAAATGAATCCATTTGGAATGCCGGATGCCCAGAAAATATTCAGATTGAAGAAATGCAGAATGCCCAGTTTGTGAACATGTTCAGATTGAAGAACCAGTGTACTTTAAACTTCATAAATGCTCTACAGCAATTTTAACCAAGACATTTTTTTCTTCTCTGTTTTCAATTTATAAGGTATATTAAACGCGAAACATTCAGATGAATGTATTTTCATATTCAAATCAAAACCAGTTAATCATCCAGACTCCATACTAACATTATAAATGCGAAAGTAACTCTGTCTGTCTGTTACTCTTTCACGCCTAAACGGCTGAAGGGATTTGGATGAAATTTGGTATGGTGATAGATAACCTAGAAATGGTCATAGGCTATAAATAATCACGCCATCGTTTTTAGGGGGTAGGCAGCAGGCAGATAACTAAATTGAGTTAGTGATTTTTAGTCGTTTTTGTGGGACTTTTGCTCTTTCACGTCTAAACGGCTGAACAGATTTTGATGAAATTTAGTAAGGTAATAGATGGTACCTAAAAACGGAAATAAGATCAAAATGATCACGTCATCGTACTTAGGGGGTAGGAAGTAGGCAGAAAACTGAATTGAGTTAGTTTTTTTTCATGGTTTTGCTGGGAGTTTTGCTCTATCATGCCAAACGGCTGACGGATTTTGATGAAATTTAGTTAGGTGATAGATAGTAGTAACCTAGAAAAGGATATGGGCTATTAATATTCATGCTATCGTACTCAAGGCGTAGGCAGTAGGCAGAAAAACTAATTAAGTTAGTGATTTTTAATCATTTGTTTTAAAAGTTTACCTCATTCACGCCTTAACGTCTGAACGGATTTTTATAAGACTTGGTTAAAATAAAGATTGGATCCTAGGCACGGACACAGGCTACTTTTTACGGCGGGAAAAAACCTCATTCCCGCAGAAATCTAGCGTGATCGTGTCAAGAAACGCATGACGCCATAGCTGATACTGAAATGATTTTGATGTTTTTTTTAACTGAGGTTACTAAGACTTCAATTTAGTATTTGATCAATTTTCTATCTTAGAGGGTCGGTAGGCGCCATAATTTAGGAAATTTATGATAAATTTTGATGCAACTGTCTTTAAACAGTTTTACTTGGATCGAAACTTAGCGATATTCCATCACACTACTTAACTTATGGGTGGGAAGGTACCAAAATTCAGATTACTTTTTACTTTCTGATGTGAAGTTGAGGACTGCAACACGATAGTGGGACATTGTTGCGGGGGGACTTACAGCCGGGGAAAACAAAAAAACTTATGCGGACGAAGTCGCGGGTAAAAGCTATTAAAACATAAAGTTCCATTTTCGATGATTAGTTCTTAAGAGACACTGTAAATACTTAATAAGGTACAGGAACAATTCCAGAATTGCACTATTTACGAATCTAGTCTAGTCGGCCAGTTACAGATCAATCGTACGCTACAGTATCGTTATTTACAGATGGAAAGCGGAATACCACATAAGTTCCGTATGTCCTCTTCACGGAAACGAGAATAAGTATTTCATAAAAGCAATTTTCACTTTCAGCGAAGCAGTTTCCTCCAAAATGTTCCACCATTCCTAAAATGGCGTTGAAGTGACCACGTTCGCATCCTAGCGAACCTAACCTCGGTCGATTTTTCTCCCTAATGCGGACATTTCCGCTGTCTGAAAGTTGGCCCGTTGAAATATTTTCAGGGTTTCCTTGCAGTTATCGCTTTCAACCGAAGTAACGTTATACGGCCCGTTGTGACGAATATCCACAATTAGAAAATTGTCGAGTTCAGATTCGGTTTTGACCGACTTGGAAAGTGTTCAAATTGTTTTTCGTTCCACTCGAAAAGTCTCGCGTAGAATCAGCGCAAATATGATTAGGTACAACATTGCGTTATGTCCCAGGTTCGAAACCGATATTTGTTGGCGTGTCTCTTGTTTTTCAGGGAGAAGGTATGAAGAATTCAGGTTGAATCGATATATTTTTGACCTACTCAGTGTCAATGTATGATGAATTCTGAAAAAAATCTTGATATTCCGAATTTTCAGGAAATTAGAGGCTCAATTATCGAACTTGTGCAATACCTGACGTGTAGGAAAACTAATAAAAACGACCCATAAAGAGAACCACCGGATTTACTCAACGGAAAGAGTTACTGACGAAAAGTTTGAAATATTTTAAATTCATATTTGAAAAAAGCTGTCATAAAAATCTGGAAGGGTTTGTTTAGCCAACTAACTCTGGATCCTGCTGGTTTATTACTTACTGTGCATTCACACAACATCAATTTGTTTATCTGAACGTTTTTTTAAATAATTTGAAAACTCAAAATAAGTTGTTCAACGTGTGATAATTCCACGTACCTATATACATATCTTTTATGCAAAACAGTATGTATAAATTCTAAATCCCAAACTATTTCTACATCTGCAAAGATATACCGGAGGTGTCATAACAATTCAGATGTATTTTGGACCATAGCATTCACTTTGGAAATTTCGTTAATATTTTCTTTATCATTCAGAAGATATAAACTATACGTCGAAAGGTATATCGTTCTAAAAAACAACACAAATCAGTAGTTTTATCGGCATAAATGTGCCGATAAAACTACTGATTTATATAAACTATACTTCATGCCATTTTTCATATCCTCACTTCTGAAACTACAGTTTTTTATAATCGCTGTTTTCACTCTCGTCCCAGCAGTTTGGCCCCGAAAATGTTCATTGTCTTTTCAAACATAGCGCATATCGTGCCACTTGAATGTATTAGCGAAAACCGGACTTACTCAACGAAAAGTGTTACTGACACTGAAGAATTCAAAATATAGTTATTTATTATATAAGGGAAAAAGTATTAGATTTTAGCTCAAGGTCATGGTGTCAAACCGAGAGCAAAATCTAATATTTTTCCTGTGTATAATACACTATTTTTTCTGTGACAGGAATAATGACCATTTAATAGTGAAAGAATTATAACTTTTTACGAAATTACTTTTTTCCGGAAAAAAGTAAGTACTTTTTTCCCGAATACATAGAGACTCATTTTTTGACAAGAAAAAAAGTAAATTTCGTAAAAAGTTATATCTGGTGACCTGTCAAGAGTAATAAAATGTCAAATTTTTTTTCCGTCAAAAAAAAACGATTAAACAGAAGGTTATCAAGAAAAAAATTAAATAAGAGGCAACAAATGCACATCCATCAAAGGAAATTATCTTCAAACAGGAAACTTAGCAAAAGAAACGATAGTTGATATTTTGGAGAATAAGTTCGAATTAAGAGAATGTTAATAGATTTCTTGATATTTTTTCATTATGTTATTGATTTTGTTTCATTAAATGCTCCAAGAGTACGGAATTTTAAATTAACTGAATATCAGAGAAAAGAACTAAGATGCCAGGCATCCCGACGGTATCAAACATTTCTTTTAGGAACATACCTTTTTTATTGTGTCCTTCTTAAGATGGTTCAATTCGGAATGTTTCTTCTGAAAACCATTTTTTTCTATTTCTTACCATCAACGACCTGCAGCGTGTTTTCTAGTAGTTCTATTCCATATATTTTTATCTGTATTGTGACAGTATGACAGTATTTTACAACAATAACTTTTCTTTACTAATAAATGCAACATATGTTTTATAAAGCGGTCATGAAGATTCATACATCATATATTTTCCACATTTCATTATACCTCAGTTACTTTGGCCAAAATATTAGAGTTCACTTGGACAAAGTAACTTTCAATGAACTAAGGAAAATATATAATTTATGTATGGATCATAATGATCGCTTCATAGAACATATGATTTGACATGTTGCATTTATTGTTGAAAAAGGTTTATTGTTATGAAATAAAACATTTGATGAACATAATGATTGAGAAATAGTTTGCTACAAAGTCTTTTTGATTTTAAGAAACACAATCATATATATGTCTCTAAATCAAGGCTTACTGTCATAACACAGAAAAAATGAATATAATAGAATTAACATAAAATACGCTGCAGGTCGCTGACGGTAAGGAAAAGAAGAACATTTTATTTGGAAGAAATATTCAGAATGAAATTACCATTCGAATGACACAATAAGAAAGGTATGTTCCTGAAAAAGAAGATTTTGATAGCGCCGCGACTTACATACACCCTCAAGTCAACATTGTCTTGTACCAAGTACCTTCAAGAGAATAAAAAAATATTCATCCCTTTTCGAAAAAAAAATAGGTTACCAAGATAAATGGATCACCCTGTAACTAATCAATTTAATTAAAAATTTCATTTTGAAATCGGTTTAACTTTCTGCAGAATAAGATTAATTTTTTTGGTTATTATTCGAATTTTTTTTCATTCTTCTTGGCGATTTTGATTCCTACGTTACAGAAATATTTTTTATTCCATTCGAATTGAACTTAAGACATTTACTCACATCCAATTATTGAAAATTGAAATAATGAAGTTTACTCTGAAAAATAAGTCTTACCTCCACCAAGTGATGATGGCTGGCGGACGAGATCTCTACACCTACAGCTAATTTATACCTCCTTCCTGCACTCAACTCCTCTTGTTCCTTTATCAAAGTAACCTCAAGCGGTCTCAGGTACATATCATAGCCACTCGAACAACCAAAGGTGGTTGCAGTTTGCTATTACTCACTTCGCAGCTGTAGACAGCCAACAGATGACTTCTTGACAACTTCTCGACCTCATCAAACTCTGGGACTTCTTCCTTTCCGGGAAATATTGACAGTCATCTGTAACCATTTTTCCATCTCTCCACCAGGACACCTGAAAAGAGATCGTTCAAATTGATAGATATGGGAACCGGAATGAGATGGCAGCGGAGACTTCGTCAGAAATTTATGAGAACGTGTCCCAACTTCCTCAGAAATTCTGCATCGTTAAAAGTTATATCTGCTCTCTTTTCATCATTCCGATTACTATCGGTTCGGTCGTTTCGGTTCATGAAAAATGTCGCATTTTCATAATGTGAAAGGATTGAGTTCCGGTTTGATTTCGTTGAATCATTATTCGTTTCGAAAGTTAATTTTATCCACGACTATTGTATAATGGACCAATTATATGTCTATTTGCTCGGCCATAATAATACCATTATCATACTCTGAAAAATATTATTTACTGCTGTCAGATGCTTCATAGGTGTAGATTCAATATAATATTCTTTAATTGATATTTTTTCAGTATTTCGAAGTAAACCCACTCAAAATATTGGTTCCTTAAAAACTTAATAGGTTTTCACTCCAAGTCTATGAAACAGAAATGATTAAAAAAACTTTAATTAAGATGAAGTGCTCCTGCGAAAATCTTTACACTAATTTTTCAGGGGCAGATTGCACGTGAAAAAATTGTTGCCTACAGTAAAACTGAAAAAAATATCAGACACCTTCTTCAGACAAACTCGTAAAGCTTCAGAATTGTGTATTTTTTCATTTGCAATCTGATTGACAACTTTAAATGTCAATCAGATAGCAATTTATTTTCTTTTTCAGTTTTACTGTTAGGCAACAATTTTTTCAAGACCAAGGACCTCCTTACTTTACTAACCTAACCTACCATTTTGCCATCTCTCCACCACAGTCCACGACACTGTTAGGTGATCGATATTTGATATGAGAAATGAATAAGTGGAGACTCCGTCAGAAATTTCTGAAATATGTATCCCAACTTTCTACAATATTCCGCATCGTTAAGAGTTATCTCTCTTCAACTTTTATCTGCTTCTATATCCTCATTCCGATAACTTTCGTTCCTTGGGTCTAGGAGAGTTGAATTTATTCGCTTCGCAGTCTTATTTTATCTTAGTATTAAAGGAAATGACGAAGTGGCCAAAACTTTATTCTGATTTATATATGTTTTCATAACAATCAATAATATAGAGAATTATCTAAATAATTATAGGGTGTGTGTCTGTGTTTGCATCTGACTGGGCCTATGTATGTCCTATAATGATCTGACCTAACCTAACCAATTTTCCTCTCTTCACCCGGACACCTGAAAAAAGATCGTTCAAAATTGATAGATATGGGAAACGGAATAAGATGGCAAAGAAGACCTCGTCAGAAATTATGAGATATGTGTCCCAACTTCCTCAGAAATTCTGCATCGTTAAAGTTATCTCTCTCCAACGATCTATCCGCTTCCTTTTCATCATTCCGATTACTTTTCGTTCGGTCGCTTTCAGATGAACGTCTAGGATAGTTTGGAAAGTTTAAGTAGATTGGTTTCGGTTCATGAAGAATGTCGCATTTTAATAATGTGCTAAAATTGAGTTTCAGTATGATTTCGTTTAAATCATTATTTACTTCGCAATTCAGTTTTATAGTCCCGATGAATTGAAATTCACGAAACTGTAAATAACTTCATTCTGTGTTTGATATCTTGCCTCAGATCATAGAGATAGGATAATATAGAGTTGCCATTATTGAAATAAACGTGGTATCAGATGAGCCATATTACTACCACCTAACGTCAAATTTGACAACCGTTGAATTTTCTGGTGGAATTGTGATTCTTGCGCCCTTTTCTAGTTAAATTGTGATTTTTTCTGCTTAATAAATACAATAAAATGGTATCGTGCACTGTAAGGCTTTCTTCAAGCAGAGAAGAGACAGATAAGAAGAAAATTAAAGGAAAAACATATCACAGGTATTAGGGATGAGTACTGAACAGATCCGCATTCGAAATTTTTGCTAGTCTGTCATGGTAATCTGATATCTTTATATGTCTCTATTATCGCCTGAAAAAAAATTGTTTATTTGATTTCAATTGATTTTATTTCAAGAGGATTCCTAAGACCCAACATATCGTATTTTTGGTGAAATTTGTAAACAGAAAAAGCTGGCAACTTAATTCATTCCTGAACTTTCGGCCATATGGTCCCCGCCAGTATTATTTTGCCTTATTCTTTGTATGTCATAGCATCTCTTCTCTATATATCTCGATGCCTCAGATCAATGAAAACATTTAAATGGGCTCGAAGCACAATATCAATGGAATGAATTTGACAATCAAATTGGTATACAAAGGACATGATTGTTTTATTTTAAAATTTGATAGTTTATTATGAACCAAAGGCAGAGTTGTGCTTTTTTAGAGGTGCTGAAATGAAAAAGATATAACTTCTTCATAAACGGATATCAATAGGATGTTTTCTCAGAAATAAATAATAATACACCTCATGGTTATTAGCAAAAGCATAGTATCTGGAATGTAGAGGTTTACAAATAAAAGAAACATATTAAATAAACAGCGGGAGGCATAATCAACATGGCGATTTTTTCCTGATTGTCACCTTTGCTTAAATATGACAAGGCCTATGTATGTTATTTATTGATCTGAGTATGTATCCCACTTTTCACTTGAGTATTCAGGCCACATCAATTAACACTAAAATGTACAAATATCTTCTGAGAAAAACTGAGAACGGTTCAGATATATTCTTTGGATTGTTCATCAAAAAATATCGAGAGAAATAATGAGAAGTAGAAACAGAGGTCAACTTCTGAAATTGGAAGCCATCCAATTACTTCATATAATCATTATTTTGGTCATTTTATTTTTCTGATATGTAGGGAACTCAAGCAACCTCTTATAATTGGAAGAATTCCCAGGAACGCTTGGAGAAGATCTCGAGTTAACTAGATATTACTGTACTGAAAGCTCATCATAACTAAATAAACTTCTTTCAGGTGAAATATTCTTCAATTATATAAACTGTATCAGGTTCTACCTCAGTGAAAAGGTATGATTTTCACTGAGATAGTCCTCTGCAAGATCACTTCATTCTTGAAATTGATTGCAGATGAGCAATGAGACTAAAGAATTCATTAATGAATTCTTTAGTCTCATTGCATATCTGCAATCAATTTCAAGAATGAAGTGAGCAATGAGACTAAAGAATTCATTAATGAATTCTTAGTCTCATTGCATATCTGCAATCAATTTCAAGAATGAAGTGATCTTGCAGAGGACTACCTCAGTGAAAATCATCAAATGGTAAGGAGGTTTTCACAAGAGGCATTGATTGAGATCTGATCATATCGAATACTGAGTCAGATTTTAAGCCTTATACTGCATACTTCTATAAAAATTTAAAAATCACTTATGCTGCTACTGTTCTATTGTCGAGTGATACAATGGATCAATTGTATTTGATACCCACCATGTCCAAAGATTTGTTCCTATTAGAGATTCACATAATACTCAAGCAAAATCTCTACCGCTATTTCGGTAGATGTCACGTTTGAAGCTGTCATTTTTTGACATTGCACAAGTAGAAACTACGCCATTAATAAAAATGGACCGATATACGCTTCAAGAACGCATTGAAATTATTAAAATTCACTATAAAAATGGTGAAAATCTGGCATAGGCGGTTCGTAAAACTCGAACATTTTCGGATCGTCGCGTCGTGAAGCACCTTGTCAAACCGCAATAAAGAAATTGGTGGAAAAATTCGAGCTGTTGGGACAGCCAAGAATATAGCTGCTGCAGCCGAAAGTGTTGAAGAAAACCCAGGTCTGTCGATTCCTCGTCGTTCTTTGGAATTAAGCATTCCAAAAAAATATTTACACCATATTTTGATCTGGACAACTTTTACTTTCACCAAGACGGAGCTATTGATCCCTTGCGGGAAAAGCTTCCGGACCGTGTTATCTCTCGAAGAGGTGATCACAATTGGCCACGGAAATCTTGTGATTTAACACCTTGCGACTTCTTCCTTTGGGGCCACGTGAAAGAGAAGGTCTACGCCAATAGCCCAGCGTCGATTCAAGACCTCAAGGATGGAATTCGTAAGGCTATCGAGGACATAGGGCGGCCACTTTGCGATTTGGTTATGGAAAATTTCATTGAAAGGATATGGTCCTGTAACTCCTGTAAGCGTGGTCATGATGGTCATTTGCCTGATGTTATTTTCCACTATTAACGGCATAGCTTCTTCTTC
This sequence comes from Propylea japonica, assembly GCA_013421045.1. Taxonomy (NCBI): domain Eukaryota; kingdom Metazoa; phylum Arthropoda; class Insecta; order Coleoptera; family Coccinellidae; genus Propylea; species Propylea japonica. The sequence goes on from CM024241.1 coordinate 96,149,328, forward strand.
ATAATGAAGTAAACATCCGATCATTTATATTGAAAAATGACATTTTTCTTTGAATATCAAAATAACACCTCTTATTGGAAAACCCTTTCAATGAAGTTCATCAAGTCATTTATGAGAGTCTTCACAAAGGAGTAAGTGAGCATCTTCTTTAAAAGGTCACATAGCAAGATAACTTTAAACCTTATACTGCTTTGTCCTATCTAAACCTAAATCTTACTTATGCTCTTCCAGCCATTCAAATAGACATACTTCCGCATTCGATAGCATCCCCTACAGATTTAATTGCACGCTTGAAGGAACATCTGTTTCTATCCCCGAGTAAGACAATCTATCAATCTCATCGGATACTCACCCTGGCCAAGGGTTTCCCACCGCTCGCACTGCATGTGAGGGTCAAGCCTGCCCCTCGGCGTAGGAGGTGGTTATTCCATTTTTCACAGGTCCGAAGTCATCGCTCACTATGACACCCGTCGGTGGAACTGAAAAATAAAACGGAAGTAAATTTCTGCACCATAACAACATGACGCCGAATTTATTTGTTCGAAGTGAGAGCTCTTTGCAGGGGTCTTTAGGAAAATTGCACTTATTTGTTAGGTTCGTGTGTTGAGAGGATTTTTGTTGATGAGGTTGGTATGGGACATGCACTAGAGAAATGTTCTTGTCGAATTATTAATAGAGACGCTACAATAATAGGTTACTTAGGTATAGTCCGTTCACGAAACTTTGAGCTGACGAATGGCCATGACAGTTTGGCATATTCCACAGTGTATATTGAAATTTTTGGTTATGTTGTTCATTTTCTTATCAGTTTGATACGGATGTTGTCAATATTGCATAGAGTTCTCTGATAACTCGGAAGTTTGTTGGACGAGGTACATTCAGCAACGTAGCATTGTTCATCGTTGTGACATCAAATACTGCCAATCTCGGATAAATAAACAAAAGCCTACTTTGCGCTCAATAATATGTGATTGGAGTATACTTTATGTCTAAGACCACACTGGAGTTCATCATACCTGAGTCAAGAATCTCTTGAAAGAATTATCGATTGATAACTGCTTGGGCTTTAATGTACGATTTCGTCAGTTTTTGTTTTTCTGATCTCATCAGTGTGAAGGGCAACTTTAGGGTACAGTAACATTATTATATTATCCGATTTTGGGAGAACGGTTCTGTAGAAACCGAGAATTTATATCTTCATACCATCGTTATGTCTAGTATTAAGCCTTTCACTCTGATTTTATATAAAGATAATGTTTTATTGAGCAGATACTACTATTTGAGGTTGGATATATTTTCCTCTCATTCTCAAAAATTATTTGTGTTCTGTTTTTGCCTGCAAAGTTTTTCCTTCTTACCTGTTCGAATCATATGAAAATAAAGATATATCAACAAGTAACCTTGTGCCCATATTTTTGAAAATTTAAATTCAAGATATCTTTTTATTTAAGTGTAGATTGCTATCGCACTACGATGAACTTCAATGAACACTAGTATCTGAGGTTAAAAGTTCCGGAGGAACTCTTTTTAATGATCCATTCCTGGAAGATTTTGCTGGAGTGCTTCTCTTTCAGTTTCTTTCTTATGAGTTAATTTGTCTATATCAAGGAAGGGTTTTGGGCCAGTAACTGGAGTTTGTGCTTCCTTTCTTGCTTATATGTTAGCCTCTTCGTTTAATTTTGATTCCTGAGTGGCCAGGAGCCCAGACTAAAAAGACTTTGTTTTCCTTGCCTACTTCATTGAGCTTTCTTCGGCACTCCTATATCAGCTTCGAGACAAATACGAGTGCATAGGAGTTCAGTGCTTTATTAGCCGTTTGACTATCAAAATATATTACTATGTCACAACTTCAGTAATTTCTATCGATACATCTTTCGATTACTTCGTGTTTAAATGCTTTTTTCCAATTTCGTGAGATCTTTCTGTAAGAATCATTCAGTGAAATCAACATTTTTGGATATTTTTCAAGTGAAGAATTTCAAGAAATGGAAAGAAGAAAGGAAAAAAATGAAAGTGGTCAATTTTCCAATGACAAAGAAATAAAATTGTAAGGTAGGTCGAAGAAAATACCTACATAGAACCGCATCAACAAAGAATGTGAAAATCGACCACGGTACGAGTCATCTCACACTACTGAAAAACATGTGAATTCTAAAATATAATTCGGCTCTTTCCTGTGTTCAAAACTTTTCAGATCTGCATTTCACGGTTAAAACAGCTGTGATATTTTCAGGTGGTGACAGTAAATTGCAATTATCTACATATATCGAGAAGCTATATTGTTGAATGTTCCATTTTGTGTTAAAATATTACCAACTGAACTTTAATTAATTTGTTACATATTATCACAGAGTTGCCTGAATTTTGAAATTAAACTCTAAAGAACTAATTGGATAAATTGTCGGCGAAAATACGCTGTGAGTTCGATACATTACTTTCTCATTAATCTTCATTAGTTTAGGTGGATAATACATCATCTCAACAAAACGTCAATTCTAGTATAACAAATTATAAGGTGTAACTTATTTCTGTTCTCTCGAAAATTGCTGTAAGTCGGGAAGAATATATTCAACAATTTATTGAGAACAGTTGATACAAATTTATTCAATAAATTTCAACTTTATTAATCTAGATATAAGTTTTTATTGAAGTGAATCATCATCATTTCTTGAAAGTAACAGTTTCTTGTTCTCTTATTCAATTCTATCCGTGGGGCCGTCCGTTAGCACAATAACTTTCGAAGGGATTGTCCTAGAGACTTGAAATTTTCAGGATGGCTCGGTTAAATTGATTAACCATCCAAATCGTACTGGGTGTTCCATAAAATATGGCCATCCAAAATTTTAGAAAGAAGGGAAAAGATGTACTTCAGTGTGGTAAATTTATTCTGTAAGAACCGAGCGCTTTCGGCCTAGGCCATCATCAGGGTTCCATGGAAGGCATTCCAGCTTGTGGTATCATTCTGGACGGGTATTCTAAAATTATTATTAACCAACTCACCCATTTATTAATTGGTGTTACCCTTCCAGGGAACCCTGATAATGGCCTAGCCGAAAGCGCTCGGTTCTTACAGAATAAATTTACCACACTGAAGTACTTCTTTTCCCTTCTTTCTATTTATCAAACTTAGTGTGCTCAACCTATTTGTTGATCCAAAATTTTGTTAATCAATATCTCAGAAAATACTGAACCAATCGGAATGAAATGTTACGGCCAAAAGCAAGATGCTGATAACAAGCCACATGCAAAATTTTGTGCCCCTATTATGAATAGAACCATAGAAAATTCAATTGGAATAAAAAAAAGAAACTTCATTTTTCCATAAAAAGATATTCGATTTGAGTGAATTTTTTTTTGTGAATGGAGATCGATACTCCGAATGTTCATCCAAAATTCCGTAGTCATAGTTTGAACAGAATCATGTAAAATTCAATTGGAATATTGAAAAGAAAATCTTTATAATTTCATAACAGAATATCCGATTCGAATGAAATTTTTTCCGTGGATGAAGATTGATGAACTGCATCTACATGCAGAATTTTGTGGCAATAGTGTTAACAGAACCATTGAAAATTCAATTGGAATATTGAAAGATGAATCTTTATATTTCCATACCAGAATAGCCGATTCGAGTGAAATTTATTTTGAGAATGAAAACTATATTCTGAATGTTCCTCCGAAATTTCAAGAGGACCGCATCATCAGAACCATAGAATTCAATTCATTATGCTGAGATTTTGAATGAGGTAACTCAATTGAGGTAATAGTCTTATTGCCCACCAAAGAACGAGCGCTCGAAAAAACCTGCTCAGCGCTTTCTTAAATTTTCATTATCGACTAGTGGATAAAATTTTCCCTCAGATAGAATCAACCTCATACCATCACAAAAAAGTGTTAACCTAGCTTTATGTTTAATAATGTTCTGCGGTAATGAATTTGATGTTTTCCGGACAGATTTCCGCTGGAACAACGAAGGAATCATCGCAAATGAGGGTCACGGAAGGTTCCGACTGACCTTAATCTGCTGAAATGGTCGTTTTTCAAACAAAGATATTGTCCAGTCGGAACCCTGTTAAGAGAAAACTGCTGTGCTGATTGCGGGGAACGAACCAGCTTGTATAAATTAACCTTGAGTAAATTTAATAGAAACCTATCTAGCCCTGTAGCATCACATAAACATTGATGCAGGCCTACCAAGACAATTGGAAAATACCTAACGACAAAAGATTGAAATTTCACATTATAGATTTACTACTTGAATCAAATAAAAATAACATTGCTTGAACAGTGGGAACTAATGGTAACTATCTTAAATGTATTCGAGAATCGACATATTTTTCAGTTCTTTCAAATGATTTATTCCTAGAATACAGGGTCTTTCACGAGGAACCTCACCCATATTTATACGGGAAACTACTGAACGTAATTTCATGAAATTCAGCACTTATAAGTATTTCACGATGCTGATGAAATCTAAAATATTTTCAAGACATGAGCACCTCCTGTTTTTCCGGAAATGACGTCAACTTCCGTTTTTCGAATTAGAACACCATTTTTTTATTGCAGAAATAGATTCCTTAGAAAATTTCAAGTTATTTTGATGTAACATTTTTCAGTTTTGGTTGGAAAATCTCTCTGAGCGGGAAAATTCGAAAAAAAAATCGAAAATAGAGCTCCGCTGAAACAAGAATAACTTCGAGGTTTTTGGATGGAAAATTTTAATTTTTGGGATTTTTCAAGATGTAAGATTGATGTATCCACTTTAACAATCGAAATCGCGATTCATGATACAGGGAGTGAAAAAATCGCTTTCAAAGTTAGGGATGACAAAATCGTAAAAATCAATTTTTTCAAATTAGAACCCCATTTTTTATGGCAGATATTGAATCTACGTTAAAAAATAATGTGAGTGTATGCATCACACCTTGCCCTAAAATGGCAATTTTCTGAGTTATTCACAAAAAACTGTTTTTCGTCTTGAATTTTCAGCTATTTCTTTTCCCTTCACGCCAAAAAGATGAAATTTTCAGGAACTGTTACTTAAACCATGTTTTAGATTTTACTACCCTAATATGCAAGAGAAAAAAGTTACAGGTTGTTTCTAAATAGATGGCGAATTTTGATTCGAATTTGTATCGGAAACCTCTTTATTTCAACTAATCAGCCATCGGTTTTCTCTCCAGTGATAAATAAATAATTCCTTATGAACCATTTGCAAAAACTTACCATGTTTTACATTCTTTTTTATATCTTTCGCCGCCTCTTCATTAAACTCCATAAGACTATCAGGTACCTACAGATTGTCTTTCACTGGCCACAACTCAAGATATGCTCAAATCGATTTCGATAATTACAACATCTGCACGTTTAAAACTTTCGGCTAATTCGAATTTCTGCAGATTTTGCTGATATGAAGTGAATTATTCATCATTTTGGATAATTCTTTCTAGTTATAATTGCTTTCAGAATAATTCGAATGTAATTTCTTCTCGGTGAACTACGTTCAATATCTACTTTCCCTATTGTCCAAGAAATGGAATTTCCTTTTCTTAATTCCCTTCTTCCAGTCGCAGGAAGAAAAACCATAGTTTTTCCGATGAATCGGCTCAATTCAGTTTCAATTCTTGATTATTTGGTTCAAGTTTAGGTTTTTCCGAGGGTTTTTCTGATAAGATAATAATATCAATTCGACTATCCTGTTGTCTTTATACCTCTTGCTTTTGTCGTATTTTGACATTTGACAATTGGTAACTAAAAAACTTAAGACGCTTTAACAAAACATTGAATTGGTTGGAAGTCGTTATAAGAGAATCAACCGAGTCGTTTGAGAGTACTTCCGTATTGAAATTAGCAAATAACAGACATTCAGACAAAACTGAAGAACACTGTTTTCCTGGCACAAGCCTTCAGAAAAAAAAACAATTCTTTTATTTGGACAACCTCATCCACAATAATATAATAATATACAATGTGTATACCATCAAGGGTCTTTAGAAAACGAAAGAATCCTGTCCCAAAACACTTTCCAAGCCATTTGTTCCAGCACTCGGTTAATCTAACATTTCCCCACATCTTTCCGCCCACGACTAAAGGCGGAAGGGACCTTGAAACTCATTGTTACCTAATTCACGCAATTCAGACGCGTTTTTCTCCCATTACGAATGTAGGACCTGAATAAAAGCTCGCCTCGAATTCAATTTTGCAATCTCCTTAGGCGCCCTATCTGCAGGTAACGCTACAGAAGAAATATAATAACAGGATCGTCCTCCAAATTGGGCCCATTGTTCATTTAGCGGCGTAATAAAATATAGAATTATGGGGCAGACCGGGAAAACCATAATTCACATTCGCCTACATTTGGAATCCCGTGGAAATCGGTCGATATGACCGAGTATTTACCTGGAATGGATCGACCTGTTTTGGATGGTCTACTGGGAAATTACGGAAAATTTGACAATTATATTAGGAATGAATGTTAATGGATTAGTTTGCATTGATATCTATCTTCGGAAAATTTCCTTTTTTTCATGTGGCTTGTCCGATCTCCCTTACGTTGACGATCATAATGCTGAGAACATCTCTCTCTTGAGCAGTTTTTTCACTGATCGTATGCCTATCCAGTCCAGTATTTATCTTGACTAGAATTGTTTTCTTTCTCCGGTTCTTTGCAGTGGCGGCTCGTGAGATTTCAATCAGAGGAGGCCCAAGACCACGCAACCAACAAAATAATTTATTTCGAACTGGGCTTCCTGTCTGCCACTGGCATGTATTATACCATTCTACGCAAAACGAACGATTATGAACAGAATTGATAATTAAATTTAACATTGCTGGTCGAGGTATCTTAATTACTTGAGTTATGAAAATTTTATCATCAATTTTATCATATCTACTGAATTTATTATTCAAAATAAAATCTACAGGATCTTGCGTTCACTAGGTACTTGCATTATTATTCTCACTTATTCTTTCCGTTTCCATCTTTCTTGATGAAATATTGGAATCTTACCCCTACATACTTTTCCGAAAAATGTCACAAAACTATAAACCACACGCTAAAGCCGGGTTTCATAAAACTCCGATTACGGTGATAAATGAAATGTCATTATTTCTGTGCAATTTTCAGTTCATTTTTGAGGTAAACCATCGATTTAATTTAAATCAACGATTTGATTGCCCGATCAAGCTTTATGAAACCCACTGTAAAAAGATAAAGAATTAATACTTCGTTAATAAAAAGGGAGGAAATCAAAACAACAGCTGATTCCCATCCACGATGATCGGGGTTAATTCGGGCCAATCGAACGCCAGTTTCGGCTAAGCTCGTTCGCCTAGAAGCGGAAAGAAGGCTGCGGTGGAGACGGGCCTCCGGTCACGTGATCTACAGCTTGAAATTAAGTAGTTCCCGCACCGTTCACTTGAAGAAGTTTGAAATGTTACAGGCTAACGAATCTCGACTCGTGGAGGCGAGCCTCCTCCGCTTCCGCTAAGAGGTTTGCCTGCTATACGTATTTTGTGTTGCGGATAATGTATGAATGTTTTAGATCACTGAATAATAAACAAATGTTTATAAATTTGAGATTTGGATAGTAGATAGAATGATGGATATAATACAGATATGGAAACGTTATTATATTTCATTTCAACTTGAATTTAAAATTGAATAAAATGCAGTGGAATTAGGGGAGGCCCGGCCTCCTCTGCCTCCCCTGAGGAGCCGCCACTGGTTCTTTGTCGTCTTTCCCTCCATGATAATTTGCAGCATTTGATACTTCTTCCTTTTCAGATTATGTCCAAAATAGGCAATTTCATAACGCTTGATCGCTTAGTTTACGATGGCTATGTGTAGAAAGTTGCCGTATTCTGAACAAGTGATCTTTCAAAGCGTATATGAACTTCATAGCGCGAGTCCCTCTTTCACCTGCGAAAATGCACACCGCACAATGAGGTTCGTATTCGCTTTGAATGATCACTTGTTTAGAATACAGGGCTCGGCCGTCCGACGCGTTTTTGAAGCGAGAGTCCGAGAGAGAGGTTATCTTGTTTAAAATTCACAACAATCATAACAATTCTCATTTATCGATTATAACATGCATGTAGCTACAGGAAGAGGTGCTTCAAATCAGAATATGTTCGAACCGACGATTCATCAGAATTATTCTATGAAGAAATCAATTCAGTCAATGGACGATGAAGAATATTTCAAAGGAAATTTTAAACCTTCTTGGTGAAATACGAAATGCATGTGAGTAACGAGCATCTTTCTCAAATAAGTCCGAGTTATCTTCATTTATTACTCCAGATATATCTTGATTCGTCTTGAGCATACAGTGTTTATGTTCATCACATAATGTTTGTTTCAAAACTTTTTTTTCATTTGACTTTATTCTGTTCATTCGCACTTCTGTTGACTGATGAAACTGATAATTCTCGAATACATTTAAGATAGTTACCATTAGTTCCCACTGTTCAAGCAATGTTATTTTTATTTAATTTTATTTATTTAATAAGTAACGCCTCCTCACTAGCTTCCTAGCATCAGGACATTGTCACTTTGAAAAGCATATGATGAGAATTGACTCAACAGAAACTGACGAGTTTGAAGTCTGGAGGGAGAAAAGGAATTTTCTGTTCACCTACTTACAGAATACATCGCCATTGCGAACCATATGAGAAACGCAGATGTAGTCTTCTGGGAGCCCTCTCAGATACTACAATTTATTGGGGCTCTAGATCTGGAGAGCAAACTGTAGTGCTGTTTCGAAAACAGTTTTGTTGGGGGTGCAATAATAGACCACATAGTCGTAGTGGAATGTAACTCTCTTTACAATCTAGAATGAAAATACCTTCTTTCCAGACTGATTGTCACAATTTTCAGATAACAGCTATATATAACAGAAGCGACCCACTGAGAAACCCTTCATTTAAATAATTCTGCAAGAAAGTAAGCAAATTTATCCGAAGAATCATGGTTGACATTAATGGCTAGTTTAAACACAACCAGTCCAAATTCACGTAGAACAGTTATTACTCAAGAATACCAATAGACCCCTTCTTCTAATCCAGGCAGCATTGGGAGACACTCAATCTACAACACACTAATCCCAGAAGGATCGAAACCTGTCAGTTCCGGTCGACAAATTTTCACCTTCACGTCCAAAAGAGATTAATCAAATGAAGCTGGAACTACTCTCTTGTGCTGTACACCCTGCGAAAATTAGATTGTGCAGGCTGATACACGAGAATGTACGGATTAAAACGGGTACGATATTTTTAGAGGAACTTTCCCCAATTTGATATTTCATCCGATGGTTTCATACCCATGCGCCTCTCCGGAATACGGAATACATTGTTTCGTGAATTATTCATCGAATTTAATGGGATATCGTTCTCTCATATGACGGGATGGGGATTATATATGGGAAATTCACCTGACGTTATGGTGCCAAATGGTATTCGATGCGTTGAGCTTGATTGAAAGACGTTTTGCGAATACATCTTGGGTTTGGGGAATACTTGACTTTCTTATACTTATAATGGAAGTTTTTTTCAACCGAGAAGTCTTGAAGCCAAATGAACTGTTTTTCTTTCTATCAATTTTTCCAATTTGCCTCTTGAAAAGATTAATAGTCAATCTAATTTATATTATGAAATTATAGAAATTTGAAAACTGAAGTGTTCACATCATAAAATAAAGTTCTAATAAATTTTGGCTGAAAATGAATTGTTTTCAAGATACAGGGTATTGAAGTTTCACTTGAAAACTGACTAAAAAGTTGTATACTGAACTAACAATTAATTTTTTAATATTCGTGAAATTTGTGACCAAAATCCCTTCTGCCCTATATCTTGAAAAAAAATTATTTCTAGATCGATATTCAAGGAAAACTATGTATTTTTATAAAATGATCAGAGGTTTCAGATATAGATATGGATCAGATGAAGACATACAGGGTGTCTGTAAACAAATGCGAAGGATTTAGGGATATGAAAATAGTCAAGGGTAGTTCACAGTGGATCAGTTTTTTATTTTGTTTAAGAGTCCTGAAAAACACCGAGTTATAAAACTATACAAAATATGATTCATCGAGTAGATGTTACTCACACAATTCTTTTGATCCCATAACTTTATTATTAGGTCTTAAAATAGTAACCCTCTATGATTTTCCTTAAAAATTGTTTTCGTGGGATAGATTCTCGAAAAATAAACTTCTCCTATGGTTTCCCATTCAATTCTGGAGGAAAAAGTCTCCTGCAAAATTTCTATACAGTCGATACGTTTCTCGAAAAATCAAAAACTTACAAACAGTTATGATCACTGTTTATTTCATTTCATCGTATGCTCCATAGAATGAATATTCTTAGATATTGTTTATGCTCCAAATTGGTTTTGTCAATTATGCTTATTAATCTTTTGTGAAATTAAAATATTGCGGATGAAATTTTTTTCCGGAACTCATTAATAAAACCTTCAGAAAGATTAATAGAACATCTTTATTTTCTGTTATAGACATACAATATCTTAAAATATTCATTACTAGCGACCCCGGCTTCGCACGGTACGACATCACATTAGAAACCTCAAAATAATAGTACATACTTTTCAACTATTTAATGGATTTTATTATACATATGAACCTTCCTCTTGAATCACTCTTTCTATTTAAAAAAAAAGCAAAACAAAATCCGTTGCGTAATTTCAAAGATTTAAGCATACAAAGGGACAGAGAAAGCGACTTTGTTTTATACTATGTAGTGATATGGAACACTTATACGATGAAATGGAATGAGCACTAATCATAACTGCTAGTAAAATTTCATTTTTTCTGAAAAAGTAGCGTATGTATCGAAATTTTGCAGGAGACTTAATTCTCCAGAATTGAAGGGAAAACCATACCAGAAGTTTATTTTTTGAAAATCTATCTTACGAAAACAATTTTGAACAAAAATCATAGGTGGTTGTTATTTTCAACCTCTAATAATAAATTTATGAGATCTGAAAAAAATGTGTGAGTAACATCTACTTAGTGATTCATATTATGTATAGTTTTATGATTCAGTGTTTTTAAGAAGCCGTAATAAAAATTAAAAACTGTCAACTCGTCATCGCCTTCCAAAGCTGTATCTTGGAAGGGAGGTCGATTTAAAAAAAATTCGTATGAACTATCCCTGCTTATTTTCATCGAGGAATCATTCCCCCCTCGCATTTGTATACATACACCCTGTATATGTATTAACGATATTTTTTATGATCATACAGAGAAACGGTTCTTATTTTTTTGAGCGAAAATCATGCATCTAATTGAAGAAAGTCAAGAGACTTTGGTGAGAAATTATTAGGAATTTCAAAAATAATTTTATTTAAGGAGAAATCTGTGGCGTACCATCAATGTCTGCCAAAATAGGAAGGTCAAAAAAAAAATATTGTACGTATTCATAAAAAATGATTTATTCTTGAAAACTTTACCACCCTGCAACTCAAAAGGTAAGACGTTTAGGACATATGTTCATATAAAGTTTTTTCCTTAAAAAGTGCCCAAAAATCACTTGTATAAATATTGACATTCAATTAGAGAACACCCTGTATATTAATTATCACATCCGAACATCTCACAGCACAAATCCTACCAACTTGCATAATTTGTTACACGAAACTGTCTGTGAGTTAACTAAATGTCTAGAACGAGACCGCTGAAGTTTATCAGGAGCAAATTTCCCAGATTATTGTAGACCTTTGTCCTTCTAGTTTAACGAGCAGAGTATCAAATCGAAACCAAAACAGACCCACATAAAGGGCCGAGCACAATGGTACAAAAGATCCATTCGTAACTCTTCGACATTCATGATGTTCAAGTCGGCGCATCCGGCAGTTTGATGATTCCCAGTGGGCCAACAGGAACGATACAACTGTCAGAGGATCCCAGTGATTCAGTTGAATTTGAAAAGGATATACCTTCTTGAAAAGGGGGTTGAAATCCTTTTTGTGGAATGATTTTATGAAATCTGGCTTTTTGTGAACGGAACATTCTTGATAATGGCTCTTTGGTTGAAAGATTATTTGAGCTGTTTCTATTATTATTTTTATTATTATTCAAGATAATGGAAACAGCTCAAACAATCTTTGAATCTAGCTTTTTGATATAAGTCGTTTCACTTTTACATCTTCAATAATCTTGAAATTATGATAGCATTACCTACAATTTCTTGAGCTCAACATTATCAATTCCAAGAAGGTCATCATGAATTTTTTTGTTGCTTTGACTCGTCAATCGGTTTTTCTCGGTTTTTATCTACAACTATTTGTAATCTACTGATTAAACGTCTGTTTGCTCGGCCATAATAATACCCACGATAGTACATTACGAGTCATTTTTCATTATTGTCAGAAGTATCATGGATTTAGCTATAATATAAGATTGTTAAAACTGATATTTCAGATATTTCATTGTTATTGAGTTGCATAACTAACAAATATGGGTAGGAATACCTCGATAGAGGGTAAAATCTGCTGTAAAATAAATATAATTATCATAAGAAGTTCATCAAAAAATTGAACATATGTCAACTCGACTTTTTCCATACTAGTGATAGGGACATATTCATGCCGCAAAAGATTGAAGAATTAAAGAAAAATATTCAGTATTCGTGGAGAAAGTACGAGTATAGTATGCTATTTGTGTATACCTAATGGCTTTTATTCACTCTGTGATTATAGCCACTCGCATCAATCATTTTACGCTCGTTGTAAAATATACTTTTTTCTCCAACCATCAAAAAATGTTGACATTTTTGTATTATTTTCAGGTGCAAAAGCCACCAATTCGTTACTAAGCAACACTTTTAATCCTAGGATTAAAAACGCTACTTTTAATCCTAGGACTAAAAGTAATTGCATTTGACGTCTACTTGACAATCACTGTCATGTGCTTGGCCTCAATAATACCCATAAATCCCAAGGGAATAATGAGATTATAAATCACTGCTGTCAGATGCATCATATATTTACTTAGCTTTGATATCATATTCTTTAAATTGGTATTTCTTCAGCATTCTAAAGTACTCCAACTAACAAATATGGGCATACCTTGTCAATCAAGGGCCAAATCTACTTTCATAATATCATTTAAAGCTTTTTTATTACAAAATATACAAGGACCTTCTCCAAAAATTTCTCATGTGTCAACTTGACTTTTTCCACGCTTGTCATAGAAGGGTCTTGTCGCGGTCGCCAAGTGTTAAAATCTTCAAGAAATATATTCAGTACTCGTGGATGAAGTAAAGTGCTACTCGCGTATAATGGCTGTTATCCACTAGGTAATCTGGGTAACCTGGCGAATACTAGCTATCATTATACACTCGTTGCATAATATACTATTTTTGTAGATTTGACTAGTCACAGTGTCGTCCTAACTAAAACAAATTTGGTTACGTAGTTGTGTTATCAAGAAATTATTCTCAAGTTGTTTTCAAAAAAGAATTTTTGATATACTCAGTCTTGAATATTGTGTAAAATCCGACATTTTAGGGAATAGAGAATATTTATGACCCACCTCTCAGTAATATACGTCAAATTTGTACTGCTAGAAAGTAAGAAAATTTAAATAAGTAAATTTTGAGAAATAAATCTTCTATGGTAAAACCACCTACAATTTATGCACCTATGAAATCAACCTGATCAATGTGGAGTCATGTTTGGTTTTAAATTTTTAAATTACTGATATTCCATCAAAATGGCACTGCTCTGTTTTCTGAAATTCAGCCTTTCGAATCCATGAAAATCATCTAATCAAATTAGAATTCTATTTGCGACCGGATAAAGGTTAGTCAGGAATTCAATTCTGGGGTAAAACAAATTGAAAATAATGGAAAAATGATGTGCCTCTAGGCCAGAAAACATCGTTTAGGCCCATTTATATTCAGTTGATTAATTGAAAATGCGAATGTGCAAATAGACAACAGACCGAGTGGGCACGTTGAAACGTATTTATTTTTCACGGTAGGATTAATTTTGGATGGAATGAAAAACTTCACTTTATGACGGTCGTAGTTGGATGAGAGACATCAACATGGAAAATATTGATGTTACTTCGTTATTTAAGTATGATGTCATTAGAATTACGGCATATTGGTAGATGAAATGCATAGGGATTGATATTTTGATGGAAAGTCATTTTGTGCAGATTATTTCTGATTATGACTTTCTATAAATTTTCAAGCGGACGAATGTTGGATGTAAAAACAATTTGGTATACCGTGTAAACCCCACTCTTGAATATATTCTATGTACCACAGAACCACAATGGTGAGTCTTGGGTTATATTTCAACGAATGCGTTTTATTCCTAGAAAGTTTATAGTTGGAAGAGATGAGCAAACTTAAACTGATATAATTCAACAAAAAAACTCTGTGAATCATCAGTCAGGGGTTATAATTAATGAGACATCCAAGATTGCGTTTTTTTCTCAAGAGCATCAATATAAAATTGGCTTTAGCGCAAGCAAATCTTCTGTAATTTTGAACGACTACGCGAACTTAAATACTATACTGTATCAATAATGTCAGTGCTTTCATCCAATGCTATAGAAAATAGCAATAGATGATTCCACCACTTTTCCAAAAGCGACCTTCATAATTACAGCTATTGCATATATCTGTTTTTCGACTGTTCTTCTTCATAGACTAACTTCTGCAAAAATTTTCTTTCATCTGGATACAGTTATCATATAACCAAGGTATATTTCCAGACAGCTGGAAGAAAGCCCGCTTACAGCCTGTCCCAAAAAAAGGCCCTAAGTCGCTCCCCTCCAACTACAGACCGATCTCCCTTCTCTCAACTGTCAGTAAGGTTATGGAAAAGGCCATCAATATTCAAATCCTAAAACACTTAGAGAAACACAAGCTGATACACGATCGACAATATGGATTCCGCCATCAGAGGTCCACTGCAGATCTTCTACTCTTGTCACTAACAACTGGGAAAAATCGCTTGAATTTTTCGGCGAATCGCAAGTGGTTGCTCTTGATATATCCAAGGCATTCGATCAGGTTTGACACTCAGCGCTTCTCAACAAACTTCCATCTTACGGCCTTCCCCCAGGACTTTGTGGGTGGATCAGCAACATTTTGGGAAACATGGAGACTTTCGATCTCGTCGGCATCTCGTTTGGGTGGGACCTCAGCTGGCACAGGCAGGTTTCTTCTGTGGCCTCATCGGCTGCTAAAAAGTTGGGATTCCTATTTCGAGCACGAAAATACTTCTCCCCCTATAACCTTTATACTCTGTATGTATCTCAGATTAGACCGTGCATGGAGTACTGCTCCCACATATGGGGAGCGGCAGCCAAATCAACGCTTGAAATCCTCGACTCCATCCAGAAGAAGGCAATACGACTCATTGGTGATCCCAATCTAACAAGGAATCTCCCTTCCTTAGCCCATCGACGTGCCGTGGGTGACCTTTCGCTATTTTACCGATATTATCACGGCCTGTGTTCCGAGGAATTAGCATCGATTGTCCCTCCCTCGGATAATCCCAACAGAACCACAAGAAGAACATCGCACATGCATCCCTTTACCGTCCAACTCTCCACGCATAGAACATCGACCTTCTCCCGTACTTTCATCCCAAGGGTCTCTAGAGTGTGGAACCAACTTCCTGCCCACGCCTTTCCTCAGAATGTTAACCTCCAGTCTTTTAAATCAAGTGTTAATAGACTGAATCTGTCACTCCTCCTCCGACACCCACGGTACACTGGTACTTAGGCCTGAGCCTTCGTGGTCTGTCTCAGATAAAAAAAAAAAATACAGAGTATTCACGAGTTCTATCAAGCACTCTTTCATAAATTCACCTTCTGAAAATGTCTTCGAGTATCCTGTTTTTTTTACTAACGATATAACTTGCCCAAACAATATCTTCAGCTTCTTCATTACTTTTCACAATGATATTCTGCTGTCCAACCAAAGGCGTTTTCAACTTCTCTATTTTTTCATTTTTAAGTTGTCCAGTCCAACTTCCGAATTTTCGCAAATGTTTGGTAGTATAATGTCTTCTTGAATTATATTTTTTCGCAAATGCTACGGCCCCATTACATATTCAAAGAGCTAATTTGGAGGTTGGTCGTGTGTGGAAAAATGTATTGTCAGAAAATTCTGTTCGCATGCAGCATGTGGCCCGTGGGCCGTAGGTTGCCCATGTCTTGTTTATACGATACTTCCTCAATGGAAAGGAATATGTGGTTATTTTATAGTATTATAAAGGCCATTTCCTGCTAGTCAAACCAATATATTGATTCCTCTTAAATTTCAACTCGCTTATGTAACTGACGTCAAGGAATGATATTACTTAGAAATTAGCTGGTTCTTTGTGGTTTACTGATGACCGCACTCTTCAAACTGACGCTCGGTTTTTTCTGCTAATCAATATCGTCATACAGTCTGCTTCAATAGAGCTCTTATTAATGAAATTCTAAAACACTCCACTGATATTGTCATAGGGATCATTTGTGGGTTGACTGATTTTGACTTTGACAGATTTATGTTTTTAATACCAGACTGAAGTTTCTAGAGTCTTATAAACCTATATAGATCAATGATTTTCCATATACCTATTGAACTGTTGAGTATACAGGGTCTACTTTTAAAGTCGACAAACTTCTAGGTGTGATTATAGAAGTGCAACAAAAATTGTCATATAACACAAGGTCGAAATGTTGACGGTTATTCTTCAATTTAACATTTTTTGATTTCACGAAATATTTCAAGTTTTTTCTCTAGAAAGATTCATCTGTTAGACCGGTGCTTTCATCGAATATGACTTTCAAGTTGCTCTGGATTAATCTAATGAATTCTTCAGAATCAAAGTAATCGGTAAGTATACCTGGTCCAAAAAGTTCTCCTCTCATGAATGCCAACCTCATGTTAACTCATGTTGGAGATGAGAAACAATAGTAACATGAGAGTTTTTTCTCTGTCACACCTGGTTGTTTCATAATTAATCACAACTGATTTCGTGAAAGTGATCACATCAGTCCTTAATATCCTATGGTACCCACTCTCCTTAATTCTGCCACCAACAAAATGTACCATATGAATTGATGATTCCCATATAATCACACAAAGATTCAGTCACGAAGATCTTTTAAATAAAGCAAATTTAGATTCGGATTTTTCAGATTTTTTCGTTGTTATCATGTTAGCCATGATATAGCGGAGAATGAACAGCTAGCACAGAAGTTTATATGTCATTCGAAAGTACACTAAATGAGGTATTTTTACTGAAGAGAAAACGAGTGCATAATCATTAGTATTTCATCGAAAATACCATTGGAAAAATAGGACAGATTTCGCTAACTTTTAATCGTGATATTTTTCTCCTCACCACGCCTGCAACAAAAGTGTTTTCTGCACACAGACTCTCTCATCTTGTAGCAAATTTATTGCCTTTTCCGAATATATGGTCAAATTTGAGGAGACTACAAGGAAAACTGAATAATGATCGTTTTAGAGAAAAAACTTGAAATTTTTCTTGAAATGAAAAAAAGTTAAATTGAAGAATAACCGTCGACATTACGACCCTGTGTAATATGACATTTTTTGGTGCGAATCACTTGTACAATCCCCTCTCGAAGTTTGTTCACTTTGAAAGTAGACACCCTGTATATGAAGAGTATCATGGCATTCATCTGAATTGATTATTTTTTTTATTGTCTTCTTACAAATAACCAGTCGAATTTCTCTTTCATGAGTTTCCTACCAAGATTATCAGCTGATCAGAATAGAATAAATAGAATTTCGAAACTCATTCGATTTTGTCTCCAAGTTAAACTTAACATGGGCGGAAAAAGCAAATGGAAATTGGCTTTGTTGAAAGTTCTCTCTCGTAGGCAAAACTTCCTGCAGGAGTCACTCAGCTGTATTCGCTTGGATGAGAATCTCTAAGGTTTCAACAAATAATCGCATTGGAGGTGCTGGTGCGTTCTCTTAGGAATTTTGAGAAGGTGAATGAAATCGTTTTTTTTTCGATCATAATTTTTCAGAGTCTCCACGTTGGCAGTTGAATGAAATCTTGGAAAAGATTCACTCTTCACGGAAGAACAGACTCACGAAGTTAATCTATGATTTTTTTGAGCCTTCTAAAATACCTGTTTTTTTCGAAATAAAGATGAAATGTTCAAAAATCAGATATTGTTGGACTACAAATAAAGATAAATTTTGAGACTATCCACTTTGAATACCATTGAAAAATAATCAATTGAACATGTCCTTTGTCTCCACCTGTTATTCAACTGAAACGGAGTTTGAACAGAAATTTCTCAGCAGATTATTTTATCTGAAGCATAAGCTTTCACTCATTTCAAATCTCAATAAAGCTCCGTCAGTGAAAGTTACCTTTGATTTAGGTTACACAAGCAGTTACTTCTCATAATCCTGAGAAAATTTCCGATTTTTTAGCACTCGTTCTACCTAAACGAGTGTTATATCGTTTTGCCCGAATGTCTGTAATTTTCGAACTTTGAGCCGCAAATAGTCTCAAATGATACGATGGTTTCGACCTTCTGGTGACGAATCCGTGAGTCAAATTTAATTCTGTCCGTGGTGCTGGCCATTTGTTAGCACGATAACTTTCGAAGGAACTGTCTTAGAGTGAGTTCGGTTTCCGAATGCCTCGGTTAAGTCCATTAATCAGCCAAATCGTACAGAATGTTCCATAAAAATTCCATTAATAATGAAGCTTGTACAAAATTTTGTGATTAGGTACAGTGTCAACATACCTATAGAAAATTCAATTGGAATATTGAAAAGAAGGAACTTCATATTTCCAGAGCAAGATATCCGATTTGGGTGAAATTCATCTTGTGAATAAAGATTGATATACTGAATGTTCTTGCAAAATTTCAAGAATATCACATCATCTGAATCATAAAAAATTGGAATATTGAAAAATCATCTTATTTCCATAACAAGATATCCGATTCACGTGAAATTAATTTTGTGTATGAAGATTGATATACTGAATGTTCATGCATCATCAGAATCACAGAATTCTATAATTTCAATTATCAAGTTTTAACATATTTCAGTTTTCGAATAATTTCCAGAATATGATTCCAATCCTGCAAAGATTTTGCATGTATATATTTAGTATCAATCTCAAGTCCTATAAAAAACTTTGAGGTAATAGACTCTTTGCTCCACCAATGAACGAGCGCTCAAAAGCACTTGCTCAGGGCTTTCTTGAATCAGGTGCCACACTCATATTGTCCCCATCTTGTATCATGTTTACTGTACTGGAACTTTGACAAGGCATTTCCGGTCCAGAACCAGCTGTGATGTACCCAACTAGGGTAGGTTCGGCCAATCGTCTATTGCACTCTATACAGTAGAGGGATGGTGAAATCACTCAGACTCATCAAGGGTGTTTAATTAATTTGACATTCAACTGAATGGCCGTGGTATAATGTAATCGGACTCTCCTTTAAACAATGGATACTTGTTTATTTATACACATCCAATTGTTAGTGTTTATACTCAATATTATGAATTGATAAACATAGTCGGCAATAGTTATAACCACACAGATACGTTACGTGTTATCGGCCTTGGCGTCTCACGTATGGTAATAATACAGGCTGTTTGTACTGATACATACTACACAGCATAGTCTATCTATTCATAATTAGCTTTATGTTTTCCTCACCATTATATATTTTTTGAAATATTATCCGGGCTGTTTTCGTCATTTTACTTCATCTATTCAACGTTTTGAAAATATTCAGAGTGGCAAAAGAAGCTTTCCTGAAAGTTAGAAGTCATAAGTGTTTTTTATAGCGACGATGTCGAATGCTGGTTAAGAGGCAGAAATATAGCTCGAACAATATTTCAATCAATGTTAGAATTCTTTCTTTACAGTTATATTCGTCTGATCTCATTTTGACATAAGTTTGTCACACGTTCTTTATCATTTTTCCGAAATAGGGATGTTGACTTTTTTTGGAATTTATTTCATTTGGAAGATAAACCCCATACAAACACCAAAAATTACTTTTTTCTTAATAATACCTTTAGTAATTTCCAATAAAAAATACGTAAATGAAAAGAGAACTCAAAATTCCCGCGGAAATGCTCGATATTGTCAAGTTATGATGATAACGTCAATATCCGATAAACAAACTTCGACTTCTTTCGAAGCGAACTGATTTTGCCTGATTCCTTGTGAAAAAGTTCAATCCAAGCCTTCAAAATGAATACGTCGGTCTATAAATGCTGTATGAGGTGTTTCTTTTATTTGGAATAATGAATATGAGTTAAAAGTATGATACTCACTAAGACATTTTCACGTTTCTTAGCTCCACTGCACAAAAATCCTTGTTTTCAGCAAAGAAACTTGTGACCATCAGAGAATCAATCTTCCGCGAGTTACTACTATTACCCTTGATGAATCCTGTCTCCATTAAAAAGAAAATTGTAGATTATCGTAATGAATAATCGAACTACTCTGTTATCTTCAACTTTCAACTTCGTAAGTCATCGAATCGTCGAATCATAGATAAGATATACTTTATATTTACTATGGTTCGAATCACAGAACCTCAGATCAAAAAAACACCATGAATGTATTTTGTTGATCTGAACACAAAACATTCGACATTGCAATGATAATATAGGATAGTGACGTCAACTACCTCTGATTGGCGTTCACAGTCACGTGATTATTTATAATAAATAACATAATTTAAATCTGCTTCATTTAATTTAACCATAATAACAAGATCACCAAAATGGTTTATTAGGATTGCAAAAACTTCATGCTATGAAGAAAACCTTAATTTATGAATTCGTAACATGAGTCAACATTTCTGTTTAATTCGATATTTAGAATGAAGTACCACTGTTCCAATCTATGGGAGATGATTACCCTTAAGTAGGGTCCTGTAGCGGTCTTAGAAGAAGAGAGGTTATGAAAAATCATCACTTGGAAGGCCACAGTATTCTTTTCCTTTTTACAGTTATATTCGTCTAATATTTTTATCAGTTCTTCTGCAGTTGTCCCGATATAGGAATTCACCCGAGTTCAACTCCACATGGACCGCCCTTTCATTTCAATGTATCCTCAAAAACGCTGCAGGTACATTTGCATTCCTAGCGGCGCTCATTCGTAAAATGACGCCGAATATCCCGCCTCCATTCGGAAGTTTTATATCGTTTCTGATAGCGTATACCGCAATTATTCAGTCTAAATTGCCGAGGCGTAAGCGAAAACATGCAAACGTGAAGGAACGATGGAATCAATTATTTTTCATCCAGTTCTCCTGAGTTTTATTCGGTGCTGAGGTGGAACAGTGGTCTGAATACGAAGTACTGATGCAACAAAAACAAGAACACTCTCGGAAGGTTATTAAATTATATTCATATATATGCTGAGCAAAGAGAAAGGGTCAGCCCAGTCCTTGTTTTGTTCAATGTTGAGTGGATGGAAAAAAACGTCGAATGGAGTTTCGTAGTATGCGAGATCCTTTTTACATCGTGTTGGTAGTTTTTTGTATATTATGGTGGTTGAAGGCTGACGTTCAAAACCTGGTTTTACGGTGTAATTAATTAATTATCTCGAAACCCTGCTTATAATGTTTTTGACACATTATTTCCATGCTTGTGTCGTGAAATAATTTGGCGAGAGCAGTGATTTCAATAATGTGTTTTGACATATTGAATTCGCACAGCATGATCTTTTTTTATCTTGACATAATTCATCAAGTACTGCTTTGTTGAGCACTTACTTAATCTCATAACTTCGTATGCATTCGGCACCAATATGATGAAAATCAAATCGAATTCCATGTCTATCGTGAAGCGATAAGAAGATTATAACAGTGAGTTATCAAGTTTCTCACAAATTTCTTTAAATGTCTCTAAGACAATCAGTTTTATTTGGCATTTCGAGTTGACGTTTACCGAGACAAATATATTTATTCACGACTATTGTGAAATCCGTCCATTGTACGTCCCTGTGCTCGGCCTTAATAATACCCATTAATCACAAGGGAATAATGGGATTTCAATTCACTGCAGTCAGATGCTTCATAGTTTTAGCTTTGATATAATATTCTTCAAATAAGAATTTCTTCAGTACTCCAAAGTACACCAACCAACAAATATGGGCATACCTTGTCAATCGATAGTCAAATCTACTTTCATTCTATCAATTGAAGCTTTTTTTATTACAAAATATACAATGACCTGTTCTCCAAAAATAGAATAAAAGAAAAATAGAATGTCATAGAAGGGTCTTGTAGTGGTCGCCAACTGTTAAAATCTTCAAGATATATATTCAGTATAGGCGTGGATAAAGCATAGTATGCTACTCGTTTATAATGGCTGTTATTCACTCGGTGATTTGGGCCACTCGCCTATGGCTCGTAGCCTGAACGTCACATCGTGAATAATAGCTATCACCAAACGCTCATTTAATTCACTTTACGTACTTTTTATAATCGATCTCACTCTAACATAATTCAGTTGCAAAATGGCGAATGCGTCGGTATATCGCAATACAATTTGAAGTGGCTAGAACTTGGAACTTTCACTTCAATGAGTTGTATCAGAAATACATTTTCTCGTCATTTTCTCGTTTTTATTCGAAATGAGGATTCTTCTTATTGTTCGGTCATTTAAAAATTGTAAAATTATATAACTTATTTTTATAAAGCAAGAAAATATATCTCATGAGTAGTAACGATGTCATTTATTTGAAATCTATGGAACTAAGAATAATATAGTGAGCAGAAATATCGAATTCTGTATTCATTAGTTCATTACGAATCATCAAAATCGAATGAATAGAATTCCGAAACTCAAGGATTCGATTTTGTTCCCTAATCAAACTTGGCATGTGCGGAAAAGGCAAATGTGAATTGACTTTGTTGAAACTTTCTCCATGGTAAGTGGAACTTTCTGCAAGAGACACACAGCTGTATTCATATGGACGAAAATCTCTAAAGTTTCAACCAATGAGCTTATTTAAGGTGCTGGTGCATTCTGTCGAATATTTTGGAAGGTGGCGCATTGATAAAAACAGCTTCAATTTGCCTTCTAAGAGATCTAACATAGTTAGAGAAAACAATTTTGCACTATGACAACGAGCAGATTTAGCGCTTATCGATAATATAATAGTATATTATGCAACGAGCGTATAATGATAGGTATTAATCGTGAGGTTAAGTGTAGCCGTAGGCGAGTGGCCCAAATCACCGAGTGAATAACAGCCATTATAGGCGAGTAGCATACTATACTTTATTCACGACTACTGAATATATTTCTTGAAGATTTTAACATTTGGCGACCGCGACAAGACGCTTCAATGACAAGCATGGAAAAAGTTAAGTTGACACATGAGTTTGGAAAACTGGTCATTGTATATTTTGTAATAAAAAGCTTTAATTGATAAAATGAAAGTAGATTTGGCCCCATATTTATTAGTTGGAGTACTTCAGAATACTGAAGAAATACCAAATTAAATAATATTATATCAAAGCTAAATCTATGAAGCATCTGACCGCAGTGAATTATAATCTCATTAATACTCTTGTGATTAATGGGTATTATTGAGGCCGAGCATAGAGACGTACAATGGACGGATTTTACAATAGTCGTGGATAAAATAATTTTTCATAGTGATTTCCAGGAATTTTTCTAAATGGTGAATGCGTCGATGTATTGCTAAAGCATTCTGTTGTACCCTTATATGCATATTTGAAAATTAGATTTTTTATGTTGCTACATTCGGATATAATCTCTAGAATTATACTATATTGAATCATTAATATGCCATGAAACATCAATAAGAAGAGTTAGTGAAATCGTCAATAGAGAGACAAAACAGAACATCAGTAAATGTTCAGGGCAAGCCGAGTTGAAAATACTCGAACACCGTTCAATTCTATAACTGCATTCCTTTCCATTGGTACCAGAAATCCGAAATGTTCATGGAAATTTCCCAGAATCTTTGTTGTTCTCAACGTTAAAGACAACCAATGATAATCAGACTCGACTACAGCGACTACAAGCCGCCATTACGACCGGTCGACAACACCTCCATACCTCGATGAGGATTTTACAAAGAGAATTAATCCGCCTTACGGCATAGGATCCTTCATAACCGCGGAACGACGTAAACACAGCTCTAGATATTGTGCCAAACAATGTATTTCAGTTATCTACACTCCAGCCGACTATTTACATTAGAGTTTGGAGTAATAATCCGCGAGAATGTCATGCCACAAGTTTGTATTACTTCATCTGCTGTTACTGTTATAATTCACTGCGTTCGGATTCAAGTTTTGGGACGGCTGTGCTCTCAGATACGGTCACGTTTTTGGTAGTTTGTGATGAGTTATGGATGAGGTACTTGCAATCTTGCCAAATGTTCAAGTTGGAATGAAGCGAATATAAGTTTACGACCATACATCTTTTTACTGTTTACATTTTTCATCAGTTTCAGATATATTGTAGTTGAGTGAGTTTTACTCAAACTTATACAGAGTATTCTGTCTCATCAAAAAAACTAATTTTCAATAGGTAATATAAAATTGTGCGAAATCGTTTTATGCTTCAACTGCGTTGCTTGTGTGACTCAACGCATTTGAATTACATATATTGCAAAAACTATTGAAGCATTGGAACCTAATTTTTAAGTAACTATTGATGCCATTCATTAACATTAATGAGATGAAGTTGTGAACGTTAGACTCGTCGAAGTTACTATCTTACTTGCAATCCCGATCAACATATGGCAAAAATTATAAGGAAAAACTAAATGCCATGAAATAATAATCCAGATTTTATAACAAACAAATTTAATTTAACAATATTTCTGGCAAGTAGACTATCAATTGAAGTTTTCAAATTCTGAAAACACAGATGATGGAAGAAAAGAAAAACATTAATGACTCGAACTAACGAACTACCGACGACGATATGCAAAAACTTATTTCCAAACACTTCAGTTCAGACTCAGTGATTTACACCGCGTTTGAGATTATCTACTCTACAGCAGACAACAGGAAACAAACGTAAATAAATCCCCCGTTTATTGCACTCTACGATTCTTATCTGCCTGAAGATCGGCGCCTATCTCTGAGCTTTCACAGAGCGTCAACTCATCCAAAATTTATTGTAAGAATCACGACAGGATGAGCTTTTAACCTTCCGAAATGTTATCTCCCCTTGAATGTGTATAATCGCGTCATCTGTTGATGAGCTGAAAGCTCAACGAACTGGAAAATTGTCGTGTATAAAGATATTCCTTCCCAACTGTTGATGGATGCCCCAGAGGTGGGTTTTAGGAGGCGAAAAATGTGGCTGCTCGTGAACGATGTTTACCATTTATGTCAATGGGACTTGAAGAGAGTGGTCCAGTGAAGAGATATCAGTTTCTAGGTGGGTAATTCAATTGGTTTCTTGAAGAAAATGAACTGTGGAAGGAGGTAGTAAAAACCTTTGTGCTAGCGGTCGTTTTTATTTTACTTATGCTCAGTTGCAGAAACGTCCATTAAAATTTAAAGGTCCATTAAACCCTTAATCCTCCATTAGTTCCTTGTAATAATGGAGGATTAAGAGTTTAATGGACCTTTAAATTTTAATGGACGTTCCTGCAACTGACACTTTGAATGATCAGTTGATCACTAAGAATGATTTCTCATCTGTTGATGAACTGGAAAATTGTAGTGTATAAAGATATTCCGCCCCAACTGTTGAGTAAAGAGATATCAGTTTCTGGGTGAATAAATCAATTGGTTTCTTGATGTAAATCAACTGTGGAAGGAGGTCAGTAAAAACGTTATATAAGCGCTCTTTTCTATAGGACTTGAGAAATTACTAAGAATGATCTGTTGATTACTAAGATTGATTTCTCATCTGTTGATGAGCTGAAAGCTCGACGAACTGGAAAATGGTCGTGTATGAAGATATTCCGTCCCAACTGTTGATGGATGCCCCAAAGGTGGGTTTTAGGAGGCGAAAAATGTGGCTGCTAGTGAACGATG
The DNA here is from genome assembly GCA_013421045.1 of Propylea japonica. Taxonomy (NCBI): domain Eukaryota; kingdom Metazoa; phylum Arthropoda; class Insecta; order Coleoptera; family Coccinellidae; genus Propylea; species Propylea japonica. The sequence goes on from CM024241.1 coordinate 96,175,364, forward strand.
TTTAGCATTTATGCCAATGAGACTTGGATAGAGTGGTCCAGTGAAGAGATATCAGTTTCTGGGTGGGTAATTCAATTGGTTTCTTGATGAAAATGAACTGTGGTAGGAGGTCAGTAAACTACTTTGTGTTAGCGGTCCTTTTTATTGGGGTTGAGGAATTACTTAGAAAGATCAGTTGATTACTAAGAATGATTTTTCATCTGTTGATGAGCTGTAAGCTCATTGAACAGGAAAATTGTCGTGTATGAAGATATTCCGTTCAAACTATTGACGGATGCCCCAAAAGTGGGTTTTAGGAGGCGAAAAATCTAGCTGCTTGTGAACGATGTTTAGCATTTATGTCAAAAGGACTTGAGGAGAGTAGTCCAGTGAAGAGATATCAGTTTCTGGGTGGGTAATTCGATTGGTTTCTTGATGAAAATGAGCTGCGGAAGGAGGTCAGTAAAAAACTTGGTGTTAGCGTTCCTTATTATTGGAGTTGAGGAATTACTCAGAATGATAAGTTGATTACTAAGAATGATTTCTTATCTGTTGATGAGCTGAAAGCTCAAAGAACTGAAAAATTGGTTTCTGGATGAAAATGAACTGTGGAAAGAAGCCAGTAAAAAACGTTATGTAAGCGCTATTCTTATAGGACATGAGGAATTAGTAAGAATGATCTGTTGATTACTAAGGTTGATTTCCAATTTGTTGATGAACTGAAAGCTCAATGAACGGAGAAATTGTCGTGTAAAAAGATATTCCGTCCCAACTGTTGATAGATGCCCCAAAGGTGGGTTTTAGGAGGCGAAAAATGTAGCTGCTCGTGAACGATGTTTAGCATTGATGTCAATGGTCCAGTGAAGAGATATCAGTTTCTGGGTGGGTAATTCAATTTGTTTCTTGGTGAAAATGAACTGTGGAATGAGGTCAGTAAAACCTTTGTGTTAGAGGTCCTTTTATTGGTGTTGAGGAATTACTTAGAATGATCAGTTGATTACTAAGAACGATTTCTCATCTGTTGATGAACTAAAAGCTCGAGAACTGGAGAATTGTCGTGTTAAAAGATATTCCGTAACAACTGTGTGAAGAGATATTAGTTTCTGGGTGAATAAATCGATGAGTTTCTTGATGAAAATGAACTGTGGAAGGAAGTCAGTAAAAAACGTTATGTGAGCGCTATTTTTTATAGGACATGAGGAATTAGTAAGAATGATCTGTTGATTACTAAGATTGATTTTTCATCTATTGATGAACTGAAAGCTCAATGAACTGGAAAATTGTTGTGTTTCAAGATAGAGGAATTAGTAAGAATGATCTGTTGATTACTAAGATTGATTTCTCATCTGTTGATGAGCTGAAAGCTCGACGACCTGAAAAATTGTCGTGTATAAGGACATTTCATCCCAACTGTTGACGAATGCCCCAAAGGTGGGTTTTTGGAGGCAAAAAATGTGGCTGCTAGTGAACTAAGTTCAGCATTTATGTCAATGGACTTGGAGAGAGTGGTCCAGTGAGGAATTTGTGAAGGATTATCAGTTTCTGGATGGATAATTCAATTGGTTTTTCAAAAAGAATGAATTGTGGAAGGAGGGCAGTAAAAAATTCGTTAGCGTTTTTTTTATAGGAGTCGAGGAATTACTAAGAATGATTTCTCCCATGATAGAATACTCAGAATGATTTGTTATCTGTTGTGTATTGTATATGAAACCACAAATTCACTGCTCCAATTAAGTCCACGAATCACCTTCGAACATTCAAATAACTATTCGATTAGTTCCATTTCAGGTATATTCAATAATTAATGCAGAAAGATCGAAATTCTATAGGCACTACATATCCAAAAATTCTAAGGAAAGCTGTCATCACTTGATATGTCAATCGCCGAAGGACGAAGCAGTGGTGCCAAACTTACCATGAAGAATGGTGGGCTTTCCTTAGAATTTGTGGATGTGGTAACTCAAGAATTTCGATGGTTATTGAATATACCTGAAATTAACCTAATCGAAGAGTTTTTGAAAGTTCTAAGGCGATTTATAGATTGAATTGGAGCAGTGAATTTGTGGTTTTATAGTGAAAAAGCGACGTGCAGATGAAACATTTTTGGAACTTTGAGGTCCATATTTTCTGAACTAAAACAGACCTCCACCTGTTGGTTTCACGAATGTTATTCAGAAAGACTCAATTGATACAATGACATCAAAATCTGGTCGATATCTGCTGGTCACCAAAATTCGATATTCATAAAAAATTCGCGAATCTCGTAGTGGATTTGGTTTTTTCATTTGACTCAGCATTTTTGGGTTTTTCATGTGAAATTTTTACATTCAAGAAAACAAATTTATTGTCAATGAAGTAGCCACTAGTAGAGCAGTCCCTGTAAGTAGTTCGAGAAACATAGTGAAAACACTAAGTACCCCCAAAGGAAAAATTATCCTACAAATACTTTCAACTTCCATAATCGTCGCCGTTATTACAAAACCACAATAGCTCCGTAAAGGCCAGAACTTCTGTCGTCCTAAATGCAAAGTTCTCAACTCCATATAATATGAATAGCACCGTTTCATAGTCGAATTGCTGTTTCGATTTTTCAATTTGTAGCCAGAAACGCTTCATCACAGCGCAGATAATCTAGGTCTGAAAGGGGTCATAACTACCCAAAGTTTTAATAACGAATCCACTATTCACCAGTTGAATTAATATCGCAATAATTCAAATGTACACAGTTTTGCCTAGAGCCTTCCAGTTGTTGAATCAATAATTCATCAAGTTGCGGTAATAGATATTAGTTTCTACGCATCCCGAGCAAAACTTTCCTGAAACTGTTGAATTATATAATATTAACATAGCTCACTGAATACTGTCTCCCAGATGTTGTTAAATCTATTGTGTAAGTAGTTAATTTATTCATTGAGTCTGAAATAATATTTTCCTCCTCATTAGCTCATTTTATTACTCAACTTTTTGTCGGAAGTGAAATTACTGGCTTTTTTGATGTGAGCTTTTGCGGCTAAATTATTTCTTTTCAGTTATAGCTGTAACGATTGAAGGTCGATATTTTTTGATCGATGACTTAACAGTTAGGCAATAAAACTTATTCGTTCATTGAATGCTAATAAATCACTAGAAATACTTTCTTAAAGGCCATAAACCAGAATGGGTGGTTTCGGAAACTTACTCAGGGTTACTAACTCGATCCATTGGGTCACCTGCCGGATCTACTTGGATTACGGACCCGGGTTCTAAGTTTACGAACACATAAGGTTTAGGGTTTGAAGTGACAGTCGTATCAAAAACAAAACCAAATATTTTATGGATTTATTTTTTCAGTCCCAGTTTATTCTCGGGTTGCTTGCATTTATTTGCTTTTGTAAAATATTTCTTATAATTTCTGGTGTGCCCTCGCATGTTCAATGTTTTTTTGAGTACCTTTGTTAAGAAGTAAAGGAGGCTTTAGGTTTAACGCTTCATACAAAGTTGTGGAGAAGATATTTCACATTATTTTCTCGGCCCCATGGAACCACAAATTTTACACTGGCCCAAATTCTCTTCCCTTTCCATAATTTTTAGGAATAGAATATATGAAATTAATAAGAAAATAGTAGAAGACTTATTTCCGCTTTTCTCAGATACAAAATTAAACTGCAGTGCGCATGCGGTCACTCTACGACCCTGCTTTCGTATAGGGTTATAGCGATAGATCAACCTGAGAGTCAGTGATCGAGTTAATAGCACCGTACTTTCGAAAACGGGTTGGATGTTTGGGTAAGGTAAACAAACGCGTAAGTTAGGGATCGAGTTAACCCGAGTAGGTATCCGAAAACGCCCAATGAATGTCATATAACTACAGGGTTGGGACAAAGTATAGAACCAAGCAGATATCTATTGAACAAAAATGGCAACATGTATGAAATTTTGCAGGTAAGTGCAATTGTGTAAAATGCATCGGATATACAAACTATTGTGGATATTATATACTTCAGGAAATACAGTTAACTTTCCAAATTTATTTCTACCCCCTGTATCTCTTTGCAGATACTGAATGGGCTTGGGATTTCAAATTCGTACAAATTGAGTTTAGTGAAAAAAATCCCGAGAATTGATTGCACATTAAACACCTTCTTTCGTATACATTACCGTGAAAAAAGATGATGAACAAATTGATGTTGAAGGAAAGGTCTTAGAGGATTGATAGAGTCGCCTGCTCATTCTCGGCATCTTAGCTAGTTAGATTTTTTTCTTTTGGTTCACTAAAATCACGTGTTAACTTCAGTCGACCAACATGCTTGCAGAGAGTGTATTGGAAAGAGTGACTCACGAATTTGTTGGAAAGATGGCACATTGTCAGGAAGTGAACGGCAGGCATTTTAAATATTTGGTTCAATTTTGTTAGAAATATTTTTCATTGGCTGCATTGAATAAATTCATTTATTCTAGAAGTATCAGTAAATTATTTCTCGTTTTTATAAATTTTTACATTCAACTCAGTATGTGCGCATTAAAAAAGACAAACTCTTTCTTATCATCAGGTGAATTTTGCGCCATTGCACTTACCTGCCAAATTTCATGAATATTGTATTTTTGTTCAAAAGAAAATTACTTGAAATAGATTGAAATATATTTTGGGAGGATTCTGCATTTCTTTAAAACTTAATTAAATTTTTTAATTATTTCTGTTTCAGAGACTGGAAGTGAAAACCTATAAAAAAAAGAAAATTACTTGATTCGAAAGTTTATCACAACCCCGTATAGTTGAATCTTCTACTGTAATTCCGCTGAAGGGAATGAAAGCAATTAACCGTAAATTTCCTCCAAAATAGAAGTAGTTATCACCCTTAAAGCGGAGTTCTTCCGATGAAATATTCTCTGTAAGATATTCTAATATTATTCTCTAAGTTTTCAGAAATGATCTGGAACTTGTATTTTAGACAAGAACTGCTGGAACGTACCAGTGTATTCTAGAAACCCTAATTAGGACTTAATTTCACCCAATAGCCAAACTGACCCTACGGTTGTTAAAGAAAAGTTATTCTATCCCTTTCAGGTGAATAATTCCGAAACTTGAATAGTTACATCCGCAAGCAACCGCTCGGTTCCAAGCCCTAAATCTGTTCTCTCACCGTAACCTAACTCTGCCGAACGAAAAAAACGCGAAAATACCTACCCTACTTTTTGCACCCCTTCAGAGCGGCTATTAAAATTTCCATCCAACGTTATTTCAAAAGATCCAGTTCCTGAGCACTGAAGCGTGATAAGATAAAAGCGAACTATTTCCTATGATTATTTTCTGAAAAATATACTAATAATCAAAATATTCGAAAATGATCTGAATCTGTTTTCATAAACCTAAATCGATATACGGACAAGAAATTATTTTTATAGAACATCTGCTCGAACAGTTGGAATATATGTCACTAAAATATGAATCTCGCTTCTCATATTAGCAATTTAAGTATTCTCAGAACAACAAGACCAAGTACCTACCTTTTTTAAAGAAACTCAAATAGGAAATGATTTACCCAACAATCAAACGGACCCTTCAACATGAAGTTAGAACTGAACTGTTAGACCGGATGGTAGAGAAAAGTAATTCTATTCCCCTACCAACACAGCTATATCCTGGAAAAGAAACTAAATCGAATCTTTTCGGAATAACCATCTTGATTGGCCTGAAGGATGAAATCCGACATTCGTAAGAGCCTTATAAATGGGAAATAATTCCTAAACTTGAACAGTTATATCAGCAAGTACCCGCTCGGTTCTAAGCCCTAAATCTGTTCTCTCACCGTAACCCAATTCTCCGAACGAAATAAACGCGAAAATACCTACCCGATTTTTTACACCCCTTCAGAACGGCTATTAAAATTTCCATCCAACGTTATTTCAAAAGATCTAGTTCCTGAGTACTGAAGCGTGAGATAAAAGCGAACTAGTTTCGATGAATATTCTCTGAAAAATATATTGAACTTATAGTCAAAGTATTCAAGAATGATCTGGAACCTGTTTTCATAAAACCTAAATCGATATATGGACATGAAATTATTTTCATAGACTAACTGCTGGAGCTGATGGAACAGATTTCAATAAAATTTGAATCTCGCTTCTCATTTCCAACAAAATCATTCTCAGGACAACAAGACCAAGTACCAAGTGTTTTAAAGGAACCTTAATTGGGAAATAATTTACCCAACAGTCATACTGACCCTGCAACATGAAGGTAGAACTGGAACTGTTAGAACAGATGATGAAGGAAAGTTATTCTATCCACCCACACAACTATATCCTGGTAGAAAAACGGAATCGAATCTTTCCGGAATAGCCATCTTGATTGGCCTGAAGGGATAAAATCCGACATTCCTAAGAGCCTTATAAATGGGGTGAATAATTCCGAAACTTGAACAGTTACATCCGCAAGCAACAGCTCGGTTTGAAGCCTATATCTGTTCTCTAACCGTAACCCAATTCCGCCGAACGAAATAAACGCGAAAATACCTACCCTATTTTTTGCACCCCTTCAGAGCGGCTATTAAAAATTTCCATCCAACGTGTTTTCAAGAGATCTAGTTCCTGAGTACTGAACCGTGAGATAAAAGAGAACTAGTTCCGATGATTATTTTCAGAAAAATATACTGACAATCAAAGTATTTGGGAATGATCTGAAACCTGTTTTCATATAACCTAAATCGATATACGGACATGAAATTATTTCTAAAGACTAACTGCTGGAACTGCAAGAACAGATGTCAATGAAATTTGAATCTCGCTTCCCATTCTCAACAAAATTATTCTCAGAACAACAGGACAAAGTACATGTGTTTTAAAAAAATCTCAATTAGGAAATAATTCACCCTACAGTCGAATTGGCCCTTCAACATGAGGGTAGAACTGGAACTGTTAGAACAGATGATGAAGGAAAGTTATTCTATCCTCTTCCACCCACAAAACTATATCCTGGTAGAGAAACTAAATCGAATCTTTCCGAAATAGCCATCTTGATTGGCCTGAAGGGATAAAATCCGACATTCGTAAGAGCCTTATAAATGGGGTGAATAATTCCGAAACTTGAACAGTTACATCCGCAAGCAACCGCTCGGTTCCAAGCCCTAAATCTGTTCTCTCACCGTAACCCAATTCCGCCGAACGAAATAAACGCGAAAATACCTACCCTATTTTTTGCACCCCTTCAGAGTGGCTATTAAAAATTTCCATCCAACATGTTTTCAAGAGATCCAGTTCCTGAGTAGTGAACCGTGAGATGAAAGCGAACTAGTGACGATGAATATTTTCTAAAAATATACTGATAATCAAAGTATTCAAGAATGATCTGAAGCCTGTTTTTATAAATCCAAAATCGATATCTGGATAAGAATTTTTTTTTAGACTAACTGATAGAACTGTTGGAACAGATTTCAATAAAATTGAATCTCGCTTTCCATTTGCAACAAAATCATTCTCAGGACAACAAGACCAAGTACCAAGGGTTTTAAAGGAATCTTTATTAGCAAATAATTCACCCAACAGTCATATTGACCCTTCAACATGAAGGTAGAACTGGAACTGTTAGAACAGATGATGAAGGAAAGTTATTCTATCCACCCACACAACTATATCCTGGTAGAAAAACGGAATCGAATCTTTCCGGAATAGCCATCTTGATTGGCCTGAAGGAATAAAATCCGACATTCATAAGAGCCTTATAAATGGGGTGAATAATTCCGAAACTTGAACAGTTACATCCGCGAGCAACCGCTCGGGTTCAAGCCCTAAATCTGTTCTCTCACCGTAACCCAATTTCGCCGAACGAAATAAACGCGAAAATACCTACCTATTTTTTGCACCCCTTCAGAGCGGCTATTAAAAATTTCCATCCAACGTGTTTTCAAGAGATCCAGTTCCTGAGACTGAAGCGTGAGTTGAAAGCAAACTAGTTTCTATGAATATTTCCTGGAAATTATACTGATAATTAAAGTATTTGAGAATGATCTGGAACCTGTTTTCATAAAACCTAAATCGATACACGGACATGAATTTATTGTTCTAGACTAACTGCTGGAACTGCTGGAACAGATGTCAATGAAATTTGAATCTCGCTTCTCATTCACAACAAAATTATTCTCAGAACAACAAGACCAAGAACCCGAGTTCTGAAGGAACCTTAATTGGGAAATGATTTACCCTTCAGTCATATTGACCCTTCGACAAGAAGGTAGAACTGGAACTGTTAGAACAGATGAGCAAGGAGAGTTATTCTATCTTCTTCCACCCAGAAAACTAAATTCTGGAAGAGAAACTAAATCGAATCTTTCTGAAATAGCCATCTTGATTGGCCTGAAGGGATAATATCCGACATTCGTAAGAGCCTTATAAATAGGGTGAATAATTCCGAAACTTGAACAGTTACATCCGCAAGCAGTCGCTCGGTTCCAAACCCTAAATCTGTTCTCTCACCGTCACCCAATTCCGCCGAACGAAATAAACGCAAAAATACCTACCCTACTTCTTGCACCTCTTCAGAGCGGCTATTAAAAATTTCCATCCAACGTGTTTTCAAGAGATCCAGTTCCTGAGTACTGAAGCGTGAGTTGAAAGCGAACCAGTTTCGATAAATTTTTTTCTGAGAAATATACTGATAATCAAAGTATTTGGAAATGATCTTGAACCTGTTTTCATGAAACCAAAATCGATATACAGACATAAAAATTTTTTTAAAAATTAACTGTTGGAACTGCTGGAACAGATGTCGATGAAATTTGAATCTCGCTTCCCATCCGCAACAAAATTATTCTCAGAACAACAAGACCAAATACCCATGTTCTGAAGGAACATTAATTAGGAAATAATTTAACCAACAGTCATATTGACTCTTCAACATTAAGGTAGAACTGGAACTGCTAGAACAGATAAGCAAGGAGAGTTATTCTATCTTCTGGCATCCACAAAACTATAGCCTAGTAGAGAAACTAAATCGAATCTTTCCGGAATAGCCATCTTGATTGGCCTGAAGGGATAAAATCCGACATTCGTAAGAGCCCTATAAATGGGGTGAATAATTCCGAAACTTGAACAGTTACATCCGCAAGCAGTCACTCGGTTCCAAGCCCTAAATCTGTTCTCTCACCCAATTCCGCCGAACGAAATAAACGCGAAAATACCTTCCCTATTTTTTGCACCCCTTCAGAGCGGCTATTAAAAATTTCCATCCAACGTTATTTCAAAAGATCCAGTTTCTGAGTACTGAAGCGAGAGAAAAGAAATGAACAAGTTGCGATGAATATTTTCTGAAAGATATACTGATAATCAAAGTATTCAAGAATGATCAGGAACCTGTTTTTCATAAAACCTAAATCGATATACGCAAATGAAATTCTTTTTATAGATTAACTGGTGGAACTGCTGTAACAGATGTCAATAAAATTTGACAACAACAACAAGACCAAGTACCCCTGTTCTGAAGGATCCTTAAATAGGAATCAATTTACCCAACAGACATATTGACCCCTCAACATGAAGGTAGAACTGGAACTGTTAGAACAGATGATGAAAGGAAGTAATCCTAACCTCTTCCACCCACAAAACTATATCCTGGCAGAGAAACTAAATCGAATCTTTCCGAAATAGCCATCTTGATTGGCCTGAGGGATAAAATCCGACATTCGTAAGAGCCTTATAAATGGGGTGAATAATTCCGTAACTTGAACAGTTACATCCGCAAGTAACTGCTCGGTTCCAAGCCCTAAATCTGTTCTCTCACCGTAACCCAATTCGACCGAACGAAATAAATGCGAAAATACCTACCCTATTTTTTGCACCCCTTCAGAGCGGCTATTAAAAATTTCCATCCAACGTGTTTTCAAGAGATCCAGTTCCTGAGTACTGAATCGTGAGATGAAAGGGAACTAGTTTCGATGAATAATTCCTGAAAAAATATACTGATAATCAAAGTACAGAAGAATGATCTGAGACTTGTTTTCAGAAAACCTTAATCGATATACGGACATGAAATTATTTTTATAGACTAAGTGCTGGAACTGATGGAACAGATGTCAATAAAATTTGAATCTCTCTTCTCATCCGCAACAAAATTATTCTCAGAACAACAAGACCAAGTACCCATGTTCTGAAGGAACCTTAATTAGGAAATAATTTACCCAACAGTCATATTGACCCTTCAACATGAAGGTAGAACTGGAACTGTTAGAACAGATGAGCAAGGAAAGTTATTCTATCTTCTTCCACCCAGAAAACTATATCCTGGTAGAGAAACTAAATCGAATCTTTCCGGAATAGCCATCTTGATTGGCCTGAAGGGATAAAATCCGACATTCGTAAGAGCCTTATAAATGGGGTGAATAATTCCGAAACTTGAACAGTTACATCCGCGAGCAACCGCTCGGTTCCAAGCCCTAAATCAGTTCTCTCACCGTAACCCAATTCCACCGAACGAAATAAACGCGCAAATACCTACCCTATTTTTTGCACCCCTTCAAAGCGGCTATTAAAAATTTCCATCCAATGTGTTTTCAAGAGATCCAGTTCCTGAGTACTGAATCATGGAACTAGTGACGATGAATATTTTCTAAAAAATATACTGATAATAAAAGTATTCAAGAATGATCTGGAACCTTTCTTTATAAAACCTAAATCGATATACGGACATGAAATTATTGTTCTAGACTAACTGCTGGAACTGCTGGAACAGATGTCAATAAAATTTGAATCTCGCTTCTCATTCACAACAAAATTATTCTCAGAACAACAAGACCAAGAACCCGAGCTCTGAAGGAACCTTAATTAGGAAATGATTTACCCTACAGTCATATTGACCCTTCGACATGAAGGTAGAACTGGAACTGTTAGAACAGATGAGCAAGGAAAGTTATTCTATCTTCTTCCACCCAGAAAACTATATCCTGGTAGAGAAACTAAATCGAATCTTTCCGGAATAGCCATCTTGATTGGCCTGAAGGGATAAAATCCGACATTCGTAAGAGCCTTATAAATGGGGTGAATAATTCCGAAACTTGAACAGTTACATTCGCAAGCAACCGCTCGGTTCCAAGCCCTAAATCTGTTCTCTCACCGTAACCCAATTCGACCGAACGAAATAAATGCGAAAATACCTACCCTATTTTTTGCACCCCTTCAGAGCGGCTATTAAAAATTTCCATCCAACGTGTTTCAAGAGATCCAGTTCCCGAGTACTGAAGCGTGAGATAAAAGCGAACTAGATTCAATTAAATATTTTCTGGAAATATACTTAAAATCAATGTATTCAATAATGATCTGGAAGTTGTTTTCATACAACTGGAATCGATATACGGACAGGAAATTATTTTTAAAGACTAACTGCTGGAACTGATGGAACAGATGTCAATAAAATTTGAGTCTCGCTTCTCATTCATAACAAAATTATTCTCAGAACAACAAGACCAAGAACCCGAGCTCTGAAGGAACTTTAATTAGGAAATGATTTACCCTACAGTCATATTGACCCTTCGACATGAAGGTAGAACTGGAACAGTTAGAACAGATGAGCAAGGAAAGTTATTCTATCTTCTTCCACCCACAAAACTATATCCTGGTAGAAAAACTAAATCGAATCTTTCCGGAATAGCCATCTTGATTGGCCTGAAGGGATAAAATCCGACATTCGTGAGAGCCTTATAAATGGGGTGAATAATTCCGAAACTTGAACAGTTACGTCCGCTCGGTTCCAAGCCCTAAATCTGTTCTCTCACCGTAACCCAATTCCGCCGAACGAAATAAACGCGAAAATACCTACCCTATTTTTTGCACCCCTTCAGAGCGGCTATTAAAATTTCCATCCAACGTGTTTTCAAGCGATTCAGTTCCTGATGAGTACTGGAGCGTCAGATAAAAGCGAACTAGTTTCGATGAATATTTCCTGAAAAATAAACTGATGATAAAAATATTCAAGAATGATCTGGAACCTTTCGTCATAAAACCTAAATCGATATACGGACATGAAATAATTGTTCTAGACTAACTGCTGGAAGTGCTGGAACAGCTGTCAATAAAATTCTAATCTCGCTTCTCATTCACAACAAAATTATTCTCAAAATAACAGGCCAAGAACCCGAGCTCTGAAGGAACCTTAATTAGGATGTGATTTACCCTACAGTCATATTGACCCTTCGACATGAACGTAGAACTGGAACTGTTAGAACAGATGAGCAAGGAAGTTATTCTACCTTCTTCCACCTAGGAAACTATATCCTGGTAGAGAAACTAAATCGAATCTTTCCGGAATAGCCATCTTGATTGGCCTGAAGGGATAAAATCCGACATTCGTAAGAGCCTTATAAATGGGGTGAATAATTCCGAAACTTGAACAGTTACATCCGCAAGCAGTCGCTCGGTTCCAAGCCCTAAATCTGTTCTCTTACCGTAACCCAATTCCGCCTAACGAAATAAACGCGAAAATACCTACCCTATTTTTTGCACCACTTCAGAGCAGCTATTAAAAATTTCCATCCAACGTGTTTTCAAGAGATCCAGTTCCTGAGCACTGAAGCGTGAGATAAAAGCAAACTAGTTTCGATGATTATTTATGAAAAATATACTGATATTCAAAGTATTTGAGAATGTTATAGAACCTGTTTTCATAAAACCTAAATCGATATACGGACATGAAATTTTTATAGACTAACTGCTGGAACTGCTGGAACTGCTGGAACAGATATAAAAAAAATTGAATTGCGCTTCTCATTCACAAAAAAAATATTCTCAGAACAACAAGACCAAGTACCCATGTTCTAAGGAACCTTAATTAGGGAATAATTCACCCAACAGTCACACTGACCCTTCAATATGAAGATAGAGCTGGAACTGTTAGAACAGATTAGCAAGGAGAGTTATTCTATTTTCTTGCATCCACAAAACTATATCCGGATAGAGAAACTGAATCGAATCTTTCCGGAATAGCCATCTTGATTGGCCTGAAGGGATAAAATCCGACATTCGTAAGAGCCTTATAAATGGGGTGAATAATTCCGAAACTTGAACAGTTACATCCGCAAGCAACAGCTCGGTTTGAAGCCCTATATCTGTTCTCTAACCGTAACCCAATTCCGCCGAACGAAATAAACGCGAAAATACCTACCCTATTTTTTGCACCCCTTCAGAGCGGCTATTAAAAATTTCCATCCAACGTGTTTTCAAGAGATCTAGTTCCTGAGTACTGAACCGTGAGATAAAAGCGAACTAGTTCCGATGATTATTTTCAGAAAAATATACTGACAATCAAAGTATTTGGGAATGATCTGAAACCTGTTTTCATATAACCTAAATCGATATACGGACATGAAATTTTTATAGACTAACTGCTGGAACTGCTGGAACAGGTGTCAATGAAATTTGAATCTCGCTTCTCATCCGCAACGAAATTATTCTCAGAACAACGAGACTAAGTACCCATGTTCTGAAGGAACCTTAATTAGGGAATAATTTACCCAGCAGTCATATTGACTCTTCATTATGAAGGTAGAACTGGAACTGTTGGAACTAATGATGAAGAAAAGTTATTCTATCCTCTTCCACCCACAAAACTATATTCTAGTAGAGAAACTAAATCGAATCTTTCCGGTATAGCCATCTTGATTGGCCTGAAGGGATAAAATCCGACATTCGTAAGAGCCTTATAAATGGGGTGAATAATTCCGAAACTTGAACAGTTTACATCCGCAAGCAAACGCTCGGTTCCAAGCCCTAAATCTGTTCTCTCACCGTAACCCAATTCCGCCGAACGAAATAAACGCGAAAATACCTACCCTATTTTTTGCACCCCTTCAGAGCGGCTATTAAAAATTTCCATCCAACGTGTTTTCAAGAGATCCAGTTCCTGAGTACTGGAGCGTGAGATAAAAGCGAAGGCTTGGCGGCTAAACGTTCAAAATAGGAAATTGAACTATAACGTTAATATATCCCTCGACTAAATGGCTTTTTTAATTTATTCGAGGCTTGTTCTCTGCAATTTCGACCGTTCGTTCATCGCGACTAGGGCCGTAAATAGAGAAATATTTGAAATTAACTTTTGTTCCTCTGACAGTCGACATTGAATATCTTTGTTTTCGCTGGAAAAGCTGAGTAACGTATCTAATTGGGAAAATACGAACGAAATGCTGGCTTGTTTTGTAGTGAAACAGAAATTAATATGGGAGTTTCGAACGAATGATAATTAACGTAAACGACTGTTCTGTTTCTGTTATTTTGATCTCCCGATGGAGTAAATAATACTCAAGAACGAGGGTAAGTTTGTTGCGTATAATGAAGAAATTTACTGATAACGTCTGAGAGATACTTGAGTCTTGTTATTGCAGAAATAGAACTTTAACGGAGTAAGCTTCGTGAATTGAAAAACATCAAGTGGTGGTGTAATATTTATGTATTTATCATTTATATCGGATTTAACTATGAGAGGATTTTGTTTCTTTTGATTAATCAGATAAATTTAAGAGAACCTGAGTCAAAAGTATCCTCATTCCCTTCATCGGACATTACTGATCTAGAGACCAGATTATCTGCATTCGCATATTTGCATATGCTTTTGCATATTTGAGACTTCTTCAGCGGTATTTGCATATTTTAGCTAAAATCCAGTTATTATGCATATTTTCGGTACATATTTTCTCCCTGCGTTTCGAAATGCGATAAAAGTGCTGAATCCGACCTAATTCCACAAAATATGAGGTCTGTTGAGTAAAATACTAATAATTGTGACTTTTGTCAGACTTGCAAATCACTTGTATCGCATTTCAGAACGCAGTTTTAGTAACCGCGCGCTAGGAAAGTATCCGAATAATGAGTTAATACACCAAATAAACTTCAAGAAGAGTTTGAAAATATATTGAAAGGAAATCCAGGTTTCGAAGACTTGTCTCTTATCGAGAGTTTTATTTGGGACGGCAGAAGTTTTAACCTGAAACTATAAGGGAGAACAAAGCACCAAAGTTCAAACTCTCCCCAGTTACACCCATGAATTTGGAGCGAACCTTTTCCAGGTACAAAAATATTCAAAATTTAATAATTGAACATTTGGAACAATATTTATTTGTGAAAGTTTGAAATACATCAAATTGAATTTTAATACCATATTATTAAGAGTTATTGATAAGTTGTATTTGAAATGAAATTTAATTTTCCTGTTGTTGAGTTCTTATAAGTCATTATTCAATAATGCATATTCTTCAAATTTTCGTGCATATTTTGCCTATTTTCGTGCATCTTTCATGCATATTTGAATGCATATAACAACGTTTTTATGTTGCATATAATCCGGTCTCTAGATTAGGGCGGTAAGGTTGAAGAAAAACTCACTTTTACTGTATTAATAACCCTTGTCAAAACAAGCAGTGAGAATGATTGTTCCTTCGAAAGAGAAGGCCCAACAAATTCTATCGTTGTCAAAAACTAATTGAGGCTGCTTACTGGGCTTTCCACAGGTCCCTGTTTTGTGAGTTTACTCACCTAAACAAGATCAACGGAAAACTACGATATTTTTGGGTTATGAGGATCGGCCACAAAAACCACTGAGCACATATTATGCCAATGCCATGTATTGGCGTAAATCAAGCCTGGTTCTCAGAGCTTCGACGTGGAGCTCGCGACAGTTATTCCACCAATCAGAGAATATCAACAAAACTTCCCCTGACCCCTTCCTTTTGGTTTCTGGTTGTAAAAACCTGTAGCGACACGCCTCTTTTGTAGTTGAATAAACCAACTTCACTTCACTGTATTTCTGCGGTAGCGAGGGAGAAAATAGGAGAAGTGGGGATTGTCGGCTTCAGGTCGAAGCTCTGAGAACCAGGCTTAAGACTCACTATACCAAGTGGCGTGACCTTTAGGCCAGCTGACATTAGACCAAAGTCTCCAAAGAAAATAATCAAATGTGAGAGGAAGTTACATTCTTGGGCAAAGTTTAGATTTAAGATGGTAACGCACAAAATACCTCGTTGGTCGCAAGGCAGAAAGATAGTCACAGTGCCAGTCGACCACAATCTCTGATCTGAATCTAACTCTAATCCATATCAAAGTTGTACAAAATAACATCACCACACTTGATACCCACAATTCGAGTTACCAAGTTTGCAAACTGAAAAGTCCAAACTAACTCGTATCAATATAAAAAATTTTAGATTTCGAACTGTCATCTATCATAGTCATATGAGGCTGTATAATATAGAAGAATTTTTCATGCCTGCTCCAAATTTTTATTATTGAAGAAGGTACCTACATATATTTCAACACTTTCAAAACAAAGAGCATGCCATCTTCAGGCACATGTTTAGGTACATTTAATCAAAATTATTCGTCAGGAAAAAATAAACAAGTTATATTGGGAACCCGATTTGACATGTTTATATAGGTTGGGATAAAGTTTGGCACCAAATAATATCTTTAAAACGAAACGGACGATATTTTTGAAATTTGGCAGCTGAGTGTAATGGACCACAATGCATCTGATGAGCATATTTGCATTAATGAGATACTTTCCGTTTAACTGGAAAAAACCAAAAATTTTTTTTATTCAAATGTGACACCCTGTATATTTCTGCAGGTTCTGAAAGTGCACCTTGTTTTCGGATCTGTCCATATCGGGTTCCATGTAAAAATTCTCTGTTAAAAGAAGAAATTCAGTCTTTTTGTACATTTGAGAAAAAATCCATTCAAATAAAAAAATCGTTGTTATTTGTATCAATAGTGAGAAATAAAACGAAATACTTTGTAGTAGATAACTCTTTCTGCTTTTCATGACGTTTTTTTTATGAAATCTATAAAAAGAAGAAATACAGCTTTTACTGGTAGAAAAAATTATTAGAAATAATTGAAAAAAATCATTTTAAATGTTCGAAGTGCTTGCCATTCACCTCCTGACAATATGCCAGTCTATTAACAAATTTTTGAGTAACTTTTCTCAAGACTTCTCTATATTAATGCACATTCATCAAGAATCTGTTGTCTCATTCTTCTTTTTACAGATAATTTTACATGGAACCTGGTATGGACAGATCCGAAACAAAGTGCTCTTTCAGAATCTGCAGAAATATACAGGGTGTCCCATTTAAATAAAAAAAAATTGGTCATGTTCGGTTAAACCGAAAGTATCTCATTTATGAGAATATCCTCATCAAATGCATTGTGGTTCATTACACTCAGCTGCCAAATTTCAAAATTATCGTCCGTTCCGTTTTAATATATTAATTTGGTGCCAAACTTTATCCCAACCCTGTATAGGGTTACCGTTATGACATGAACATAATTTCTTAACGGATAATTTCAATTTGATTTTAAAATATGCCTGAAGATTATCCCATTTTCATGAGGGTTGAAACAAACGTTTCTTTTTCAATAAAGAAACTTTGAAGCAAATACATAAAATTTATCTATCCATCTATCGTGAAAACTTATGAGAGAAAGGTTATCCTTTCATTCGTGCAGAAATATTCGCTATCCATTCTTTTTCAAAATCGTGAATCGCTCCTATTTCGAAATGTTGATAAAAGCTCATTTGAAGTATGAAACCATGGCTACTGCCTCATTAAAACAGTGATAAAACGAACCTTTTATATCCCCAACATCTGAATAAAATAATTCAAAAAACCTGATACTTCCTTTTTACGAGACAGCACAATAACCCACCAACTGCTATCGCGAACGAATTTCATAACGAAGCAGATAGGTACGACAAGACCAATTACTTCTGTAAAACTCCTGTAGAACGTTCATTCAATTAAAATAAATGACCCAGGTCTGACAAACTCACATAACTCAGAGTGTTCATTAGAAACGTGAATCTTCCTGAAAGCAAATGCATCCACATTCTTCCTTAACCTCCTTTTCGCTTCGCTCTCTCAGGTTGGTAGCGTTTTTCGAAGCTCCCAACGTCTTGGTTCTATCGATTTTCCAACTCCACCCCGGTGTCGTGATTCTCTGCAGTTTTCACTCGTTATGCTCAGATGGAAAATTGAATTTCCCACACATTCAGCACTTTCTACCACTGTGTACTTGCTCAGGATCCGAATTACGCTGTAATAACGAAGTGAGCATTCGCATTCCAGAATTTTTAATAGGATCGCATGAATTGAATATTCGAAATATTTCGTCAAAGGAAAATTTTTCCATGAAGATTTCTGCGATAATGAATAGAGAATGATAGTTGGTTGAAAATGTGAAGCTCTGCGATAACAAGCTTCTTTTCACAGGTTTTTGGTCTTACAATGTTGCATCATAGAGATGAATTATATTCACATTGATGAGTTTCATCTCAGTGATTATTTTTACAGTATTTTTTCTAACCTACCCTATCCTAACCTCCTTTCGCTTCGCTCACTCAGGTTGGTAGCGTTTTTCGAAGCTCTCAACGTCTTGAATCTATCGATTTTCCAACTCCTTCCCGGTGTCGTGATTCTCTGCAGTTTTCACTCTGTACTTGCTGAGGATCCTCAAATCGTTCATGCAAAGTAAAGAAGTTTCGTCCTACCAAAACCAAAAGGAAAAAGAAATCTGCTATAATCTTTCTGTAACGATATCAATCTTACCTGGTAAGGTTTTCGAAGATCCGGTTCATCTAATATTATGCTCATTTTGATTATTTTTGTAACCAGACACGTTTCGCCTCTAAAAAGGATTTTTCGAAACACTATCATCGTCTTCTCATATTTCGTATATAAATGGCACATAGGCCTTCCAAATAAAGAGGAAAGTTGTCAGTACCTTATGCACAGCTTGTTTCATCATTTCTAAATTGACTCACTCTTATTGAATCATCTGATATGTTGTAACTTTACCAAACTTCCACAATTATCCTATCAGAGATAGCATTGCTCATCGTTCATCTAGAATCTAATATCTTCATCAAAATAAAACATTTAAGTCCCAACAAAATAACTCATTTGAGTATCCTCTATTATTTGTTTCTGTCCACCTTCATTATTTCCTTAATTTTTTCGTACCTTACTTATACAATCTCGATATACCTGCTGATCTCCTCCAAAATTCATTTCCAGATGCTTATTATTGTTTTTTCCCCTGCTTATCCTGCTCTCTATTCCGCTTTGTTTTCTTCCATCTGCTGTTATTTCAATTCCCAAATGAATTATTCCATCGCTGCCATATCAAAATCACTTCTTTGTCACGAAGAAGACTAATATTCAAACGATTGATAGCTGCCAAGAAGTAACGAACCAAAATTACCCACCACGAATCAGTGCTACCTCTTTATCAATAATCCCTCCACTCCAAGGCAAGCTCCTCACTTCAGAAAAATAAAAAACAATCCATCACAAGCGTCGCCATTTCACG
Organism: Propylea japonica; assembly: GCA_013421045.1. NCBI lineage: Eukaryota > Metazoa > Arthropoda > Insecta > Coleoptera > Coccinellidae > Propylea > Propylea japonica. The sequence continues at coordinate 96,194,663 of CM024241.1, forward strand.
CAGAGAACGAGAAATGTTTTTCCCCATTCTAATCCTCTTAGCGGCATTTTGTTCGCGTCTCGAAGCGAACAGGCAGTAATATGTCAATCGATTGATCATATTTTCAATGTATTCTTCCCGCACCCTCCCACATACATTGGACACTATCGAAAAGTGTCAAATACATGACAGGGAATATCTTTACATATTAATGCAAGAGAAATGGCGAGACTGTATCAGCCGACGTGGCTTTTCAGACACGTAAAATATTCATCTCGATGGCATGGAAATGCCTATCCTTTGTTAGTTGCTTCCTCTATTTATTTATCGACAGAAATAGCTGATATATCCCGATTTGGTGATGGGAGAGGTGGCTAAAGGGATGCTTCAGTCTGGTCTTTATTGGAATATGGAACAATCAGTGTAGAAGTTCATTGAATTGTTGAATTTGCCTTCAATATCTCTGATGGGTAATATCGAGGTTGAATAGAACAAAGCTTGTGGTGTGATGGTGCAGAACTCCTAGAAATACGTCCTGGTTTATATGCGGAAACTTGTATTATACGGTGTGTTTCAGGAAGTATATATGAATTTCGATAAGAGATTTTTATTCATACTACTATAATAAGCATATTTTAAGACTAAACAGGGAGTTCTAGATGTAGAAATATTTAATCTCGATGTGGCATTGAAATGCCTATCCTTTGTTGGGTGCTTCCTCTTTTTATTTATCGACAGGAATATCTGATATATCCCGATTTGGTGATGGGAGGTGGCTAAGGGAATGCTTCAGTCTTGTCTTTATTGGAATATGGAACAATCAGTGTAGAAGTTCATTGAATTGTTGAATTTGCCTTCAATATCTCTGATGGGTAATATCGAGGTTGAATAGAACAAAGCTTGTGGTGTGATGGTGCAGAACTCCTAGAAATACGTCCTGGTTTATATGCGGAAACTTGTATTATACGGTGTGTTTCAGGAAGTCTATATGTATTTCGATAAGTGATTTTTATTCATACTACTATAATAAGCATATTTTAAGACTAAACAGGGAGTTCTTGATGTTGAAATATTTCATTTCGATGTGGCGTGTAAATTCCTATCCTTTGTTGGGTGCTTCTTCTATTTATTTATCGACAGAAATAGCTGATATATCCCGATTTGGTGATGGAAGAGGTGGCTAAGTGGATGCTTCAGTCTGGTCTTTATCGGAATATGGAACAAGCAGTGTAGAAGTTCATTGAATTGTCGAATTTACCCTCAATATCTCTGATGGGTGATATCGAGGTTGAATACAACAAAGCTTTTGGTGTGATGGTGCAGAACTCCTAGAAATATACGTCCTTGTTTATATGCGGAAACTTGTATTATACGGTGTGTTTCAGGAAGTCTATATGTATTTCGATAAAAGATTTTTATTCATACTACTATAATAAGCATATTTTTAGACTAAACAGGGAGTTCTTGATTTTGAAATATTTCATTTCGATGTGGCGTGTAAATGCCTATCCTTTGTAGGGTGCTTCCTCTATTCATTTATCGACGGGAATAGTTGATATATCCCGATTTGGTGATGCGAGAGGTGGCTAAAAAAAAGCTTCAGTCTGGTCTTCATTGGAATATGGAACAATCAGTGTAGAATTTCATTGAATTGTTGAATTTGCCTTCAATATCTCTGATGGGTACTATCAAGGTTGAATAGAACAAAGCTTTTGGAGTGAAGGTGGAGAAATGCCAGACATACATCCTGATTTATATGCGGAAACTTGCATTATACACTATTTTCAGTGTATTTGATACGTATTTCGATTACAGACCAATAACAGGATAAGTTTCGAGAGTAAATTGTTCAAAAATTACATATTTTTGGTTTATGTTTGAATAGGAAATTGAATTCATGAGTGAATAGAATCAAACTTAAATTCGTCTTCGCAATATTCACAAGCGCAAAGACATCTCTCCAGCAATTTCTTTCCACAATTGGATAAACTTAATGATTCAATGTTTCAATATTTCGACTTCTTTGAAATGAAACCATGTGTTGGAATACCAAAGACGTGGTTTCTATTTTTTCGCTGAATAATTTCCTTGCTGGATCTAATCAATGTTCTTCATAACCCATTGATTTATCATCATGTTTTTTTCTGGAGTGCAGTACCCACATGTCACATATACAATAGATCAGTGGAAAAACTTTCAGGAAAACATGAACCTAAAATATTGATATTCAGCTTATTCTGGAAAACTGATGAATGAAAAACTGTCTCTGATGATATGATAATTAATGTACAACTGAAAAAACTAGGCAGCAGAAATCAATAAATTATGATTTAACTTACAATGGTTTTTTGAGTTGATGCGAAGGATCCACGTTTATTTTCAATTTAAAATAATGAATTCAATTTTATTTCACCTCCCATCATTCTAAAACATATAGGAAAACCGCGATCGATAACTCATTTCAGTAAAATAATATTGTTTCCTCGCTTTTTACTATATCAAAAAATCAACCCATCAAATCATTCCGTAAAGAAAACATCATGGCAGTGAAAACCCCTTACACCACGAAAATTTCCTCTCATCATTTGTATGAGGTAGGTATAAGTGATGAAAGAAACTTCATATTTTGTATTGTTCATATTTTGGAATAAAAATTGAATCGAAATATAATAATAAGAATTGAAAAATAACACTTAGTTAATTATATTATAAGTAATTATTCTCCCAGAAAAATTGATGAATCCAGTGAAATATTCAGTTTCTTCCGCATTATATTCATGAATACAGATGTGATTAGAATTCCTTTTTTGAAAACTTATTTTCACGCATCTTTTCTGCGAGCAACATCATTAAAAAACGAGGAAATTTATGATGAAAGGAAAAACATCCTTTTCAAAATAATATAATGGAATTCCTTTGGTGAAATCTTGGTTTGTTCACGCATAATTCATCTGTTTTTCGTAGTGATTCTCCCTTGTAACACGAGGCCTTTCGCTTGAGTTTCATCATACAATTGATTGTGAAGATTTATGAAGTATTCTGTATACTTCCTTTGACTCTAGGCCATTAGCTCACAAATACAAATCGGCGTCCTTTTTGGAATATTGCCAACAACTCACAACCATTTCTTTGGAAGCTGTAACATTTTTAACTTGGGCTGGTGGATTCCATTTTCTCCGCAAAAAATCCAATATGTACCGGAATCCACTGTATCTTCATTTCTGCTCCATTTTCGAAATATTCGAATTTCATATAGTTTTAATATCTAAAAAATGGATTGAGTATGACATAGAGGAAATCAGGTTCGAGTTCAGTCGTACAGAAATTTTTAATACATGGCTACAGAACAACAAAGAAAATGTATGAAAACCAAATTTTTTTTCAGTCACAGAAACCCTAGGGGAAAATATAATATATGTAATATTTGTTCACTTTGCTGTTTCGAAAATATATTCAGCTATGAAAGAATTCGAATATATTTAGAATTTTTTTTTTCGAAGTCTAATTATCACTGCTTCTTGAAGTGAAAATATAAAAAATATAATCCCCATTCGATACACATTTTTTTGAGAGCTTAACATTCCTATTCAGCAAAAGTAGCCGAATGGATTGCCCCATTAGTCAATTGTCCAGTCAACTTATAGCAAAGTTTTTAATATATCTTCTGAAAATCAGTGCATATTAGCACTTTAATCCTATGTAGATTGGATTCAATTTTTTCCCAGTAACGATTTTTGGTGTTCTTTGTGCAGCTGCGAAATAGAGATATTTCGTGAAATCAAGTGAAAAAAATGGTGTTTTCATGAAGAAATTATCTCCAATGCGAGCTTGCTTTCATAGTTTTTTTGCTCCAATAGTTAACTTTGTAGACATTAAATATTATTTGGTATTTCGATAATCGAACAGTAAATTCAAAATTTTGGTCAAAAAAAAATTAAACTCTTACCCAGGATCTCTAATGCCTTATGTGGAATGATAGGTGAATTGCTATTTTATACCATTCAATCAAATTAACCAGTTTCAAAGACTTTAATATGGCCAAACATTCATCAATTCAGTAAATGATTTGCTATAATACAGCCTTTTGGTAGTAGATCCAACTGGAATATTTCTGGAAGGCACAGCAGTTTTTTTCAAAAGCTTGGAAACTGGGATCTGTAAACGAATAACCCCATGAATCTAATTCGACCTATACAAGTTTTGTGTAATCCGTACTTACCTCCATAAAAAAAACGTCATCTACAAATCAAAATAAAAAGCAAACTTTCAAATTCCAGTACTTGGTTTACCGATTTCAAGTTTTAATTGAAAGGCTTTTCGTTGATCCCTCTATTCTTTACTCTCCGATTTCCCTTTTACCCAAACACGAAATTCATCCCCAGCTTGAGGAAATGTATATTTTGATTTCTTTTATCTAGGAAGAACACTGAGAAACTGTACCGGGTTTTCACTATAAATTTGACCCACCCTTTAACTTTGTTACTAAGGAGATACAAAAAATGTTTTTGTATAAAAGTTTCACGAAATCAACTGAGGTTTTTTGATATGAGTCCAGAAACTGAAATATATACAGGGTGGCCAACATATTGATGGCAACTTCATTTTTTCAAATGGAACACCCTGTATATTTTTCCATGTTTGGCTAGCTCTTTTTCCCCTGATTTCGAATATGTAACATATGTTGGTCTATCTCTTTTATTCTGAGAACCACAGTGTTTCAAATTTTAAAAACCACCTGTCAAGATCTGTAGTCATTTTACAAGTGGAGAGTGCGTTTACTGAAAATGCTCATTTTGGAGTTATAATAACGTCAATGGGAAGATATACAGGGTGAACAACATCGAATGCAACTATATATTTTCGAATGGGACTCCCTGTCCTGTATATTCTTCCTTTTTTGATAGGCTATTTCTTCCTGATCTCGAATATAAATGCGTATGTGGATGTGTCTCTTCAATATTCAGAGTTTTAAAGTTTTGAAATGATGACACCAAATAAAAGAATATGTGAAATACCTACGAAATTCTTTATATCCAAACAATCTACTTAAAAGTATTATTTTAGAATGAATACTTAACAATTACTTAACCAATGAAAAATGATAAACTATGGTAGTATGGTAAGAATAACATCAACTGAAGAATTGCTCAAAATGACCACCTTCATTCAATACACATAGTTCATATATGTAGTTGTCTCAAGTTGTTTAGTTTAGACTATTTTGATAGCATTATTATGGCTCTGATTCGAGTCAGAATTAAAGCTTCAAAATTTTGTTCTAATCATTACAATATTATCATCATTATTTGTGCGTTGACGGGATTAGTTTCGCATTATGGGTTTAATATTGGTTGATTTTATATCATTAATATTATTCTCCGCTTTCATTGATTGTCATTATTATTGAAGTAAATTTTTTCCTTCAGAAACGGCTATAAAAACGTGTCCAACGGTGTTAAATCGGGACTATTTGGTGGCCATAAAATAGGTGCGCCATTACCAATCCAAAGATCAAATTGGTCACTTAAAGATTCACGAACTTCCAAAACGCTATGCCAGATGGTTACTGAACTTTGAAACTCTGTGGTGCTCAGAATAAGAAAGATAGACCAACAAATGTTACATATTCGAAATCAGGGAAAAAAGAGCTAACCAAATATGGAAAAATATACAGGGTTTTCCATTTGGAAAAATGAAGTTGCCATCAATATGTTGGTCCACCCTGTAATATTTCAGTTTCTCGACTCATATAAAAAAAACCTCAGTTGATTTCGTGAAACTTTTATACGAAACATTTTTTTGTATCTCCTTCAGTAACAAAGTTGAAGGGGGTCAAATTATAGTGAAAAACCCGGTACATACAATAGCGGTTAAATGGATTAATATTTGAAAATGATTCGTAATGATAAATATTCACATGATCACGACAACAAATGCAAAATAAAAAAATCATGTCAGTATTAATAGCTACTTAAATCGCTTATCTTGAATTTCTTATTGTAATATGCGATATACATACATATTTTGATGAGAGTGGTTTTTTCAACTGAAAAGAATGGTTCACGTGAAAAAAGAAATAAAAAATGAACGTTGAAAATGGAACTTGGAACTGCGTTTTCCTGAGGTCCCATTGTGACAATTGTTTTCTCTATCCAATAGCCCACACCTTCACATCTAGTCTAGACCTAAGATTACTTCCCTCTCATATAATACGTGCCTCAATTCCAAGTTAATTTCGAACATTGTACAGCGTCCGAAACCTCACAAATTTATTCACCCTCACTTACATTAGAATCCGGAGACCGAAAATTCAACTAGCTAAAACAGGTTGGTTCAACAAGTATTCGGTTGCATGGGGTTTGCAGAAATCGCTCCCACAAGAATACTCAGACAGAGGGAAGACGCCCCCCTAACTGCGCAAAGTGAGAAATATTCAGCGAAAACTTCAACCCCAATATTCTTCAATGTACAACGTTACTGATGTGAAAAGCTCATATTTTGAAACGAAAAAAACATATATGAAGTGCTCTTTAATGGAATTGTGATAATACATTTTCTCGAATATATTGTTCTTTTCATTGAAAAGAAGAAGCTATATACAGGGTGCCTCATTCAATAGTGTCCACTCCTAATAACTCAACAACGAATCAAATTAGGTGAAAACACTTTTACAGGTACATTTTTTGAGATGGACATGATCTGGAAAATGAAACTTGTTTAAAATGGCAACCCTCTGGATAGGGTTGTAACTGCATCAGGAATTCGGATAGGGATAGTAGGTAGATTATAATAATATAATAATAATAATAAACTTTATTTGCTCATAAAAAAATCACAAATAAATCAAATTAACCTTCAATACATTACAAGGTGCGTCAGTCAAAACATTTAAAGTATGTTGATACAATTAATATTATTCACACATCACAACCATAAGTCAGGATAAAATTACAATAAAATTAGAATTACAATAAAATCACAATTACAATGACAATGGCAACTGGCTTACAACACAAGTGTAAAAATCTAAAATTGAAAATCTAAAAATTCCTTTATGGAATAAAATACATTCTTCGTTAAAAAACCTTCATTTTATTTTTGAAAGAAACCTCGCTCAGTTTCATCAAGCTTTCAGGAAGTTTATTTAGCAACTTGACACCTAGAAAGTTGAAGCTATCTTGGGTCCTCTTGATGCGGTGCTGTGGGAGTACCCATTTATTTCTGTTCCTAGTGTAATAGTCGTGCTGGAATGACTCGGTCTTGCTACTTTTGTACGATGAGCACAGACAGGTAAGTATGTAGATTGCCGGCAAGGTCATAACTTTGTATGCAGCGAACAGCTCCCTGCAGCTTGTTCTCTGCGATACTCCAGCAATCGCCCTTATCGCTCTCTTCTGTTGCAGGAACACTACCGAAGCATCAGGTGCAGCTCCCCATAAAATAACGCCATAAGATAACACGCTATGGAACAGTGTGAAGTAGGTAAGCAATGCTGCTTCCTGATTTAAACAATTTCTTATAGTTCTCACACTGTACACTGCCCATGATAAACGTTTTGAGAGCTTGTGTATGTGTGGCTTCCAGCAGAGTGAACTGTCCAAGGTAACACCCAAAAGAATTGCAGTATCGTCAACTGAACCTTGTCTGGTGCTGAAAATGATTCTCTGGGATTTATCGACATTCAGCCTCAACCCGTTTGAATGGAACCATGTCTTTGCCTGTTCTAAGCATAACTCTGCTCTATCCCTCGTATTCTCCACACTCGAATCTACCACTCCAAAACTGGAGTCGTCAGCATACAGGCACATCAGATCACAATCCACCGTATCAAAAGATCATCTACATACAAAATAAAAGAAGTGGCCCCAGAATAGATCCTTGGGGCACCCCGACCGTTATGCCACGGTCTCAGATGTCATGTCATCCAGCTGTACAACCTGACACCTGCCCTCCAAGTATGATCTCAGCAAACCGAAAACCGGCCCCCTGAAGCCATAAAAATTCCAACTTCTCCAGCAACAGATCATGCACCACACTATCGAATGCTTTGCTCAAATCTAAACAGCGTAGTTCAACAGTTTCCCTGTCATCAAAAGATTTTATTATTTTCTCTACTATACTTGCCAGAGCAGTTGTAGTTGATCTACCTTTTCGAAATCCGTGCTGATGATGAGAGATTATTTGCTTCGATTCGATAAAATCCAGCATTCTTGTTTTCAACAAAGATTCCAAAACTTTAGAGATGACGGGCAAGAGAGAAATTGGCCTATAATTCGTGCAGTCGTTGACGTCACCCTTCTTATGAACCGGAATAACCTTAGCCAACTTCAGCTTCTTCGGAAAAATGCCTTCCTCAAAACATCTATTTACAATACTACACAGCGGCTCCTTATCTCGTGTACAATAGACTGAAGAAGTCTGACAGAGAAACCATAAATATCACGAGAGCGTTTAGGCTTCAAGTTTTTCACAACCTGGACAATTTCATCAGGGGTAGTATCAAAAAGAAACATCGAGTCCTTTGTTCGGCGGTTTGTTTTCCTCATCCGATATTTGTCTTGAGTAACCGGTCCCGAACCCGCAGATCTACCAACGTTCGCGAAAAAAGTGTTAAACTCCTCTGGGGTTAGCGAGGTCTTGGCTGTCTTTTTCTTCTGTGCTTTTATTTTCCTGTTTATCACCTCATGTATGGCCTTATTTTTGTTGTCCGATCTGTTTATGAGTGCGAAGTCAAAACATCTTTGCGCTTCATTTATGTAGTTTTTATACTCCGATTTTAATTTCTGATATATGTTCCTGGTTGTTTCGTCTTTTTTCACCATCATGATAGTACGAATGGCGTCCAATCTTGTCTGATATTCTTTAACCTTCTTAGAATTCCATATCTTCAAATTCTTCTTTGCGCCCAATATACTTTTTTCTCAGGGAAAGATGATTCGAAGTGTGTCTGTAGAATGTCGTGAAACATATCATATGCTTCTTCAGCTTTACCTCGAAAGCACTGCTGCCAATTTGTCGTTTGTAGCTTAGTTTTGAAGACACTAATATTCTTATTGTTTATGATTCTTATCCTCTTGTACTTCAATTTTCTTTCAGGTTTCGGCATTGCGATAGCAATATTCTGCGCCATATGATCGGAAACATGAAATCCAACGTCGACCTAAGGTAAGTATCCTCCTTTAAATTGGTAAAAACATTATCTATACATGTATTCGAAGTCACAGTAGTTCTGGAGGGCTCCGAGAAAACCCTATGGAATCCAAAGCTTCCAAAAATATTTTCTGTTTTCGATTTGTTTCCAGATTCTTTAGTGAAGTCAACATTAAAGTCTCCGGCAACCGCCACAAGGGGATGATTCCCCTCAAATAACGTACCCAGGCATAACTCCAACTGTTCCAAGAACGCATCAAAGTCACCCTGAGGAGGTCTGTATAAACAAACAACAGTCATTTTCAGATTTCCTACATAGACAGCACTCATTTCTATGACACCTTCCACAGAAAGATCCTTTATAGAAATTATCTCTGTGGTATCCAGGCCACTCTCAGTCAAAATCAAGGTGCCCCCATGCTGCTGCCGAGTTCTAATAAAGCTGCTGGCTACTCTGTAATTCGGAATAACGACACTGGCCTCATTCTTCTCATTTAACCAGTGCTCTGTAAGACAAACAATGTCAAATTTGTTATCATTGAAGATAAGGTTAAGATCATTCATTTTATTTGTAATGCACTGTATGTTCAGATTCAATATATTTACCATACCATGTTTATTCTTTACCATTTCCGAACTGTTTAGTTATTTTTGGTTCGAAATAATTGATACCTTGATACCTTCACACCCGCAGGCCAGCTCCCCGCATCGTACAAAGACTCGAGCAGGGAATAATCTGCCTCAATCTTGAAGGAAATGCTTCTAGCATCATCTCGGACCGGGCATGGTTCGACAAGAAAATCAGTACGATCATATTGTTTGCGTAAGTGCTCAAACACATCTTCTCTGGTTGTATTTCTCCAGCATCTGCTCACGTGGATAATAGCCTTTCGGGACACACTCCTAAAATGCATTCCGTATCTCAACTCCAGTTCCAACAACTATTCTTGGTTTTGGACTCCAGTCTTTTTGGATTTTTTTTCAAAGTTAGTTCCCTCTTCTGCCTCATTGAAGCTCCGTCACAACCGACACCACCACCATCACCACCAGCCGATAGCTCCTCCACCAAAATTTCGGGGCTTCCCTCCTGGTCAGAAACACGGGTAGAACCGGCAACGCCGTCACTTTTCTGGTCAGAGTACGTTCTTATATTTTTTTGTTTACTCGATAATAATTTTATAATCATATCTTTATCGCTCACCATAGCCTGCAATTGCTTATTGCTCTCCTTGGCGTAGTTTAATTCCAATTTTGTGGCTTTTAATTCATATTCCAAACATGTTATTCCGTTCGATTTTCTTGGTTATGTTTTGCCAAATCACTTGTCCTGTGAAAATCTTGGCGAATTCTTCATCATATATTTTCTAAGTGACTCACTTGCTGTTATTCCTAGGGGAACTTGCTTCTTTATAATAATTTCAACTAAATCGGACTTTCTCAGTTTAGATAATTCCGCAGCGATTTCTTCGGATAAGCCATGTTGCCAATTACGCGATTTGTAGCACGAATGTATGCATGGATTCAAATTTATATCAACCCTGGGTTTGTGTTCTATTTTCATTCAGTTTTACACTACTTACTATAATTCCATAAAAAAAACCTGTAATTTGGTGAATATTCTTTATAGGACACAAACTGTAGGTTCATTCAAATTTGAATCCATGCATATAGTGTTTCCCAATAAGGTTGTAGAACTTTGTAAGGTTTGGCGGCCATATTTGTTTATCAATTTTGACGTTCGAAGTGTCATTTTATTCAGAAAGGTTCAAAGTTTTACCATGAAAAGTTTCACGCTCACACAACGTTTGGAAATCGTCCAAATTTATTACGCAAATTCGCGTTCGCCGGTGGCCACGCGAAGAGAGGCTCATTTCTGGCTGAACGGCTTCGTTAACAAGCAGAATTGCCGATATTGGAGCGATTCTAATCCACAAGTGGTGCAAGAAAGACCTTTGCATCCACAAAAGATCACAGTTTGGTGTGGATTGTGGAGTGGTGGCATCATCGGGCCGTATTTTTTCCGAAATTACGCCGGACAAGCCGTTACTGTGAACGGCCAGCGCTATAGCGACTTGCTGCGTGAATTTCTCTTCCCGAAATTTGATGAAATTGGTGACGACGATCTTTATTTCCAACAGGACGGCGCCCCCTCACACATTTCGAACGACAACATGACTTTATTGCGCGATAAGTTCGGCGACTCATTAATTTCGAGAAACGGCCCCATCGCCTGGCCGCCAAGATCGTGTGATTTAACGCCCTTGGACTTTTTTTTTTTGGGGATATGTGAAATCACAAGTGTACAGCAACTCTCCAGCGACAATTCACGACCTTGAGGAGAACATTACGAGGTGTATCGAGGCCATACCACAGGAAATGCTAGGCCGAGTCATGGAAATTGGGTCAAACGAATTAAGGTCTGCAAACGAGCTCGTGGAGGCCATTTGAACGATATCTTGTTTAAATCATAAACTTATACACCATATCTTTCGAATAAATGTTTGAGAACCAAAATCGGTTAATTTGTTGTTGTTTTATTCAATTTCAAAGTTCTATCAAGCTTATTGGGAGACACTGTATATTTGTGCTACAAAACTATCCATTTTCCCTGTACAAATTTTTTGATAAGATTGCAACCCTATCCAGGGGGTTGTTGGTGGAAACAATCTTTGTATCCCAGATCATATTTCCCTGTCATAAAAAATTTACTAGTCTGAGTGTTTTCACAAATTCTAATTCGTAGAAGACTTATAGAGGATGAACACTACTGAATGAAATACCCTGTACAAATAATATCAACTGAAGTTAATTCAAAAATCGTAAAAATAAAAAATGAATATTCTCACAGAATATCTTGATGAATACACTGAAACATTCAATTTCTATTGCAATATATTATTCTTTATCTTCTTATCTTAACTTATTTTGATGCCACTTCTTGTAGTTGCTTCATCATCAAGTAATGAGAAAACGTATGGTGAAAAGTAAAAACATCTTTTTTGAGATACTATAAAAGAATTCGTTTTGTTCATTTTGCTCTTCTTTTTTGTCAAAATATAAACTACAGTGGAACTTCCCTATAGCGAACGTCCGTATGACGAATTTCTCTGTATAACGAAGTATTGTAACAAATTAACTTTCAACTGGAAAAGACATGTCAAATGCGGTGCTCGAGATCACTACGATAGCAGTGATGATACCGACAGCGTTGATTTGGAGGGGCAACTTCAAGCCCTTGAAACGTGTCGTCTCGCTTTCAGGTCCATTGAAGGGGTCCGGAAAATATTTTTGAATCTTTTAGGAAATGCGAAGTTTTTTTATGAGAATAAAATAATTTTTAATTATACCACGCAGATAAAAATTACGACCGAATAATGGTGAATAGCTATGTATTGTATACGTACCTTCATTAAATGCCCATAACTTTTAGAAATGCAGTTTTAAAAATTTCTGGATGAAAAGTTGGAGACAAAAAATTCAACTAGCTAGAACAGGTTGGTTCAACAAGTATTCGGGTTTTGTATGAGGTGTTTGCCGAAAATCGCTCCCACAAGAATACTCAGACAAAGGGCAAACGCCCCCCTAACTGCGGCAAGTGAGAAATATTTCGCGAAAGCCTCAACCCCAATTTTCGTCAAGATACAACGTTACGCTTTTTATCGAGATGGTCGGCGCTGCGACATTTTTATATAACGACGTCTACATCGGACGGAACGTGCGATTCAAATAACAAGTTTTCCCAGTTAGTATTACTTCAGATAAAACTGTCGTTTCAGATCTGCGAAGGAACGGATTTCTCTCTGTCGGAGAGCAACTTTTTTAATATAGTGAAATATTTCATTCTTTGGCGAATGCCAGCCGACATGAGAAAGCTTAACTGACTGCGAAGTAGTGAAGAAGTTGGACGTGTCTTTCGATTTCCCAGAAGGATTTTAGCTGCGAGAAACACGCCGCTATTCTCTATTCATCAGGCGAACAGTTTTCCAAATGGATATACAATATATTACAAGAGTATTTTTCGAATGTGGAGCTCGGAACGATCAATATTTCTTTCACTTGGAACGCTTCGTCTTGAGTATAAAAAGCGTTTATCAATAGGAAGATTCAAAGGTTTAATAGCATATTTCCTTCTCGTAGCAAAACATTTTCTCATTCTGAGATTCCAGTTACAATCCTTGTTTGCTTTCCTGTGAAATTGTATATTTCTTTTTGTTCTAATTTTGTCACGAAAATTCAATGCAGAATAGCTTCAGCAGGCTGACAACAAGCGTTTTAGGAAACTCACTCATGGTAACTAACTCGATCCATTTGTTCACGTGACGGATCTACTCGGATAACGGACCCAGGTTCTAAGTTTACGAACACATCATGTTTAGATTTTGAAGTGACAGTAGCATCAAAAATATAACCAAACATTTCAGCGTCAGTTTTTTTCGGATTTTCTCTAGCTTTGCTTGCATTTATTTTCTTTTGTGAAATATTTCTCATAATTTCTGGTCTGCCATTCCATGTTGAATGTTATTTTTGTGCATCTATGCTGAAGAAGTAGAGAATTAATATTTTCAGTTCCAGTTTATTTTAACTGATTGTCTTTAGCTCTGCTCAGATTTATTGGCTTCTGTAAAATCTTTCTTATAATTTCTGGTGTGCCCTTGCATGTTCAATGTTATCTTTGAGTACCTATATTGAAGAAGTTAAGAAAGTTTTAACTTTAACGCAAAAAGATCTGCAAACAAAGTTATGAAGAAGTTGTTTCACATTATTTTCTCGGCTCATGGAACTACACATTTTACACAGAGCCAAATTCTCTTCTTGTTCCATAATTTTTAGGAATAGAATATACAAAATTACTAAGAAAAAAGTAGAAGACTTATTCCCGCATACGGTGACTCTACGACCTGAGTCAGTGTTCGAGTTAATAGCACCGTACTTTCCGAACACGAGTTCGATGTTCGGGTTAGGTGAACGAACTCGGAGGTTAGTGATTAAGTTAACCTGAGTAAGTATCCGAAAATACCTTACGTAAATCTGGGGTGGTCCAGATATAGGGCTGGCGCCACTACGACACTATTCAAACTTGTAACGATGATGAGCAGAATTAATAATTAAATTTGGCATTGCTGGTCGAAGTGTCTTCATTACTTGAGTTATAACAATTTTATCATCGTAAGGCATTTTACTGAATTATTATTCAAAATAAAACCTACAGGATCTTGCGTTTCTTTAAATTCACAACTTGCATTATAATTCTCACTTCTTGTTTTCGTTTCCATCTTTCTTGCTGCAATATTAAAATCTTACCTACAAACTTTTCCGAAAAATGTCACAAAACCACAAACCTCACGCTGAGAGGATTAATACTCCGTTAATAAAAAGGGAGGGAATCAAAACAACATCTAATCTCCATCCACGATCGCCGGGGTTGATTCGGGCCGATGGGTGTTCAGTTTCTGCTAAGCTCGTTCGCCTAGAAGCAAACATAATGCCGTGGAGCCGAGCCTCCGACACGTGATCTACAGCTTGAATTTTCAGTGGTTCCCACTCCGTTCATTCGAAGAAGTGGAGGCGAGCCTGCTATCCGTTACGCTGTATTGTGTGTTGCGAATAATATATGAATGTTTTAGATTGCTGAGTTACAAACATATGTTAATCAGTTTGATATTTGGATAGTGGACAGGATAATGGAAATAATGCAGATATAGAAATGTGATTATTTTTTATTTGAACTCGACCTCCTCTGCCTTCTCTGAGCAGCCGCCACTGCTATCTGTCCGTACTGAAAAAGATTGTATACAATTTCAAATGGTCCAATGCTGATTCAGATTGAATTCCACTTCGAAGAAAAACTGAGTGAGAGTAAGACTCGATCAAACATTAAACGTGTACTCTCAAAGGGAGATCTCCGGAGAATTAGATTATCAAGACACCGCAAATCGCATCATATCTCAGCAGTTAAACTCGTTACTGACGTCTAAGAGATGGATATAGAATATTCCTCAAGATGGAATATTCGCGCATGACAGCCAAACCATCCTCCATCTCCGAAGGCGCGTTTTCTACAAGATTTATGCGCATATGAATGAATTCACGAGGCTTGAATTTACGACCTAGCCCATATAATGTGTGGCGATGGAGTAAGATATTCCTCAATTTTCATGCAAGGGAATCCGTTGTCAAATATTTATGGTTTATCGTTCCGAAGAACAAAAGGTACTTGTGGATGATGTCCGTGTACTGGGTGAATATTTCATGAAGTAAATATCTTCCGTATACGGGTAACATCGTAAATTTGGTATATATTTGAGGGAAAACTGTGTCTACCTGAGGGAAGGGCCATATTTTGTCTATCGGGGTGGAAATATATCTGCTGGACTTTGTCAGTTGGTAATGCGGAAACTATTCGGGTGGATGAACAAATAACGAATGAGGAAAGAAAGAATGTCGCGATCTTGAGTTTACTGGGTTATTTCTCTCTATTTCAGATGGATCGCTGCTGAATATACTCAGGAAGTTTTTCACAGAAGTTGGTATTGTTTTCTGGAAATATCTACATCCTTCTTACTTGATTCAGTGTGAGAGAAACTTGATAAGAGCTTTGAGCTGCTCACTCTGCATGAAAATTGAATGCAAAACTGAGCTTTTTCTTATGATTACTTCTAGAAATCCTACGGCCAACTGTGAACATGATGAGTTCCAAAAGAAAAAATTTAAAAACTAGAAACTTTCTAGGTAGGTTTCAGATTCGAACAGGAAGTTCATTTCATGATTGAATGTGGTTTTCAATTCTCAGTATATTCATTATTGGATGATTATCTTACTAATATAAATAATTATGCAAAAGCTTCTGACTTGTAGGATGTTGTTTAAAACGGAGATTCATTTGAATAATGTGACTGTATGGTCACGCAGATATTTCCCAATTTTCATGCAAGGAAATCCGTTGTCAAATATTTATGGTTTATCGTTCCGAAGAACAAAAGGTACTTGTGGATGATGTCCGTGTACTGGGTGAATATTTCATGAAGTAAATATCTTCCGTATACGGGTAACATCGTAAATTTGGTATATATTTGAGGGAAAACTGTGTCTACCTGAGGAAAGGGCCATATTTTGTCTATCGGGGTGAAAATATATCTGCTGGACTTTGTCAGTTGGTAATACGGAAACTATTCGGGTGGATGAACAAATAACGAATGAGGAAAGAAAGAATGTCGCGATCTTGAGTTTACTGGGTTATTTCTCTCTATTTCAGATGGATCGCTGCTGAATATACTCAGGAAGTTTTTCCCAGAAGTTGGTATTGTTTTCTGGAAATACATCCTTCTTACTTGATTCAGTGTGAGAGAAACTTGTTAAGAGCTTTGAGCTGCTCACACTTCATGAAAATTGAATGCAAAGTTGAGCTTTTTCTTGTGAGTACTCCTAGAAATCTTCGAACAGAAAGTTTAATTCATGACTGAATGGGGTCTACAGTTCTCAGAATATTCATTTTTGAATGATTGTCTTCGCAATGCGAATAAATGTGGCAAAGTTTCAGAATTGTAGGATGCTGTTTGAAACACAGATTCATTTGAATAATGTGACTGTATGGTCACGCAAATATATTTTTCAATTTCATGGAGGGTAATTCATTGTCAAATATTTATGGTTTATCGTTCCGAAGAACAAGAGGTACTTGTGGATGATGTCCGTATACTGGGTGAATATTTCATGAAGTTAATATCTTCCGTATACGGGTAACATCGTAAATTTGGTATATATTTGAGGGAAAACTGTGTCTACCTGAGGAAAGGGCCATATTTGTCTATCGAGGTGAAAATATATCTGCTGGACTTTGTCAGTGGGTAATGCGGAAACTTTTCGGGTGGATAAACAAATAACGAATGAGGAAAGAAAGAATGTCGCGATCTTGAGTTTACTGGGTTATTTCTCTCTATTTCAGATGGATCGCTGCTGAATATACTTAGGAAGTTTTTTCCAGAAGTTGGTATTGTTTTCAGGAAATACATCCTTCTTACTTGATTCAGTGTGAAAAAACTTATTAAGAGCTTTGAGCTGCTCACTCTTCATGAAAATTGAATGCAAAGTTGAGCTTTTTCTTGTGAGTACTCCTAGAAATCTGCGAACAGAAAGTTTAATTCATGACTGAATGGGGTCTACAGTTCTCAGAATATTCATATTTGTATGATTGTCTTCGCAATGCGAATAAATGTGGCATAGTTTCAGAATTGTAGGATGCTGTTTGAAACACAGATTCATTTGAATAATGTGACTGTATGGTCACGCAAATATATTTTTCAATTTTCATGCAGGGCAATCCATTGTCAAATATTTATGGTTTATCGTTCCGAAGAACAAGAGGTACTTGTGGATGATGTCCGTATACTGGGTGAATATTTCATGAAGTTAATATCTTTCGTATACGGGTAACATCATAAATTTGGTATATATTTGAGTGAAAACTGTGTCTACCTGAGGGAAGGTCCATATTTTGTCTATCGAAGTAGAAATATATCTCCTGGATTTTGTCAGTTGGTAATGCGGAATCTATTCGGTTGGATGAACAAATAACGAATGAGGAAAGAAAGAATGTCGCGATCTTGAGTTTACTGGGTTATTTCTCTCTATTTCAGATGGATCGCTGCTGAATATACTCAGGAAGTTTTTCACAGAAGTTGGTATTGTTTTCTGGAAGTACATCTTTCTTTCTTGATTAACTGTATGGGGAGTTTGTTCAAAGCTTGAAGCTGCTCACTCTCTATGAAAATTTAATGTAAAATTGAGTCTTTTCTGGTGAGTAGGTACCTACTCCTGAAACCTTACGCCTGATTGTGAACATGATAACTTATAACAAAAACAACTCAAAAACTTTAAATTTTCTAGGTAGGTTCAAGATTCAATTGGAAAAATGACTTCATGTTTGAAAGAGGTAAAAAGTTTTCTGGATATTCATTTTGGATTATTGCTCTTCCAAATAGTGTGAAAAAGCTTCCTGAATTGGAATCGATTTGAATATTTTCACAAAATAAGAAAAAATGGTCAGGGAAAGTTTGAATTAATTTAACTTTCTCCGAAAATATTAAATTTCGGCCGGTTCATAATCAAATTTTTGCTTCAAATAATAACGCTACGAAAATTATTTATTTCTTCTTTTTATTAGGATGTGTACTAATTATACTTATACTCTTGCATTTTTGACTAAATAGAGCATTCTAAATCAAATGAGCCCAAATCCTTTTTTGTGACAAGCTGAAAGAATTTTGCACAATCGATACTTTCAACGTATGTCCAAAATTCAGCGATTCATTCGTGGTAGGTATAGTTTCTTAAGTTACGAGTTTTTCGGTTTTTTTTTCTCTTTTCATCAAAGGCATTTTGCACAAGTAGTTTTATCATCAAATACAAAAAGACTATATTGAAATATTGAATAATAAACCTATATAGATTATTTAAAGTTCATCATGTTGAAAACATTCGATTAAGTTCTCAAGTTATAACGTTATTTTATTCATGTCGAAACCATATCGTGATTCCATGAGTTGGAAACAGTTTCAATTATGTTAAAGCATTCAATAGAACTTCGATGGAAACCAAATTAGGAAACATGTGTAACGTTAAACGATTTGGCGTTACAGCGGAATGCTTCACACATGTTTCGGTAATGATGTTTAGTCTACACGAAGACATGGTTCAAATAGATTTTAATCCTTCAGATTCCATTTATATTTACACACCAGAAAGCTTATGTGAATTTTGAAGCTATTGAATCAGTCGTGTCGTAAATTTTGATTGAAAACTGGATTATTGAATTTCATCGATTCGAACATAAGTTTGAATTACTTGTAAGTTTTCACAAATCAGAAAGAAGGAAAGAAATTTGCTACGGAACAAAACCAATAATCGCTTTGATTTTCGGAGCGGCTGTTATTTCCATGATATTCATTTTAGAATGAAAATGAAAATTCCCATTATCAAAGGTATACAATACACAAATTCACTTTCCCAGAGTTGTATTGGTGAAAATTTCAGATTAAAGAGCTGCATTCGAATATCAGGGGGACTTCTGAGTATAAAAGTTCAATTCATCAAAAATTAATGATGAATTTTTGAGACAGATTTGATTTCTAAAATAGAGGGGTTTTCCAATAAGAGTGTTATTTTGATATTCAAAGAAAAATGCCATTTTTCAATATAAATGATCGGATGTTTATTTCATTATTAAGAAGAATGCCGTTAATAGTGAAAAATAATTTCAGGCAAATGACCACCACGACCATGCTTACAGGACCATATCCTCATGATGAAATTTTCCATAACCAAATCGCAAAGCAGCTGCCCTATGCCCTCGATAGCCTCACGAATTCCATCTTTGAGGTCTTGAATCGACGCTGGGCTATTGGCGTAGACCTTCTCTTTCACGTGGACTCAAAGAAAGAAGTCGCAAGGTGTTAAATCACAAGATCTCGGCGGCCAATTGTGATCACATCTTCGAGAGATAACACGGTTCGGAAACTTTTTCCACAAAAGCTCAATGGTTTCGTTGCTTGTTTAGCACGTAGCGCTGTCTTGTTAAAAGTATACGTTGTTCAGATCAATACTATCCAATTTCGGCCATAAAATACCATTAATCATCTCTCGATAGCGCAATCCATTCACCTGGGTTTTCTTAAACACTTTAGGCTACAGCAGCAATATTCTCGGCTGTTCTTGAGCGACGTGCACGGATTTTATTCTACACAACACTAGCTTGTCCCAACAGCTCGAATTTTTTCACCAATTTCTTTATTGCGGTCCGACAAGGTGCTTCACGACGACCCAAAAATGTTCGAGTTTTATACGAACCGTCTCTGCCAAATTTTCACCATTTTTATAGAGAATTTAAATAATTTCAATACGTTCTTGAAGCGTGTATCGTTCCATTTTTATTAATAGCGTAGTTTCAACTCGTCAAATGACAACTTCAAACGTGACATCTACCGAAATATCGGGCTATTCAAAATTACACCTCTTATTGGGAAACCCCTCTAGGTACTCATTGTTTCGTTCTTATTGTTTCGTCTTTGTTTTTTCGATTCTTTAGAAGGAAAAAATGCAAAACAGTTCTAAATACCCCACTCATGATGGAATGAATCATACTAAGCAGTTATTTTAATCCATTGAAAATCATGGCCTCTTCATTCGAAACGATCCTCACTCGAATCAACTTTAAAAAGGAATACGTGCTAAATTTCGTCAATAAAGAGAACACATCCATTCCATATATAGGGCAGTATATCCCAAAACTTCACAGTAATTTATAGCCACTTCAATTTTATAACTATCACAACATAATATAAAGTTTATCTTTATGGAGTCCATTTACGTGGAGTGTAAAATAAATCCCTATTTTATGGTGGGCACAGCGGTCACAATTTGATTTGTTCCGTGAAGTTCCTCGGTTTCGGGTCAAACAATGTAGTGTTCTATTCGAGCTCGGCCTTCTTAGATAGCTGGGATGTTACCCTTGACGCTAGATTGACCCAATCCCAGCTTGTTCTTGCACTGTGGAAATGAACCGAAACTAGACAGATGTCTAGACTACAGACTTACCATTATGCAGGGTTCTAAGGGTATACACTTCAAATTGTTAAATTTGAATAGGATTGATATGCATGATTGACCCATTATGGGAAATTCTATGTTAGTACAGGCTGCAACAACAACGTCTCAACTACGTTGTTTATAATCTTCATTGCCCAGATCGTAGAAGGGTATAATCTTCGCAAGACCCTTCTGGATAAAAATGTTCAGATGTAAAAAAACCTAATGTAACGAATTTTCACTGAGCAAAGATATGAAATTTGACGAAGAAATGTGAAACTGTTCTTAATTGAATTTACTTCAATCTGTATCAATTAATTTGAAAAGAAATTTAGGTATGCCAACACTTCGAACCCATCATGACTTCGAAATTATTCGTCTAAACTGATGAAAAATGTTGAATATACAGGGTTATCCATTTTGCGGTTTCAAAAGTAAACGTAAATAAAATACATACAAAATATTTTTTATCATGATATTCTTTTTTATTTTAAAGTTTGAACGTTGACATTATGTGTGAAACACTACTTCATTTAAATGACAACCACCCGAATTGTTGCAAGCATCGATTCTTTTGAGGTAATTTTCAACCACTTTTTGTCACATTTTGGGCAGTATCTCAGCCATAACTTGAAGAATATTGGTTTTCAACTACTCAAGAGTTGAAGGTTTATCTGCACAAACACGGTCTTTCGCGTAGCCCCACAAAAAAAGTCAAGCAGTGTCAAATCGCATGATCTTGGTGGCCAGTTGATATCGCCGTCCCCCGCTGGTTGTTCAAGCACCCATTCGACGTATCCACGATGTTGATGTGAATGGTCGGCTGACTTCAGTTGGTAAGTGAGCTGAATTTTATATGGGTGTAGTTGTAGATCTTAATGCAAAATATGCCATAATGTGCCGCAAGACAGTCCTAATTCCTGAGAATGACGAGGAATCGACAGATTCGGGTCTTCGGCAACACTTTCACTTAGAGTAGCGATATTTTCAGTGGTACGAGCAAAACGATGATGCACAGGGCTTACAATATCTGTAACCGATCCAGTCTCTTCAAATTTCTTCACAATTTTACCAATTGCTTGCGTAGTTGGACGATTATGTAAACCAAAATCTACTCTTAAATCACGATATGTGGCTGTGGCAGAATCGCCATTTTTGTATTAGGTTTTTATAATTTTCATTCGTTGTGCGATAGTCAAGCGATCCATTTTCATAAATGTCAGACTTTCAACCGAACAAAAAAAATTTTTTTTAAAACTTCGTTTGACAGATGTCGAATTCCAGTCCTATACTTTTGAAACCGCGAAATGGATAACCCGTTATACACGGAACCTTCATCATTCCAGGTCTATCATCAATGGGTTTTTTTCCTGTATAAACAAGGATTCTTTTGGGCTCATCTTAACGTAGTCATTCTTTCTACAAGGGAAAATTTTTAAGTTTATTTTTTTGCTCAATGATCTTGTAGCTCATTTTTATGTATAAACTAATTAGTAAATGAAAACAACATTAAATTTTCTTGCGTTGCAAAATGGCGAATGCGCTTGTTTTTATATGCTTACTTACTATTATTTTTTTCAAGTTGGGTTCATTTGTATGAAAAAAATCTATCTTCTAGATAGCTTTATGAAAAGTATCGAGTGAAAGATTTCCAATGTCAGGATGTATCAAGTAGCTATTCAAAATATTTTGATAGGTAAGTAAGTAGCTACAAAATATTTCACTGGTAAATCAATGCAGTAATTTCAAACTCGAGAAGCTGCTCTGAACCAATCGACACAAAATCCTTGTGGATCATAAGAATAAAATTTGGATGTCAATAAATCAATTCTTATTATGAAACTTTTTGATAAACGAGGCAGAAGTTCACTACTCAACTATCGAATCTCTTAGACTTCCCTGAATATGCGCCACTGAAGCCTGGCAATATTTACATAAATTCGGTAGAGTTCAGCTTTTATATAGATCACTAAATCATGGTTAATTCCCTATCAAGTGCAGATGAATCATAATATATACATCTAATTTGAATTCCGAGCACTTCTACCTGTTTTCATTTGATACCTAACAACATCGTTTATCATTTTCAATTGTTCTCTTAATGGGTATTTTGACACTTCTGATTCATATCTGGTAGGAATGTATTAATATATGTTCGAATATTTTGTCGAATAACTAGTTCATGTGATCGATTTATTCGAACAGAGATAATTTCACTAGTTTTGCACTGAAGTTATATAGGGGGTCGACTACATGAAAGAGTTCAGTCGAATTAGTTTATGAAGATGAGTTTGTCAGTTTGCATTAATACATGCCAATTAATACTCGAAGAGCAAAAATAGCTGATTGATGATTTTATGTATTGTATTGTACTTATTTTATGATTGGAATAATCCTCCATTTGAAAGCACTATTCGTTGAATTATTGAAAATTTCAAAAGAAAAGTGGAAAATAATTATAGTCGTAACGGTCGTACACAAGAAAATATTGATTTGGTTCGTGTATTGCTGAAGACTTTCCCCTCAGAAACACTTTCCAGGGCATCCAAGATTTGAAATTCCCAATCTTCAAACCGTGGATCATCCGTTTGAATTCGCTATCGTCCAGAACTTGATATCGCAACATCCAAAGCGATATACTTTTATTGCAGAATATCAACACTATTGGTAAGGAGGGGTCAGGTATACCTCAGGCCAACAAAAACTGCCTACAGAATCTTGCTGAATCATAATACACTGCGCAAAAAAATTAACGCATATTCTGAAAATCTCAAATTTAATGAAAGTTCACTTTACATTGACTTTATAACATATTTTTTATGTTATTTCGGGAAGTTTTCGAACGTAACAAGACACATTAAATGGAAGAAAGATTCAGGATTTCACGGAATCTTATGTGAAAGAACAGAAATTAACAATTTTTAAAATACTGGAATGCTGATAAGTGATTTAATACTTGGTATTTCTACCCCTTGCATTAACCACAGCTCGCAACGACGGTTCATACTCAAAATGAGTGATCTTAAAATGTTCTGATCTAATCCTTCCCAGATTTCTCTGAGTTGGATTCTTAAGTCATTAAGAGTAGCTGGATGATTTTCTGAACTTCTCAGCCTTCTATTGAGGTTGTTCCAAACCTGCTTAATCGAATTGAGATCTGGACTTCTTGTTGGCCATTCCATTCGAGAGACTTCAACCTCATCAAGGTACTCCTGAACGATGCGCGCACGATGAAGTCCTGCATTATCGTCCATAAAAATGAAATTTTCACCAATGTATTGGGCAAATGGCACTACATGCTCTTCAAGAATGTTCCTTATATACCTATCAGCATTCATAGCTCCATTATCAACGACCACTACGTCTATGCAGGCAGTCAAAGATATTCAACCCCATACCATAACCGATCCTCCCCCGCAACCAGTAGTATTCAAGAAATTGCACTGAGCATATCTTTCATGTGGACGTCTGTATACAAGGGAACGTCGATCACAATGGTAGAGGCAGAATCTAGACTCATCTGTGAAGAGAACTCTTTCCCAATGAGCCTCTTACCAATGGATATGCTCTCTCGCAAAATCTGCTGGGGTAAGAGCTGGGCCTCTTGCCCTCTTGTCTTAAATCATATTCTCTGAGACAATTTCTTATTGTCTGAGTTTGCTCAAGCTGATTTTGAAGGGGGCGAGCGGTTGCAAACCGTTGTCTCACCGAAGAAACTCTCAAGTAACGTTCTTGCATGGCAGTTGTTACCCGTGGTCTATCCTGTCCTGGTCTTCGGACTTTCATACCTATTCAAAACTATCGCTTGGGCACATTCCTCTTGGGTCAAATTGCGTGTTTCGCGTTGCATAGCGATAGAGTGTAGAAAATCAAACGAGAGAAAAACTTTTGATCACTAGAATTCATCGATAACAACTGATTTCAGAATGGAGCCAATACATTCAAAATCTGAAAATCTCACCTTTTTTCATTCCTGCTGGGAAAAAACATGTGTATTGAAGAAAAACGTTGAAAGTGGATAACATATGCGTGCATAATACTGCTAAAAATAATTATTATTGAGAACAGCTCCAGTTGTAGAATAAATTTGAGATTGCCATAATGTGCGTTAATTTTTTTGCGCAGTGTATAATCAGATTTGTAACACTGAACTACGCAAGAAACATTAAATGAAAGGTACTATAAAGAATGGCATCATAAATTGAAAATTAGTTGAACTATCGGAGAAAATAAAATCATGGGGGTTTCATAGACCCCACTATAACACAGGTTAATCAAGTTGTTGCAAGAGTCAATTAGCCTTGTCGCTCCTTCTCAAATCTACGCCTGACGTTTCGGCATGTATTGTTCCTTCATTTCCAGGATTATTTCATAAACTTCGTCGAAAGTTCAATTCATGCAATGAAAATAAAAAACAAGCCGTAATCCAAAGCTGACCACTTACACGAATGCAGGCCATCGGATCGATCCAAACCAACCGGTAGTGATATGATAATAGGTGTAAATGAGATCGTCCTCGGAGAGCGACCATCGACTCGATATCGATGGTTCATTGCTTACGGTTTATTGAAGTGAGTAAGCATGTTCGGATCATTAAGTCGGCAGTGAAAGACATGGCCTGTAAATTCGACGACCATTAAAGTCAAGCATATTGCCCAATAACATTGAGCATTATAGGGCTTGATGCTTTCACGATTAACAACCCTACTATTAGCAGTTTATGAGAACTTACTGTGAGCCTACGAGCATCGATGTGTCCAGGATGCTGAATCAAATGTTTATGTGTCCTGATGGCGTATTCTGATCATGGGAAATGTATTATTTTACGAGGAATCTGAGCTTGTAGTTGTTGGTGTTGTTTCAAGTTGTTAGTTTCTTCTGTGATATGGTTTCAGAGGAATGCTCGAAAGGGACATTATTAAAAGTTGTTACAATAAGAGTGCAAGATCCCAGAATTTGAATGTGATTCTCTAAATTACATTTAGGAGTTATGTATAGAACAAAATATCTTGTTTATGTCTGCCACGCTTTGCTGGCATAGATGTACCTTTTAGTATGATATCCGGTATAAGAAATATATACCCTCATCTGTTTATTAGTATTATTGTCTATTAGTGATAAGAAGTAAATGATAGATACCATTTATGTCGACATATTCCACATGGGTTGCCTAGTTAAATTTGGTGCGGATGATGTTAAATTCTTGAACATTCAACTGAAATTTTTCAGTATATTTCCCTCATTTGTCATTTGAAAAAATTGTCAACCAGTTAAGAGAATATACCCTAAAGAAGTGAAAAAGTAATGTTTGCCTGCTTTTTTCCGGGTACCGCTGTAGGATTACCAGGTTTGGAGAGGTGAGGCAAAGAGGTGAAAATACCTTCATCTGTTATTTGATCGTATTTCGTGTCAAATGAAAGCTTATTTTATTCTCAAGCCGACTGCATAGGCTTGTCTCATTTGAAAGTGGATTCAGTACAGGGCTGCCTCAATTTTAAATCGATATTTTAGACAGGAGCCGCGGTGACAGATATGAGTTGAGCGCTGAACTCTATACTTCAGATATTTCTTGTAATTCGAAATTTAGGTACCATTTCGCTTATGTTCGAAACAGCAAGCCCAATTGAGTTTAAATTCAATCAAGCCAACTCTTCTCTACAAGCATTCTATCCATTAGATAGATTAGATTAGAGGAGGGGCGACAGATCAAAACCGACCTTGCGAGCACCTTGACCTTAAGATCTATGTATTGTGCATCCCCGCGCTGTTTACCAGTCAGGCAGCAAAGTCTCAATGAACTTCACCACCTTTCTGGGGGCCACATCCATTACTTGTTTAGGATTTAGGAACCAGGAACCAAGATGCCGTAGCCGTTTCTGGTGAACAGCTTCACACTCGCATAGCAGGTGTCTGGCTGTCTCGGTGGCTTCCTTACAGAAGCGACATGTATTATCGGGCGCTTTTCCCATGTTTTTTAAGTGATACCTCACGGGACAGTGCCCAGTGAGAGCGCTCGTCAGTTTCATCAGTTCCAATTTGCTGAGTGAGAGAACTTTCTTGGTCCCGCTCGTCGAGTAAGAGAGAAGTGCGCCCTAGCTTGCGTTTGACCATCGGTCGTACGCCAGTACACAAGCTTCCTCTTTTGTTCCCAGTCCTTAATAGCCATTGCCTGATGGCTGGCTGGGAACCCGCAAAACGGTTCTGGTCCAGTGAAGGGGGTTGTCCCCCCTTCCCTGGCCAGTTGGTCTGCCGCTTCATTGCCGTGAATCTCGGAGTGACCAGGCACCCAAATGAGATTGACCTGGTTCTTTTCTCCGAGTAGGTAAAGTGACGTTTTGCATTCCCAGACCAACTTTGACTTCACTTGTGGAGAGTCAAGCGATAGCAGGGCTGCTCTGCTGTCAGATGATATATATTTTCTTTCTTTGGTAATTGCGTTCCGCACAGAGCGCAACGCACTCCCTTATAGCAAGTGTCTCTGCCTGAAAAACCGAAGGACAGAGACCCATTGGTATGGCTAATTGGATCGAGGGACCGTTGACGCCGGCTCCGACTCTTCCATCTTCAGTTTTCGAGTCATCAGTATAAAATACTTTCCATGCATTGGCCATTTGTTCAAATCCACAAAAGTTATTTTGGGCACGTTTCAAGGTAAGTATTAGTTGAAGACCAAGACTTTTGCTGATCCTGGCTTTGGAATCTCCCTCCCAAATTATCAAATTTTCAGTTCATTCGTCACATTTTCTGAGAAAATGCATGAATCAATAGATAGAGATAGATTGAAGCATTAGTACTCAGATTATTCAAATTTGATTTATTGTTCCCTAAATGAACAAGTGCGCAGAAGTTCCAGACTGTCAAGGCTTTCTATAGTCCGTACGCGAAAGTTTGAGCCTTCGGTTGGCCATGACAATTTGGCATATTCCACTGTGTGTATTGAAATTTTAGGTTATGTTCATTTTCTTGTCAGATTGATACGCAATGATGTCAATTTTGCTTAGAAATCTCTGATAACTCGCAAGCTCGTCGGACGAGGCCGGGTTCATTCGACAACGTTGACTTTATTTTACGTTATGACCGCAAATACTGCCAACTTCAGATCAATAAACTAATGCCTACTATGCGCTCAAACTTTAGTGAACGGATCTTAGATGTTTTTAAATCAAGATTCGCAATTCCACAATCTTCTCCAAACTCGAACTTTCATCGACATCGAGAGAAACCAGCCAGATAAACCTGAAAAGAATCAATTGATTGATGAGTTAATTTTCCGTTCCAATTGTGATCCAATCCAGTTCTACCATCACAAAGAAGTGGAAACACGTTTTCCACCGTGAATTTTCCACTGGTGAACGGGCAATTACTGCGAATTTGAACGGGTTCAAGTTTTAGGAACCAATTTAAGTTTGACGATTCAAGAATGAATTTCAAATCGTGGAGGGCTGAACCTAAGCTATGGGTAAGAAGAGTTCAATTAAAATAGTTCCGCAATTTATATGAGGTTGGGACCAAATCTAATGAATATGGAAATGACAACGTCAAAGTAGTCATTCTGTTGTTGTTCGGGTTTGTTTTGGGTTTCAAGGTGAAATGAGCGTGTCGAAGGAAACTGAATTGTATTTTAGTTTGATCGAATTATCTGGAGTTACCAGAAAATAGTGTTAGATAATTGCTATCGAACTTTGACAGAAAATGTCATAATTAGTTATTTAATCAACTAGATTATTAAAGACAGCGACTAATGGTCAAGATATTCAGTTCGAGACCATTAGTTGCTGTATTAATAACAGAACTGATTACAAGATTTTTCCGGCGATCTCAATATGATTTGTGTATGAATTCTTGATTGAAATACATTCTCATTTTGCACAAGACTTACATTTGACATAACAAAATTTCTATGTAGGTATCTATGTTCTAGTGGAGTTTTGACATTTCTCTAAATACTTTGTGAACGGTTGCCATAAGGATTGCACTTTAAAATAGCAGAAATTAAGCATGAAAATGGCTCTTTAATGATCAATTTCGTACACGTCAAAATAACCATTTATTCTGAGATCTACGGACATAAATATTGAATCATCAATAGTCCAAAACAACCCTCTAGTTCTTTTTAAGTTGTTATTCTTAAACATTTGTTTTCTTGTTTTTGCGAGTTGTGTGAAGCATTTCTTTTGAGCGCTTGTTCTTCTTAAACTAGTGCTATATCGTTTTGTCCAAATGTCCATTATTTTCGAATTTTGAGCCGAAAATGGTCTGAAACGATAGGTTTCTACTCCCTGATGATGAATTCGTGGTCAAATTCAATTCTGTCCTTATGGCTGTCCGGCCATAGTGTCAACAGAACTATAGAAAATTCAATTGGAATATTAAAAATAAGAATGTCTTTATTTCCATAACAGGATGACCGATTCAAGTGAAATGTATCTTGTAAAGCAAGACTGATATACTGAATGTGCTGAGATTTTGTATGTAGGTATATATTTGGTATCAATCTCAAATCCAATATAAAATTTTGTGGTGATAGTCTTATTGTTCCACCAAAGAACGAGCGCCGAAAAGCTCCTGCTCAGGGCTTTTCTTGAATTTTTCAACGAAAATTATTTAAAAATAGTTGTCGAGCTTTTTCAAAATGTTCAAAATAGTAAAAGAAGACATATGTTGAGATCTTATTCACCATATAGATTACATTGTGGTAACTTTATCCACTTATAATATTTCATTGAGAAATTAATAGGCAATGTCTTTTCTCTCACCTTAACGTCAAATTTGACTACCGTTGAAATTTCTGGAAGAATTGTGATTTTTGCGCCTTTTTTTAATTAAATTGTGATTTTTCCTGCTTAATAATATACAATGAAATAGTATCGTGTGCTCTAAGGATTTTTTCGAGCAGAGTAGGAACATATAAGAAGAAAAACATGTCACAGGTAGGAATGAGTGCTGAAAAGATTCGCATTCGAAATTTTTGCAAATCTGTCTTGGTAATCTGATAACTTCTCATATGTGTATATTATCGTCTGAAGAAAAATTGTTTATTTGTTATTCAATTGATCTTATTTGAACCGGTTTCCTAAACACCCAACACGTCGTATTTTTTGGGTGACATTTGTGAACAGAAAAAACTGTCAACTCAATTCAACCCTGAACTTTCCGCCATTTTGGTCCCAGACTTAGCCCCGCGCACTGGTACAATTTTTCCTTACTCAATTGTATGTCATAGCTCATCTCATCTCTACTATATCTCGATGGTGAGTTTCTAGAATGTTCAAAATTGAAAGCAAATTTGAAATATTAACGAAAGGTCCAAACCGTAACCTTTTCACCCAAGTTCAAAGTTGTTATACCCCCTGTATTCACATCTTCTGCAAATTAAAAACACGAAAAAGTTCCAGACCGCCTAAAAAACCATTTCCAACTTAATGAAAAGTCTGGCTCTCGAGTGAAATTCACCTCTGACATTCATGTTCATCTGGATGAATATAAAAGGAAAGTTGCTCCATCTAATACTCTTAGGGTATCTTCAAAGGTTACTTCAGCCATAAAAAAGATATACTGACACCAGAGTACAAACAACAATGTCGTTATGGGCTGTACAAATGCAACTGTAACTTTGTTCCACCTGGCTTGTTGAAAAGGTTTTATTGGTACAATAAAAGTTTCAGTAGATACGGTTTTCGAACATCCCAAGAAAAATATTATGGGGATGATACTCATGGGTTATCAACGCAGATTTGAAAGCCATTCGCATTTATTTCGCCTTCACAAAAATGCCCATTATCCTCCATTAACTTTTATGGATAAGTCTGCTGGTCGTGATGGAAATTTGAGAGGTAGGGTTGATTTTTTCTGTTAAACAACGAAACAAGGGGTTTTCGGTTATTGACATGAAAGCTGCACCCTATAAAATCTTTTGGTATTCATTAAAAGCAAGTTCAACAAGCTGCGATATATCAGTATCTCTAGTTTTCTATGTTATTTAATTAAAACGTTCAGTTTTTCCGAAATGAGCTCTACCACACTAATAATAATAATAAATAATGGAAGTTTTGGTTAGTCGATTTTCGATATTAGGTTTCACTTCATTTAGAATAGCCCTGAATTCAGCTCTTAAATTTTGTTCATCTCGAATACTTCTTTAATCTTTTTAGATAACCCCTCAACATATGGTATTACATTGGTAATCGTTTATGCTGATTCGGTTTGAATTGTAGTTGTTTGTGGTTTATTTTATAAAGAGGTTTTGAAAGTCACATTGGAAAGATACGATATACAGGGAGGGCAAAATTCGTTGTTTACTGAAGGATCTCGAGAACTATAGCAGTTAGAAGAAAACTGATGAAACATTTACGGGCTCTTTATTCCAGACTAATCCGAATATGAAAACAGATTCAGCCTATTTGTTATAGATTTTGAGTTATGAATGAAAATTGAGGAATGGTCATTTTCAATCATGCTGAATAACTCGCTTGCTTGAACTCGTATTCGAAATCTGTTGTTACATTCTACAGGCACTTTTTCAAGAAGATTCAAATATATTATGATTAATTTTTTCAGTAAAGTCATTTGCGAAAAATGAGTTAGATTTCCGATTTTTCAAATGTAAACCTTAGTCGAAAGTTCCATGATCTGTTACAAAATGTTTGCTGATTTCAAAAATGTATATCACTTGTCAATATTCACATGAGGATTACATGAGAAAAAAATGAAATACTTTTTCCTGCTTCTCAGCTTCAATGAAATCGCTCCAGGAATAATTACATACCACTAAGGAAAATTCCATGCAATATCCCAGTTTCCTTTCCCACATTAGAATAATATTCAGGATGTTTCACGAATGATTGTACAGGCTTTCAGGGTAGATGCAGGACATTTTGGTGAGTCTGAATCAGTGTTAGAAATATATCCTAGCAATATTCGCTTAAGAGATATAGGATGTTTTATGTATGTCTACAGAAATTTTCCATTGGCATAACTCTCGAATGCCTGCATGGATCTTCATGAAAATTTCAGGGAATAACTATGGTTCAGTGGCAAACATTCGCACATATTGGCTTGCTAATAGCGCAGACCCAGACTAAAAAATTATATTCTTTATTCTACATCTTATAAAACACCCTGTACACCAAATTTTCGACAAGCATTCATCAGAATCTACACTGAATACTCTTTAGAACAAGCCTATCAAGATCAATGGCACACATCACATTATGAAGCATTGAATATTTGAAATTATTAATTCATAGTAGCATGGACCTTTCAATTCCCGAATAATGCGTGAGTTCATATTGAAGGAATTCAATTTCCCAGTATCATGACTTCAGGCAGAGTTTCTCAACCTGTGGGGACTGTGGGGTACACATGTATTGGATGGAATAAGATGCAGTACAGTATTTAAGTCATGCTACTAAGGATTTCAATCGATTTAATTATGAATTAATTCATTATTCGGAGATTTACAGGTCCGTGTTTACTATAAATTGAAAATACCAAATATTCAATGGTTCATAATAAGATGATGCGAAGTGTGCCATTGATCCGGATAGGCTTGTTCGAAGGAGTATTTATTGTAGATTCCGAGGAGAATTTACTTTTCGAAAACTTGATGTACCGGGGTTTTCACTATAATTTGACCCCCCCTTTAACTTTGTTACTAAAGGAAATACAAAAAAAATGTTTCGTATAAAAGTTTCACGAAATCAACTGAGGTTTTTTGATATGAGTTCAGAAACTGAAATATATACAGGGTGGCCAACATATTGATGGCAACGTCATTTTTTCAAATGGAACACCCTATATATTTCTCCATGTTTGGCTAGCTCTTTTTCCCCTGATTTCGAATATGTAACATATGTTGGTATGTCTGTTTTATTCTGAGAACCACAGAGTTTTAAATTTAAGAACTACTATACTATACTATATATTTCTCCATGTTTGGCTAGCTCTTTTTCCCCTGATTTCGAATATGTTACATATGTTGGTATGTCTCTTTTATTCTGAGAACCACAGAGTTTTAAATTTTAAGAACTACCTGCCAAGATCTATAATCATTTTACAAGTGGCAGAGTGCGTTTACTGAAAATGCTCATTTTTGGAGTTATAATAACGTCAATGGGAAGATATACAGGGTGAACAACATTGAATGCAACTATATTTTTTCAAATTGTACACTGTCTCTTCAATTTTCAGAGTTTCAAAGTTTTGAAATGATGACACCGAATAAAAAAATATGTGAAATACCTACGAAATTCTTTATATCCAACCAATCTACTTACAGTTTTATTTTAAAATGAATACTTAACAATTACTTAACCAATGAAAAATGATTAACTATGGTAGTATGGTAAGAATAACATCAACTAAAGAAATTGCTCAAAATGACCACCTTCACGCAAAACACAGTTCATATAGTTGTCTCAAGTTGTTTAGACTATTTTTGATAGCATTATTATGGCTCCGATTCAAGTCAGAAATTGAAGCTTCAAAATTTATTTCTAATCATTACAATATTATCATTATTCTTTGTGCGTTCACGGGATTAGTTCCGAAAATGGGTTTAATATTGGTTGATTTTATATCATTAAATTATTCTCCACTTTCATTGATTGTCATTATTGCTGAAGTAATTCTTTTTTTCAGGAACGGCTATAAAAACGTGTCCAACGGTGTTAAATCGGGACTATTTGGTGGCCATAAAATGGGTGCGCCATTACCAATCCAAAGATCAAATCGGCCACTTAATTATTCACGAACCTCCAAAACGCTATGCCAGATGGTTATTAAAATTTGAAACTCTGTGGTGCTCAGAATAAGGAAGATAGACCAACATATGTTACATATTCGAAATCAGGGGAAAAAGAGCTAACCAAATATGGAAAAATATATGGGGTGTTCCATTTGAAAAAATGAAGTTGCCATCAATATATTGGTCACCCTGTATATATTTCAGTTTCTGGACTCATATCAAAAAACCTCAGTTGATTTCGTGAAACTTTTGTATGAAACATTTTTTTATATCTCCTTCAGTAACAAAGTTAAAAGGGGGGTCAAATTATAGTGAAAAACCCGGTACAGAGTGTTTTATAAGATGTGGAATAAGAAATATAATTTTCTCAGTCTGGGGCTGCGCTACCACTAAGTCATCATATGCGAATATTTGCCACTGGCCCATACTCATTTCCTGAAATTTTGATGAAGATCCATGCGGGCGTTCAAGAGTTACGCCAATTGAAAATTTCTGTAGAAATTTATAAAACATCCTGTATTTCTTAAACGAATAATGTTAGGACATGTCTAACACTGATTCAGGCTAACCAAAATGTAATGCATCTGCCCTGAAAGCCTGTAAAATCATTCGTAAAACACCCTGCGGAGGTCAATTTCATAAAGCTATGTCGCATCTAATAGGTACTTAGAAGAGATTATTGCAATCATTGTGATTAACACATTTTCATAATCTCCCAAAGAGCAATCGAAAAACTAATTAATTATAAAACTCATCATCATTTGTCGATTAAATTGGTGACCACTGTCGAAATTTCAGTCAGTAATAAATGAAAAACGTGAATTATCGCCAGTTTATTAGACGTCCAAATTGATAACCAAATGTAATGACAAATAAATATTCAATTACGCAGATCATGCATTCCCGGAATTTTGGATGAATAAAATTCACATCATCAATTATCTATCGTATTATTTGCTCAGTTATTTTATATTATGAAATATTTCATTCATTTTTCATCGATTGTTTATTTGGAGTGGAAGCTTAACCAGAATATTTTGTTTCAGTACGTGAATTAACAGTAACTGGTGAAAATGATAAATGGTAATATTGGAAATGATAAGTAATTACTACAATGAATTTGGGAGTCGATTTTATACAGCATAATCTCCTTTTCCAACCACGTTTGTGGATATCTATACAAAAACTTTCAGACTTTATAAAAAATGAAAGCCTTTATGTCCTGGTCTCTTAAGCAATAATGTTCATGATAAGAGAACCCCTTGAAGAACGTACTAAAACTTCTTGGCAGATGTTAGTTTGATATTTTGCCGCTTCTGCGTTTGTAGAAATGCCACGAAAATATTGTTGAATTCAGCAAACTATTCAATTCAATGAAGTTAAAACACTATCAATCATTATTCTTGTATTACAAACTACGTTACTGAAAATACTCAGTAATCAGATAACGAATATGCAACAAAAATTTTTAGAAAAGCTCTGAGCAGGAGCTTTTTAGCGCTCGTTAATTTGGTTGAGCTATAAGACTATTATCTTAAAATTTTATATGGCACTTGAGATTGATACCAGACCTACCTATAAATGCAAAATCTTGCCACAATCGGAATAATATTCTGGAAATTATTCGAAAAATGGAATATGTAAAAATAGATCATTGAAAAAAATTCGTTGGTTCTGATAATGCAATCCTCTTGAAATCTTGCATGAACATTCAGTATATCAGTCTTGATTCACAAAATAAATTTCACCCGAATAGGATATCCTGTTATGGAAATACAAAAATACTTCTTTTCAATATTCCAATCCAATTGAATTTTTTTTGGTTCTGTTGACACCATGACCCCAAAATTTTGCATGAAAATTCAGTATATGAGTCTTCATTACTGAAAAAGATTCCACTCGAATCGGTTATCATTTTATGGAAATATGAAGTTTCTTCTTTTCAATATTTCAATTGAATTTTTTATGGTTCTGTTAATACATACTATGGCCACAAAAGTTGGTATGAGGCTTATTATGAGCATCTCGCATGTGGCTGCATTATTTTATTTCGATTGGTTTCGTTTTGTCTGAGATATCGAGGGACATAAATTTTAAATAGCCATATTTTATGGAACACCCTGCACGATTTGGCTGATTAACGAACTTAACCGAGGTATTGGGAACCGAACCTACCCTGAGAATCTCAAGTCTCTAGGAGAACCCCTTCCAAAGTTATCTTGCTAACGGGTGGAGGAACGGACGGTTCCATAAAAAGAATTGAATTTAACCATGGATTCGGCATCAGAGAGTCGAACCCTATCCTTTGAGACCCTTTTCGGTTCAAAATTCGAAAATTAAAGACATTTGGGCAAAACGATATACCACTCGTTTTAGTAGAACGAGCACTTAAAAAAGAGCAACTCAAGAATGAGTGAAACGGAACAAGATGAACACTTGAACAATGTATACATTGCTGAGTTTGTCAAGATATTTTGGATAGACTATACTGGGTATACAGACATCAGAAATCATTGATAATGTTGTTGAATTGATACGCGTAACAGTCGAATAAGAATAGAATGAGAAGAAAAGTTTCATATACCTACAGCTAATGCATAGAATATGCTACCTAATAACTTTTTTCGCCCAAAAATTCCAGCAACAAAGCTCCACACTGTTTGCGTTCAACATGAGCCTCGAAAAAACTTCTCTTCTCATGCATATAAAACCAATCCGCCCCAAAATTATGCCAACCCACCTCACGTACACTTTTCGAGTTAAATATTCTGCCGCCACTTTTATTCATTTTTCGAGTTCCAGTGCGGAAAGAATGATCCATGCGAAATGTGTTTCAAACACAAATATCAACCCCGACACGATTTGAATTCAGGAAAGAATACGCGAGCAATATATTTCCACCGTGAAACATTAAATTTTTTTTCTATTTCCCAGGGGAGAATACGGCTGCCAGGCCACCCTCATATAAGTCTAAACACCGGGACTCCGTGCTCTGATTTTTCGCCCCTTGAAGGGTTGAAACCTCAGCTAGGTTTTCATTCTGTCTTACGAGCTGAACCGGCCACGAGAATGTAGATTTGGGTGTGGGGTAGGAAGAATATAAAAGAGAGTCTGAGAAAATGGCGTCGTTTGCTTTGTAGAGCTCAAATATATGTTACAAAAGCTCATTTATAATGGGAGACGCTGGAGTTTTGATGTATTCAACAAGAGAAATACCTTGGGGCTGTGGAGATAAGAAAGTGAGGTGTCAGGGGAAACTCAAGAAACAGAAACTATTTTAATTTTATCCTACCTTTGCTGCGTTATTGTTTGGTTATAGTACAGTAAATAAAGCACGAAAAAATACGAATTTTCAGAAAAATGACCTACAGAAATTTGACTTTAAATCGATAAAGGATATTAAAAAATGTTAATGGCAGATTTTCGAAGTGATCCCCCCCTGGTTTTGAGAAAACTCAAAACCCCAAAATTATTATGAAATGTGTTTCTTTCCAAATCTATGGGTTTTGAAGAAAAATGTATTCAACACAAAAATGTAAAGGACATTGTTATCTACATTTTATCTCATTGGATCGAAGGCGTCTGACTTGAAATACAAAAAAGGAGATGGCGCTAATGTATAAAAAAATTGTTTTTTTGGCAATTTTGTTGAAAATTTTATTCATCTGTCAAATTCGACAGACAACAATGTTCCGACTGATGTTTTATTGTTGTTTTAGCCAATGAGCATACAATTAGGCGATAATTTTGCACTAGTGCAAATTATCGATAATTCGCACTTGTGCAAAATTATCAGGTCCTTTAAAATAAATGCAGACGTAATTATGAACGTTTATTACTTATTAGAGTAACATGAAAACTGACAGCAACTTACAGCGACATAATACGATTTGATGGATTCACAAAATTTTCTTATTAAATTTAACTCTTGCAATGAAAATGGATCGATAATTTTTGACAAATCTGCTCTCATGCAAGTTAAACTGTAAAAGGCACTCGAGCGCTCCGCGCACTCGTGCTCTTTTTCAACTTAACTTGCATTCGAGCATATTTCCCAAAAATTTTCGATAATTTTCATTGCACTAGTTAAATTACAACTGAAAATAAATATTTTTTTTGCAGTAATGTAAATGGAAAATGTTTGTCACAAAGTTATCTAAATTTGTCTAAACATTTTTTTGTAGAACGGTTCATTTCACATTCGCCGGGCTGTGTATGG
This sequence comes from Propylea japonica, assembly GCA_013421045.1. Classification (NCBI taxonomy): domain Eukaryota; kingdom Metazoa; phylum Arthropoda; class Insecta; order Coleoptera; family Coccinellidae; genus Propylea; species Propylea japonica. The sequence continues at coordinate 96,232,336 of CM024241.1, forward strand.
AATACACGCATCGGCGCGGCTTTTGAACTTAGACAAGCAAAAAAACAAAAAAATTGTTTGCAAAAAAATTCAGATAATTTTGTGACGAACAACTTTTCCATCCATATTACTGCCAAAAATTATTTATTTTTAACGAAAATGCCAAAACACCACTTGTTGTATTTCAAGTCGGACGACTCCGCTCGAATGATATAGAATGTATATAACTTGTCCTCACATTTTTTGTGAAATAAACTTTTCTCTGAAACTCATGGCTCCTTAAAAACACTGAGTCATGAAACCATACATAGTATGAAGCACTTAGTAGATGTTATTCACACAATTACTCAATCTCATAACTTTATTATTAGGAGTTGAAAATAACAAACCCATATGAATTTTATTCAAAAGTTGTTTTCGTGGGATCGATTTTCGAAAAATAAAATTATCTTCTGGTTTTCCATTCAATTCTGGAAAAAAATCTACTATAAAATTTCCATACAGTCGATACTTTTCTCGGAAAAATAAGAGCTTACAAGTAGTTAGGATCACTGTTCATTCCATTTCATCGTATAAGTGTTCCATAAAATTATATTCTAAGATATTGTATGTCTATGACAGGAGATATTTTGCAAGAGATTTTTTTCCAAAAATGAAGGGAATGCCATAAGAGAATTTCATTTTTCGAAAATCTATCCCACGAAAACGATGTTTGAAAGAAAATCAGAAGGAGTCGTTATTTCAAACCCTAATAATGAAGTTATGGGATGAAAAAAAACTGTGTGAGTATCATCTACTTAATAAATCATATTATGTTTAGTTTCACGATTCGGTGTTTTTAGAAAAAAATTTAAAAAAAACTCGTCATCGAATTCCGAAAAAATTCATATGAACTGCGCCTGCTTATTTTCATCGAGGAATCATCTCCCTAAGTACCTCGCATTTGTTTACAGACACCCTCCATAGGCTCGATCATTTCTGCTGCCGATCCAGTTAACCTATAGGTAGATATTGTGCAGGTGATAGGTATCTCACAAAACAGTGATCTGTGAGTAGCCCAGTAAGCAGCCACTACTCGTTTTTTGACGCTCAGAATATACTCGTGTCATTTCGAAATCAAAATAAAATAAATTTTGAAAACCCTGAAGCAGACTCATCTTGTTAATCTAATCATGCACGCACTTGTTATTTGGAAAATGTTGTAGCCGGTATAGAGGCAAACAATATTAATCCAGTATTACAAATTCAACAATATTTCCCCATTTATTGAACGAAAACAAACAGAATGCCGGTTCATTGTCTACTCGATCATTCAACGGTGAAACATGGTACTAATTAAACGAGAGCTGGCATTCTTTATCCTTCCAGGTTAAAAGGTGTAATCGATTTTGCGAATTGAGTGGGCCTCCGTTATGTTCAACATTGATGCTTTGCGCTATGTTATTCCTGACAAATAGTCATTATACTCATGTCATGCTGACAACACTGCAATTATAAATCTCGACCTTAGGTAAATTTCACGCTTTCGTAAAGCGAATGCCGTCTGAACCAAACCTTGAAACCTTGCTTTATTAATTAGTCGCCTCTTCACAATACGAAAGCCTCTCCAGAGCAAATAGATCGTTCAAGGGAATGGAAAACACTCTTATTTCGACTGAAGAAATTAATTACTGACTTAACTTGGCGTTGAATAGGGGATGAATGAGTATGGAATGAGTATGTCGAGAAAAACGTTTGGTTTTGACGTTCGATCGTTATGATTTCAATTGATGCTGTAAATCTGATTGAAATACTGGGAAAATTCCTGGATGAATGAAAGAGAAGACGAAATATTGCAGGTGGGGTCTTTGTTTAAGGCCATGCAAAAATTGTTGACCTTTAAGAGCTTGCCTGTTGCTTTGCTTTATCCTCAGCATTTCATTCTGCTCACAAACTAGTAGTTCTTCATTTTGTTTCTCGTTTAATTTCAGAGATACAACTGTAGTAAAATAGTATATTATACAACGAGCGTACACTGACAGCTATTATTCATGAGGTATATAGTTTAGATTGAAAGGTGTAATCGATTTTGCGAATTGAGTGGGCTTCCGTTATGTTCAGCATTGATGCTTTGCGCTATGTTATTCCTGACAAATAGTCATTATACTCATGTCATGCTGACAACACTGCAATTATAAATCTCGACCTTAGGTAAATTTCACGCTTTCGAAAAGCGAATGCCGTCTGAACCAAACCTTGAAACCTTGCTTTATTAATTAGTCGCCTCTTCATAATACGAAAGCCTCTCCAGAGAAAATAGATCGTTCAAGGGAATGGAAAACACTCTTATTTCGACTGAAGAAATTAATTACTGACTTAACTTGGCGTTGAATAGGGGATGAATGAGTATGGAATGAGTATGTCGAGAATAACGTTTGGTTTTGACGTTCGATCGTTATGATTTCAATTGATGCTGTAAATCTGATTGAAATACTGGGAAAATTCTGAGATGAAGGAAAGAGAAGACGAAATACTGCAGGCAGGGTCTTTGTTTAAGGCCATGCAAAAATTGTTGACCTTTGAGAGCTTGCCTGTTGCTTTGCTTTATCCTCAGCATATCATTCTGCTCACAAACTAGTAGTTCTTTATTTTTTTTCTCGTTTAATTTCAGAGACACAACTGTAGTGAAATAGTATATTATACAACGAGCGTACACTGATAGCTTTTATTCTTGAGGTATATAGTTTAGATTAAAAGGTGTAATCGATTTTGCGAATTGAGTGGGCCTCCGTTATGTTCAACATTGATGCTTTGCGCGATGTTATTCCTGACAAATAGTCATTATACTTATGTCATGCTGACAACACTGCAATTATAAATCTCGACCTTAGGTAGATTTCACGCTTTCGAAAAGCGAATGCCGTCTGAATCAAACCTTGCTTTATTAATTAGTCGCCTCTTCATAATACGAAAGCCTCTCCAGAGAAAATAGATCGTTCAAGAGAATGGAAAACACTCTTATTTCGACTGAAGAAATTAATTACTGACTTAACTTGGCGTTGAATAGGGGTTGAATGAGTATGGAACGAGTATGTCGAAAATAACGTTTGCTTTTGACGTTCGATCGTTATGATTTCAATTGATGCTGTAAATCTGATCGGAATACTGGGAAAAATCTGGGAAAAAGGAAAGAGAGGAGATGAAATACTGCAGGCAGGGTTTTTGTTTAAGACCATGCAAAAATTGTTGTCCTTTAAGAGCTTGCCTGTTGCTTTGCTTTATCCTCCGCATATCATTCTGCCCACAAACTAGTATCTAGTTCTTTATTTTTGTTTCTCGTTTAATTTCAGAGACGCAACTCTAGTGAAATACTATTTTATGCAACGAACGTACACTGATAGCTATTATTCATGAGGTATACAGTTTAGATTAAAAGGTGTAATCGATTTTGAGAATTGAGTGGGCCTCCATTATGTTCTACATTGATGCTTTGCGCTATGATATTCCTGACAAAAGTTATTATAGTCATGTCATGCTGACAACACTGCAATTATAAATCTCGACCTTAGGTAAATTTCACGCTTTCGAAAGGCGAATGCCATCTGAACCAAACCTTGCTTTATTAATTAGTCGCCTCTTCATAATACAAAAGCCTCTCTAGAGAAAAGAGATCGTTCAAGGGAATGGAAACACTCTTATTTCGACTGAAGAAATTAATTACTGACTTAACTTGGCGTTGAATAGGGGTTGAATGAGTATGGAATGAGTATGTCGATAATAACGTTTGGTTTTGACGTTCGATCGTTCTGATTTCAATTGATGCTGTAAATCTGATTGAAATACTGGGAAAAATCTGGGAAAAAGGAAAGAGGAGATGAAATACTGCAGGCAGGGTCTTTGTTTAAGACCATGCAACAATTGTTGATCTTTGAGAGCTTACCTGTTGCTTTACTTTATCCTCAGGACATCATTCTGGTTACAAACTAGTATCTAGTTCTTTAGTTTTGTTTCTCGTTTAATTTTAGAGACACAACTGTAGTGAAATAGTATATTATGCAGCGAGTGTACACTGATAGCTATTATTCATGAGGTGTATAGTTTAGATTAAAAGGTGTAATCTATTTTGCGAATTGAGTGGGCCTCCGTTATGTTCAACATTGATGCTTTGCGCTATGTTATTCCTGACAAATAGTCATTATACTCATGTCATGCTGACAACACTGCAATTATAAATCTCGACCTTAGGTAAATTTCACGCTTTCGAAAAGCGAATGCCGTCTGAACCAAACCTTGCTTTATTAATTAGTCGCCTCTTCACAATACGAAAGCCTCTCCAGAGAAAATAGATCGTTCAAGGGAATGGAAAACACTCTTATTTCGACTGAAGAAATTAATTACTGACTTAACTTGGCGTTGAATGTGTATGGAATGAGTATGTCGAAAATAACGTTTGGTTTTGACGTTCGATCGCTATGATTTCAATTGATGCTGAAATCTGATTGAAATACTGGGAAAACTCTGGGATGAAGGAAAGAGAAGATGAAATACTGCAGGCAGGGTCTTTGTTTCAGACCATGCAAAAATGTTGTCCTTGAGGAGCTTACCTGTTGCTTTGCTTTATCCTCTGCATATCATTCTGTCCACAAACTAGTATCTAGTTCTTTATTTTTGTTTCTCGTTTAATTTCAGAGACACAGGTGTAGTAAGATAGCATATTATGCAACGAGCGTATACTGATAGGTATTATTCATGAGGTATAGTTTAGGCTACGAGCCGTAGGCGAGAGGCCAAATCACCGAGTGAATAATAGCCATTATACGCGAGTAGCATACTATACTTTATCCACGACAACTGAATCTATTTCTTGAAGATTTTAACATTTGGCTACCGTGACAAGACCCTTCTATTAAAAGTGTGGAAAAAGTCAATTTGACACATGGAAAAATTTCCGAGAGCTTGTCATTGTTTATTTTGTAATATAAATTCCTTGAATTGATATAATTGAAAACAGATTTGGCCCTTTTATGAAAAAGTATACCCATATTTGTGAGTTGGAGTACAGAAGAAGCATTCGACAGCAATGAATAACTCATTATTCACTTGTGGTTAGTGGGTTTTATTATGGCCGAGCAAACTGGCGTAGATTATACTATAGCCGTTGATAAAATATATTTTCTGTTTTTTCAAATGATAATTTTACATCAAGAGCAAAATTGGTATGTTTTAGCAGTATCAGATAATTCGATACGAGTTCCATTTCAAAATTCGTAATCTATCTGAACGATAGCACAATAGTCCTAGAAATACGCGCGAAAGAATGGAAATTTTATGCCTAATGAAATAATGGAATGGAATCTGAATGAAGTTGCTGAATCTCGCTCCCAACTTCCAAAAGTTGGAAACTATGCAGTCTGATTAAAACTGCAAATTCGTTTCAGTCCTAATTTTCTAACTTCATATTTTCCTCCCGCGATGAAGAAAATTCATCCAAAGGGGGGATAATTCTTCATCGGTATATAATTACTACCACGATAAAATGATAATCTGTCCATTGGCAAATTTAAACTGTCAATTGACACTTTCAATCAGTTAATTGACAAACTCTTATTTGTCAATAGACAGATTCAATTTGTCAATTGACACATTTAATTTTGTCAATTAACAGATTGAAAGCGTCAACTGAGAGCTTTCTTAAATTATCTTTTGACATATTTGATCTGGGAATTGACAGTTTAAATCTGACAACTTCAAACCAGACTATTAGCAGATTTTTTCTGTCAATTGGGACTCATCAATTTATCAGTTGTACATCGTTTAATTGATAGATTAAACATGACAACTGATTGATTGAGGACGGCTGGTTAACGAACTCAACCGAGCCATTCGCGGACCGAACATACCCTGAAAATTTCAAGTCTCTAGGACAACCCCTTCGAAAGTTATTGTGCTAACGGCCGGACGGCCCCACGGACTGAATTGAATTTGATCACGAATTCGTTAGGGATTAGAACCTTATCTTTTGAGACCATTTTCGGCTTAAAATTCAAAAATTACAGACATTTGGGCAAAAGTATATAACACTCGTTCAAGGAGAATGAGCGCTCAAAAAGGGAAGATTGGTGTTAACAATGTGCAAGTTTGATTTACTCCAATCTTTCATTCTTGATTTATGAACTATCACAGAGTTCAGAGTTTACTTTACACCATACAACGAAACTTTCCATCAATAAAGAACTTTTTGATATCAGCCTCTCACGCGTTTTCGCAGAGATTGCAAACGAAACGTCATCGGTGAACATGACAGCAAGATGAGAGGGCCTTGTGATTCTTGTGGGACCCAAGAAGAATATTAAAATGATCTGAAATGTAATACGCGTCCACCAATCGATTCCTGGCATGCGAAAACAAACAATCGAAATGTGAAGCCTGTGATTGATCGGCATGTGAGACATAATGTATAGTCCGTTCACGAAAGTTTGATCCGTCGGTATATTCGGCAACGCTGACTTTATTTTACGTTATGACAGCAAATACTGCCAACTTCAGATAATAAACAAACGCCTACTATGCGCTCAAACTTTCGTGAACTGACTTTATGTTAAATTTAATGAATTGACAAATTGAAAGTGTCACTATAATCCTGAATATCCACCTCTTTTTTACAGGTGTAATTCCTGTATTTACGCCTCCTGCTCTAGCTGCCCAACATCTTGTAGAACCGCCCTCTGCGTCACATCCTTGCAGCCTGCAAACCTAATATCATCAAAGCGCAATATAAGCACATATAGCCCCTAAGCATGTAATCCTCCTTGTCTTCTGCATACTGTACACGCTTCTGTTTTCGAAGCGCATGATGCATTCGTTGTTTCATGAATGCAAATACATAGCCAGGTTTTATGGTAGCTTTGATGAATCAGTTATGAACTGTGTATCCCAAGTGCTTGGCTCTGTGACTCCTACTTCGTGAATAATGAAACAAAGGTTCAAATTACCGAGTAATGCCTAGTCGTTTCCACGATTTCATTGTCAGTTATGGCAGTCCTCGGAAATCCTTTTCCTCAAAGAGATCAAATAATTTTTGATCCGCCTGCTTCGTTTACGAACACGCAGTTACTCTATCTCTGTGCTTTGTGAATAAACGAACACAACAAAAATTAGGTTTGGTTGAATTTAACTTCAATTCAGCTTATGACACATGGAATCTAACTTATGCTAGAAATTCCATTGTAAAATTACTGCGCTTTAAGTTGGCGTTCTATAGCCAACGTAAAGTGCTGTTGTTTTACATTTCTACACTAGAAGCCTGAATTTTCTATTTGAAAATACATGATTTAGATTTCATGATTAAATTTACAGAATTTTATGTATTTACAATTTACAGAATTTTATGTATTTCCACATCTTATGTTCGCACTAGTATTGTAATATTCCATACAAATTTTCCTCAGAAATTGTACGATATAATTTTTATTTTATGATAAATAAAGAGCACTTCATTTCAGCTCATATTTATTATATTCACAACATTATGTTCGTCAATTACGTTTTGACTACACCAGTGACAATGAAGTCGAAATGTATTGACAAACTAACTGTTATGTACAACTAAATATCATTTTTATCTATATACAGGGTGACTGGTGACGTATGGGACAACGGCTAACTGGAGATAGAGGACCTCAAACTGAATGAGGATTGGGGGTTTAAATGTCCTATAAGGCTATTAGTTTCAGAGATACAGGGTGTTTTTGCAAAAGTGCTAAAACTAGAAACTCCCATATCTTCGTCAATATGGCAAATTTTTCGCTGATATTTGGCAAGCTTGTTAATATAAATATTCTCCATCAGATAGACAAGAAAAAATTCCCAAAAATTGCAGGTCCGTATTCAAAAATTTCAATTTCCGTGTCATGTGAGAAATATCACTCCGTATATAAAATAAAAAAAATTAAATTGGGAAATTAGAATCTGCAAAAAACACTGAGTAAAAATCTGTTTTTAGTTTTGATGGCACAAATTTTTTAAAGTTTTTATGATATGTTGAAAGTCGAATATTACAATTTTTTCATATTGAATTCAAGCAAACACACTATTCCTGAAAGAAAAAAACACCGAATTTGAGATGCTTAAATAATCCTGATGCATTTTGAATATTCCTTCACATCTTGAAATACTTTTTCATTAAATTTTCTATCAATGTTATATGAAAAACTCAAAAAACAATACAAACACAAAAAGATTAACAGTAGCACATATGGTTCATAAAAAATCAAATAAACAAATGCTTGATATGCGAGAGCCATTCCCCTCACACACTTATCTGCTCTTTTGAACAATTGAAGTACGTTTCATATCCACAAGATGAAAAATTACTCTTGATAGAACAGTAGCACTAGATTTCAGCTCGAGAAAAGTTGGACTTTCTTCTCAGAACGCGCTGAACAATAATCCATCTGATACTTATTCTTTCAACAAAATTTATTCTTTTATTAAATAATGCAATGATTCATGAGCAAACAACTAAGCAAATGCTCGAAATCAGAGCAATTTGCTTCAACGCATTTATTGGCTCTCTTGAACTCTAATGATTTCTTTCTCTTTTGAGATGAGGTTTATCTTGAGACCAAATATTATATCCGTTCATTTTGCGCAATTCAAAAACAAGTATCATCTACATATTCTTCATTCGTGAGTATTGAAGGCATTTTTCAGTAGATAAACAAACGACACAATTCGCAATAATACACAATCAATGAATGTATGAATATAAACGTCATTTTTTGAAATAAGCCTACTCTGTGTAGTAGGATGTATTTTATTTATAATGAATAATAAACCTCTTATTCTAAAAAATCTTTTGTTTCCCTAATATTCTGTTTGCATTACAGAAATTCATATGCTTCTAAAAAGTAGATGAAGTTGCTATACCTAAGTACATATTAGAGGAAAGTAAGTCCTCAAAAACATACATTATTTCATTGAAGAATAAATTTTGTTGAAAACATAAGTATCAGATTGATTATTGTTCAGGGGTTCTGAGAAGAAAGTCAAACTTTTCTCGAGTGTTTCTGTTCTATCAAGAGTATAATTTTTATCTTGTGGATATGAAAAGTACTTCAATTGTTCAAAAGAGTCATAAGTGTGTGAGAGGAATGGCTCTAGCATATCGAGCATTTGTTTATTTGATTTTTTTATGAATCATATGTGCTACTGTTCCTCTCTTTGTATTTCTATTATTTTTTTAATTTTTCTTATAATATTGATGAAAAAGGAGTTCAAGATGTGAATGAATATTCAAAATGCGTCAGGATTATTTAAGCATCTCAAATTCAGTGTTTTTTCTATCAGGAATAGTATGTTTTTTGAATTCAATATGAATAAATTGTAATATTCGACTTTCAACATATCATAAAAACTATGAAAAATTTGTGCCATTCAAACTAAAAACAGATTTTTACTCAGTGTTTCTTGAAGATTCCAATTTTTCAATTAATTTTTTTTTATCTCATATACCGAGTGATATTTCTCACCTGACACGGAAATTGAAATTTTTGAATACGGACCTGCAATTTTTGGGAATTTTTCTTCTCGATCTGATGGAGAATATGTTTAGTAACAAGCTTGCCAAATATCAGCGAAAAATTTGCCATATCGACGAAGATATGGAAGTTATAGTTTTAGCACTTTTGCAAAAAACACCCTGTATCTCTGAAACTAATAGCCTTATAGGACATTTAAACCCCCAATCCTCATTCAGTTTGAGGTCCTCTATCTCCAGTTAGCCGTTGTCCCTTACGTCACCAGTCACCCTGTATACAGTGGAACTTCCCTATGGCGAGGGTCTGTGTAACACCCACTAAAACGAAGTGAATTCTCCCTGTAACAAAATATTCCAAGAACAAGAACATCACTTTTTTAATTGGTATTGGCAAAAAGGTATAAGGTGGGTTTTTTCCATAATTATGCCGGACGTAGGTCATAAATCTCGACCATATACTAAACCATTATGTCGGTCGGATAGATCCTTCTGAAACATTGGAATCAGCTGGAAATGCTGATAATGACAGTGTTACTCTAAAGGATTTCGTTAATGTCGATGTTAATATTGTAACAAATGAACTTTTTTTTAGGCAGTGTCAAATGCAGTATTGGAGATGCAGTGATGATACCGACAGCGTTATTTAGAGAAGCAACCCGCCGAAAAACCAAATTGTGAACAGGTGATTCAAGCCTTTGAAACGTGTCGCCTTGCTTTCCGGTTCCGGAAAATATTTTTGAATCTTTGAGAGAATTCAGAGTTTTCTTATGAGAATAAAAGGTTTTTAATTTCACTACTCAGGCAAAAAGTATAAATTTTTTTCCTAATAAATTGTGAATAGAATGAATAGATAGTGTGTTGTATACGTATCTACATAAAATGCCTAGGTATAGGCTATTAAAATGCACTTACACAACCTTTTTGATTATGTATATTCATTTACAAAAAAATAATACAACGAAATATTGCTTGTTCCGACACCTGACTCTAAAAAAAATTCTGTATATCCATTTTGGTACAACGAATTCTTTTGGCAGGTTTAGTTATTCCGTTTTAGGGAAGTTCCACTGTATTTCACTGGAATCGGATATTTGTTGTAGAAAAAAAGATTTTGTTTCCAAGAGGCTTCTTATGAGAATCTTGCAAGTGACCGCAACATTTTTTTTCGATCGGTTTCCTTCTGCCTGAAATATCGAAGAACAAAAATTTACATGACTATATTTTATGGAAAACTCTGTACGATTTTGTTGGTTAACGAACTGTACCGTTTAAGTAGAACTATCGCTCGAAAAATAGTATGGTAAGATTCTGTGTCAGGAGCTTTTCAACGAACCAAGTTAGTTGGGGACAGCTTTACACTCTAAGAAATTTTCGAACACCAGCTAACACCCGCTGACACCGACAGTATTTCCTCAGAGGCACTGATATTTTGGTGTTATTTCGCACCTTCTAAAATAACACCGACGTTCAATAATGATTTCAGAGGAGTTGCTTTTTCATATTGATAAATCAACTTTGACACTGATGCGGTTATGATTTTCATTCGTTTCTTTGTGACTTTGCACTTGCTTCAAAAGATATCTGGATCTTGGTAAGAAGCAATTGCATCTCCTCACTGGCTTTCTTACAGGACATTGTCGCCTCAGGAAGCACCTGTTGAGGATGGGTTTGTCGGACACTGACGAGTGTAGGTTTTGTGGGGAGGAGGAAGAAACCCCTATTCACCTAGTCACGAAATGCCTTGGCATTGCAAGCCTGAGGAAGGAATTCCTTGGACGAGAAACTTGTTAGAGTGAGGAACTAGCCTCGTTGAAGCCTTCACATTTATTAGATTTCATTAGATCTCTGGAACTGGAAGGCGAGCTGTGAAGGTTTTTTTGGCCAGAACAGCTCTGTAAGGGGGCACAATAGACCTTAAGGTTGCAGTGAACTGTAACCCCTCTTTAAACTATCAACTATCAACTTGCACTTGCTTGGTGTTGAATCACACTAGAGCGGTGTGATCTGAACTGATCATCCAGTGTGTTTCGGCACTGACTCAGTTATTTTTCACAATTTATTAGTGTGAAATACTATACGAGTTAGATCGGGCGTCAATTCTCGGGATCACTCGTTCGACGAACGTAAACGTTCGTGATATTTTGAGCGTAGATTTTTGTAAATTGTGATAATTATATTCATTCAGAATGAACGTACACTTTTTTCTGAACGAGAAGTTGCAATATGCTAGAGATATCGGATATAATTATAACAATTTTCAAAAACCTACGCACAAAATATCACAAACAAACAAATAATATCACAAACACACAAATATACGTTCGTCGAACGAGTGATCCCGAGAATTAACAGCCGGTTCCGGTGTGGAAACGCACCGTTTCAGTTTGATTCGCACTAGCTCAGTGAGGTTGCAATAACCTGTTCGGTGTTATTTAGCACTGACTTAGTTTAATGTTATACCTAGCCTTGAGAGGAGAAATGACATGTCGGTAATTTCACTCTTATACAGCACTAGGAAAGTAATATTTTTTCTGTTTTTCAAAGAATTATTCCATAATGACCACATAAGTAAATTGAACCCTGATTCAAAACATATTTACTTTACTAGGGTTTTTCGCCGAACCATGTATTATAGGCCACAAAAAACTGACAGCTCACAAGCCCTTATCATATACAATTATGATTTATACCCTTTTCATATAAAGTTACTCCATCCGGAAAATTTGCTGTGTAAACCATAACATACAAATCACATGCTGGTTTCAACGATCACGTTGATCAATCTATAAAACGCTAATTATAACTAAACAAAGTCCTAAACACAATGTTTATCCATCATTTTGTTGGGCAAGCCTGATTGTTATAATATTATTCCTACTCAAGTCCCTTACCTCATAAAATAACCAACAGCGGTAAAATTATGAGGTCGATAAACAGCAGGAAAATTCTGAGCGGAAAACCGAATTGGCTCCCTCTTTATTTGAACAACGTGACTGACTCTGGAATTTTTAGATGAAGGTCCTTGTTTGTTTGGAGGAATGATGGAAGGTTATGAATAAAAAATCCTTAATTTTTTACCTTGAAACAAATATAAGATCGTTTCATTATTTTTTGTTGTCAGAGAGTTTCGTCTAAAGGAAGGTTTAGACACAATGATTAAACGACAATTGACTCTGAGTAAAGAATATAGAGAATAATAGATGTAAAGGAAAAATTAAAATAAGAATTCTAGAAAGTCTATCAATTCATTATATAGATATGTTCATCAAACAATAAAAAACGTATATTTCACAGTTTTCCAATAAGAGGTGTTATTTTGGTATTCAAAGAAAAATGCCATTTTTCGATATAAATAATCGGATGGTTATTTCATTATAAAGAAGGAGCTATGCCGTTAATAGTGGAAAATAACATCAGGCAAATGACCGCCACGACCACGCTCACAGGACCATACCCTTTCAATCTAATTTTCCATAACCAAATCGCAAAGTGACTGCCTTATGTCCTCGATGGTGTTTCGAATTCCATCTTTGAGGTCTTGAATCCACGCTGGGCTTTTGGCGTAGACCTTCTCTTTCACGTAGCCCCAAAGAAAGAAGTCGCAAGGTGATAAAGATCTCGGTGGCCAACTGTGATCACCTCTTCGAGAGGTAACACAACGGTTTCGTTGCATGTGTGGCACGTAGCACCGTCTTGTTGAGAGTAAGCGTTATCCAGATCGATACTATCCATTTTCGGCCATAAAAAAATCTTTGATCATCTCTCGATAGCGCAATCCATTCACCGTAACTGTTGCTCCAGCCTCATTTTCGGAAAAGTAAGGTCTAATGACTCCGCCGGACCATAAACCGCACCAAACAGTCACACGTTGAGAATAGAGAGGCTTTTCAACAATAACTCTTGAGTTTTCCGAGCCCCAGATGCGACAATTCTGCTTGTTGACGATGCACCGAGGTGGAAATGAGCCTCATCACTCAAGATGATTTTTCGATGGAATTTCGGATCATTTTAATGCTTTTAAACGACCCAATCAGCAAAAACACGACGTTGTTTATGATCGGCTGGCTTGAGTTCTTGTGTTACCTAAATTTCATAAGCCTAGGACCCAAATCTTCATGCAAAATACGGGTGTAATGACGTTTGTGGAATGCCTAATTCCAAAGAACGACGAGGAATGGAAAAACCTGGGTTTCTTCAACACTTTCGACTACAGCAGCAATATTCTCAGATGTTCTTGAGCGACGTTCACCGTTTTATTCTTCACATCACTAACTTGTCCCAACAGCTCGAATTTGTCCACCAATTTCTTTATTGCGGTCCGACAAGGTGTTTCACAACGACACAAAATGTTGGAGTTTTACGAACTATTTCTGCCAAATTTTCACCATTTTTATGGTGAATTTTTATAATTTCAATGCGTTTTTGAAGGAGTGTATCGTTCCATTTTTATTAATGGCATAGTTTATACTTGTCAAATGTCAAAAAATGACAGCTTCAAACGTGACATCTACCGACATAGCAGGTTATTCAAAATAACACCTCTTATTGGAAAACCCTTCATAAGCCGAGGAAAATGTTAACAGACTATCATACGAAGTTTTCCATCATAAACATATAAAAATGTATATGCTTGAAAGTGGGAAAAAAGATTCACAGTAATAGAATAGCATAACCTTTATCAAACTGCATATTTTTTGAAGAATGCTGAATTGACGTTGGAAATACGAGACTATGAATAACTTGACGGTATTATTAAACTGTTCAATACAGTTCATGAAATAAAATTCCTAAAAAATTCGAATGATAGGGAACGAGTGCTTGAAATTATATTTTTCCTTTTCATAGTCTTTATCTATCTGGGGGTTGATTCTTGAATAATGTAAGGTTCGCGAATCGACAAATGCCGACCAACTTAGTAGGGAAGTTGGTCGACATTTCATTTAACGAATCGCGAACCTGACATTATTCAAGAATGAACCCCCTGAAGACACTTCTTATACTCGTAATTCAATATCTTCAGAGCAGAGCATCTGCTCATTTCACATTCCAAAAAAAATCCAGTTAAAATGGACATTCATCAAACTGTTATTGCGGAAGCAGTCTAAGGCACCGACAACACCCAAACTCAATAAAAATATCCCATCACTATGCCAAGCGGTAATAAATAGACGGAAAACATAAAAACGGAAAGCGCAACCTCAGGACGAAATAAATAATTTTTATCCCCAATATATAAGGTGTTTTTTTCATAAGGCCAATATTGCCCAAATAAATAGGGAGCTGGCTGCGAGTTGACCGGGAATAAGACAGGAAATAGAATAAACAACGGTTCAAGTCGTCATTATGGGATACAGATACGGTGGCCCGTTCATCCAGAGATTGCCGGATAGCGGAAGCTCTGCAAACAGAAAGGCGGGCAATTTGGTTTGCTGCCCTGGACTTTCGTCCCCTTTATCGATCTCTCTTTATGCTGCCTCATGGTCCTCAGAAAGGTAGATTCATCAAAGGGAATTTTCTATAATGAACACTGTACATAGAGAACATCTATGAAATTGAGGTAGTTATTGAAATTTCAGGTTGCAGCTATAAGTGGGACCTGTTTACCTCTGTACTAGACTACAGGCCCGTGTTTAAAAAATTATGGGTCATTTGAAACACCAGGTGACCTATCTAGAACGATATAAGAGCTAAAATAATAAGATTCAGCACTATGTCGTCACTTGTAAGCTGTCCAACTGAGTGCAGGTGAGAATTCGAAAGTATGGGGTGTAGGTTCTCGGAATCACTCGCTCACGAACGTTCGTGAGTGAGTAAAATCGAAGAAATAGTTCGGAACAAGTTAATTATTGAGCATACCCTCAACTTATCGTTCGAAAGTGTACATTCATTTTGAACGGATAAAATCATTACAATTTCAAGAAATCTACTCTCAAAATGTCACGAACGTATCGTTCGTCGAACGAGTGATCCCGAGAATTGACACCCAGGTAGAGTGGGTACATTTTGATCACATATTTTTGTACGGCATTCTTACCATCGATATATCCGTGAAAAATAATGAAAACGCGTAGCGCCGGAAAAAAATAGGGAGCCACAAAGTCGAATTTTTTTTATTTCCGACAATTACCAGGGAAAATTTGGTCATTTGATTTGTACGGCATCTGTGTCATACTATTTCAGTACTGCTCATAACCTATTATTCCGCAATGCCGTACAAAAATCATGCGACAAGGGGAAAAAATCTACGGTTGCAATCCCCCCTCTTTCCGTAGTCCAGGGGGTGATTTGACACAACATGAAATAAATTGATTTTGAAATTATTTTATGCAAAGATAATATTTTTTCATATACCGTACATTTTCCTTGGTCCAAAGGGGAAAGAAAGAAAAAATCCATTTATTTGTACTAATTTTAATAGTCTTTTCGTGATTCTAGGTTCATAGTTAGAAACATATTTTTGAGAAGTACTCATGACACTGAAGTTTGCGGTACAAAATCATGTGACAAGGGGGTCTGCTAACTTCAGTGTCATGAGTACTTCTCAAAAATATGTTGTATTTTGGAATTATCAGTGACAACATGTCTTTATTTTGGTATAAATGGATAGTATACAAACCTTATGACTATAGACTATGAAAATTAGTACAAATAAATGGATTTTTCTTTATTTCCCTTTGTACCAACGAAAATGTACGGCATATGAAAAAATATTATCTTTGCATGAAATACTTTCAGAATAAATTTATTTCATGTTGTGTCAATTCACCCCCTGGACTACGGAAAGAGAGGGGATTGCACCCCAGATTTTTCCCCTTGTCGCATAATTTTTGTACGGCATTGCGGAATAATGGATTAGGAGCAGTATTGAAATAGTATGACACAGATGCCGTACAAAATCAAATGACCAAATTTTCCCTGGTAATGGTCGAAAATTAAAAAAAGTTAGACTTTGTGGCTTCCCATTTTTTTACGGCGCTACGCGTTTTCTATTATTTTTCACGGATCTATCGATGGTAAGAATGCCGTACAAAAATATGTGACCAGAATGTACCCACTCTACCTGTACTTTCGAATTCTCACCTGCACTCAGTTGGACAGCTTACAAGTGACGGCATAGTGCTGAATCTTATTATTTTATGCTCTTATTTCGTTCTTGATAGGTCACCTGGTGGTTCAGATGACCCATAAATTATACCGGGTGTCCTAAATTCGTTGTCTAGTGAGGGGATCTCAGAAACCCGATGAGCTGGAACAATATGAGTGGCACATTTTCAGGCTCGATTTTTGAGAGAAAACCGCAAATTCTAAGTCAAACCGTTTTCGAGCTATTAAAGAAAATTAGAAAATGGCGTCAAATGAAAAGTTCTCAGAACTTCTTCATTAGTGAAGTTATAAACATGAAACTAAAATATTATAGAGGCACTTTTTTCAGTAGAATTAATTGAAGTATTCAATTTTTCTTTATTACATTTGGTTCTAGCTCATCGGATTTCAGAGATCCCCTCACTAGACAACGGATTTAGGACACCCGGTACAGTGGCGGCAAGCAAAATGTGAACGACTCTACAGAGCATATTTGGCTTTTTTCAGTTGATTGAATCAAGCTTTGGCATAAAATAGTTATATTCTGTGGATTTATTTTAACGTTCTTTACGTGAAATAACCATAACCATAACAGGGACATAATATTAATGAAGCCCAATTCACAAGAAAAAAAATTGTTCACGTTTCGCTTGCCGCCACTGTACATAGAATTCTTGATATCAGATATAAAGAACAGATTATATAGATGCGTCATTTGTTGGCCTTATAGTTATGGTTATAGTTTAAAAAGGGGTGACAGTTCACTGCGATCTCAAGGTCTATTGTGGCCCCTTACAGAGCTGTTCTAACCACACCCTTTACAGCTCGCTTTCCAGTTACAGTGATCTGATGTAATCCAATATCTGTGAAGGCTTCAACGAGGCTAGTTCCTCACTCTGACAAGTTTCTCGTGCAAGGCATTTTTTCTGTAGGCTCGCAATGGCAAAGCATTCCGTGACTAGGTGAATGGTGGTTTCTTCCTACTCCCCCAAAAAACCTTCACTCGTCAGTGTCCGATAATCCCATCCTCAACAGATGCTTTCTGAGGCGACAGTGTCCTGTAAGAAAGCCAGTGAGGGGGTGTAATTGTTTCTTACCACTATCCAGATATCTTTTGGATCTTGCTGTTTCAAAGTTCCGAAGGAACTCAATGGAATGATCCATCCCTGAAAGATTCCGCCAGAGTTTTTTCTTCTCGGCCTTTTCCTTCTCCAGAAACTTCTTTCTATAGGTACATATACCTATACCACGGAAGGGTTCTGGGCCAATGAATGACATTCGTGCGCCCTCTTTGGCAAGTGTATGGTTCTCTTCGTTTCTTTGGATTCCCGAAAGACCGGGAACCCAGATTCTCGGTAGATAGAAATTTTGGGGTGTTTTTCCTCATAAAAGATGAATAAAAATCCATTGAATTCTTCATGAATATATTATTATTTACTTTATTGATCTGAATTATTCAAACTAAAGCTTCATTATTATTTTCAGTGAAGTGAAAAAGAAATGAATTCAGGAAGCATAGATAAGTCGGTGAATAATAAATGCACCCTCTCCCGGAAATTTAAAATGTTGGCAAAGGAAAATTTCTCCGTTTTCAAGGAGAAAAACAAATTTTCAACTCGGGCTGTCGCGAGGTGTATATGAAATTTATCGCTGATGAGAAAAAATGCGAAATGGTATTATTTCTTGTTACTTCTCTAGCGAATTCACGCAAAATACCGCGTCGTTCTTTCTCATTTCTGCGGCATATATAAGGAGGTGTAAATCAGGGGCCACTCGACATGCTTACACATTATTAGGTTGTCTCTTGAGAATACGGAAAAATGCGATTCAATTTGCTCGGAAAGTGTTTTTTACCGCTTTGGAGAAAATATTTGCTCTTGAGGAAACGGAATTAGACAGTTTCATTTGTTTTTGGGGACTTGTAAGGCATAAACAACATGCTTCATCATGAGTTGTTGAAAATAGGGAATATTCGTTTCAAGTGGATTGGAATTTATGAATTATTCATTTATATTCGTTAATGGAACATTCATTGAAATATTATTTGGTACAATTTTATCACTTTTGCTTCTTATGTTCAACGTTTCGGCCTGCATTTGTCTGTCGTTGTCAGGACAAACACTTTAGAATTGTGACAGTTGAGACAAGCAACTTTCGTCACCCTTCGTAGATATTCGTCATTTCTGAAAGATCTCAAAAAATAATCATCCAAGACTTTGGTTATTTTTTATGGTGGTTCTGATCATTGAAGCCCACATGTTTTTGAGATCAACAGACTGTTAATTGATGTTGTAAGATAGTTTTTCATGTTTTTCGATTAGACGTTCAGTTTCTATCAGACTCAGTAGTAGTAGTTTTTTTTTTATTGGAGTTCGCTGATTTTTATTATCAGATTTTACTTTAGTTTTAAAAGAGCAAAAGTGATGAATGAAGCATAACTAATATTTCTATGAATTATTATGTTTTGAACTAATTGCTTCCAATTTATCCACATATCTGATCATGAAAAAAAGTTTCAAGGTTGAAATTTCAGCTCCTCAAAATCACCTGAATTTGTGTTATGTGCAGGTTTTTTCACGATGTGATGTGCTCATGAGATCTAATGCACAACACTACAAATTTTTCATCAAATTGAATTCTGTCCGTCCGGCCTACCGTTAGCACAATAACTTTCGAAGGAATTGTCTCATGCCTGTACTCATAGTCGATGCTCCGTCAGATCTTGTACTCAGGAGATCTTAGGCTCGTATTCATAGTTCGCCCTTGAGGGTGTGTGAGAGTTTGTATCGCTCTTGGCTTGAGTTGAGGTAACCTTTATGACTAGGGCTAAGGGATAAGGATAGGGATAGGGATAAGGGCGATACAAACTTTCACTCACCCTCAAGGGCGAACTATGAATACGAGCCTAAGATCTTCTTGAGCACGATATCTAACGGAGCATCGACTATGAGTACGGGAATTAGAGACTTGAAATTTTCAGGGTGAGTTCGGTTCCCAAATGCCTCGATTGAGTTCGTTAAACAGCTAAATCGTACAGGGTGTTCCATAAAATATGGCCATTCATAATTTTTGTTCTTCGATATCTCAGAGAAAACGAAACCAATTGAAATGAAATTGCGGCCGAATGCAAAATGCTCATAATGAGCCTTATGCAAAATTTCCATAACAAGATATCCGATTCGAGTGAAATTTATTTCGTGAATGAAGTTTGATATATAGAATATTCATGCAGAATTTAAAGAGGATCTTGTCATCAGAACCATAGAAAATTAAATTGGAATATTGAAAAAAAGATTCTTTATATTTCCATAAGAAAAAATTCTGATTCGAGAGACTTTTATTTTGTAAACGAAGATTGATATACTGAATGTTCCTGCAGAATTTCAATATTATCTCATCATCAGAACCATTAAAGGAATTTTTTTAATTGTCAAGTTTTTAGATATTTCAAATTTTGAATAATATCCAGAATATTATTCTGATCATGCTGAGATTTTGCATTTATATAAATTTAGTATCAATCTCAATTTCTATATAAAATTTCGAGGTAATAGCCAGAATGCTCTACCAATGAACGAGCGCTCAAAAGCACCTGCTCAGGGCTTTCTCAAATTTTTTGTGATCATTCACTAAATATAAATTTCGTTTTCCCCCATTCAACTCCAAACTGAATGTAACAGATTCCATAGGTTTGAAGTATTCAGGACCTTCATTTGCCCTCAGACACATACAGGGCTCCTCCCTGAAGCATAAAATCAAGTAGAACGCAGCCTTTCGCCCGGAATCACCTGGCCATTTATATAAATCGAATATCGCCTTCCGACTGGAACTCACCCCAGGCAACATTTGAATAAGTAATAGTGACAACGGGCCTGAAATCGATGAAAATCACGAAGTCGCCTGCTTTTTCACCCCTCGGCTCCATATTCTCCATTTCAATAAAGTAGCATTTCCGGTGGCTGAAGCCTAGGCGGCCGCTTTTTAGGTTATGAGATGGTTGGATGGATAGCTGCAGAGAATGGGACGATATATTCAAGAGGATGAGTAATTTTCATTTCAGTGGAAATCGTGTTGTTGTCGAGAAAAGCGGAGTGTTTGGTGGTGGGTTAGAGTAGATTTTCGGTGTTATGCGAGATGTTAAGCTATAGATTATTCGTTTCCGAATTGGAGTTGAATCGGAAAATGAAAAACAGGAATCACAAGTTTCTTATTTGTACACTGGTTCCTTAGCGAACGGCGTGCTAAAGTTTAGAACTTTGAGCAGAGTGTCAATTAGACTGACTGATAAAGAATTCGAGGTCGAGATGTTTCAATAAAGTAGCATTTCCGATGGCTGAAGCCTAGGCGCCCGATTTTTAGGTTATGAGATGGATTGATGGATTTCTTTGAAAATCGTGTTGTTGTCGAGAAAGCGGAGTGCCTTATGCAAAATTTCGTGGCCATAGTTAAACCAGAACCATAAAAAATTTTGGAATATTGAAAGAAGAAACTTCATATTTCAATAACAAGATTTTCGATTCAAGTGAAATTTATTTGGGATGGATATTGATATACTGAATGTTCATGTAAAATTTCAAGAGGATCGCATCATCAGAACCTAAAGATTTAATTTTTTTATTGTCAAGTTCTTACATATTTTAGTATTTGATTATTATTATGATCGTGCTGAAATTTTGCATTTATATAAAGTGTATCAAACTCAAGTCCTTCACAAAAATTTGAGGTAGTAGCCTCATTGTTCCACCAATGAACGAGCATTCGAAAGCAACTGCACAAGACTTGTTGTCTTGAGACATACATGAACAGATGAAATTTGTTTTTCTCCAGGAAAGGACCCCGCACATTTTGTATGAGAATTGGCTCCCGGTGAATTTGGCTGAAAATTTGATATGATGTTCTACTAATCCTTCTGATCAAATGTCTCTTCAGTCACGAAGCTGAAAAATGCATACTTCTAAGAGTTTTTAGTGATTTTTGTATCCATTATGGCTTACGTTTTACCGTTCACACAGAAATGTTTGAGAATATTTCGTGATTATTGAAAGCAGATTCTGTCAATTCGAAATATTTTCAAACATTTCTGTGTAAACGGTAATACGTAAGCCATAATGGATACAAAAAATCGCTAAAAACTCCTAGAAGTATGCATTTTTCAACTTCATGACTGTGGAGACATTTGATCAAAAGGATTAGTAGAACATCGTATCAAATTTTCAGCCAAATCCACCGGGAGCCAACCCCCATAATACGTAAGCCATAATGGATACAAAAAATCACTAAAAACTCCTAGAAGTATGCATTTTTCAGCTTCGTGACTGTTTAGACATTTGATCAGAAGGATTAGTGAAACATCATATCAAATTTTCAGCCAAATCCACCGGGAGCCAATTCCCATACAAAATGTGCAGGGTCCTTTTCCTCGCCGAAATTTTAAAATCTTCAAGAGAGGGTGCATTTATCATTCACCGACTTATCTTTGCGTCCTGAATTCACGATCAGAATAAACTGGCAGTTGGAATTTAAGAAAAAGCATTAATTAGTGAGAAGTTTCATCACGGCAGGCAAAAATTCGTTCAAAGAGAAAGAAAAGAATCCGGGAAGTTTCCCTTGAAATTTTCGACTTGAATTCATTAATGTAGAAAGTTCTCATCTTAAAATTTTAATGAGACGTATGGTCGTGCTTCTGGTAGGATATTCGTTATTCTCGAGTTTATAAAGTCTGAATAGGGTTACTCAAACTAAAATTCGTTATATTGTTCGCAGACAATGGGTGAAAGGAAGGAACATGCATTAATTCAGTTAATTATTTATTCTACAACCTGTATTTCGACAGTCCAATTGAAATAAAAATGATACAAATCACAGTGTACTGTAACATACATACCTACCCGATATTTTTTTCTTGAAAACATATCATAATCATATTGGGTCACAGTAATATCCAGTACATGTAATTATGAATATTTGTACAAACAGAAATCCAGTTGATGCACAAATTGATACGGACAAATACTTCGAGTTAATGAGTAATAGAACCATCAATGTATTGTTATGTTCGCTATAATGTAATGTTAATGAAAGGTATATTATTACGTATATTGTTCCCAGAAAACAATCGATGACTTTGATCTACTTTTTAGTTGTCAAAATTTCATTCGATCATTATTTGGCTGGAATTATTGAAGTCCAGATGTTTTTGATATCACCAGAGGGTTTGCTGATGAGGTTTTCAATTTTCGACATGAAAACTTTCTCTTCAAACATTTTTCTTTCGATCTCATAAGATTTTTTTTCGTTCAAAGCATGTTGTACAAGTTTTGACTTATCATCTCCAAGTTAATCTAGTTTTTTATATCCTTCGAATCGAGCTTTTGAGGGGTGTTCAGTTTTTCATATGACTAGCGTAGCGGACCCAACAGACGTTGTTCTACATACACAAAAATTCATTCAATTCGATCCAGCCGTTTAGTTGCAGAATAGATGAATAACCTAGATAACGACTATAGCGCCATCTGTTCATCTGATTTGTGATCATAAACATACGGGCATCAGGCAATCCAAAATACATTCATACATCATAGGTTTGTAATTTGTAAAATATGACATAAGTAAAAAATTGTTGTATAATTTGTTAGTTCAAACG
Organism: Propylea japonica; assembly: GCA_013421045.1. Lineage (NCBI taxonomy): Eukaryota > Metazoa > Arthropoda > Insecta > Coleoptera > Coccinellidae > Propylea > Propylea japonica. The sequence continues at coordinate 96,255,558 of CM024241.1, forward strand.
TTATTACTGATTAAAATTTTAAATTTTCGATTCACTCGATGTAACTTCACTTTTTGTCCAAATGTCAAAATCATTATAACCTATAAATATGTATTCTATGACTGCTTGATTGGTCGTAAGAAAAAGGAAAGGCTTTAATTTTTTCTGAACAATTTTTCTGGAAATATTTTGTTGTATAAACCTTGCCCTTGCAATTATGAACACAACGAAGAAAGAATTATCCAGTTTGGTGCAGCCCTTTGAAAGATATTGCATTGTGACGGTAACCATAGATCCTGTTTTATTAATATATATACGCCGGACTGTCAACCTTATGTCAGGTTATTTTCCTTCTATGATGTTCGAATCTGCGTCCTGTAATGAAAGGGTATAGCCGGGTTAGACTTCCTGATGATGAATTCATAGTCAAATACAATTCTGTCCAGGCGGCCGTCCGGACGTCCGTTAGCACAATAACTTTCGAAGAGATTGTTCTAGAGACTTAAAATTTTCAGGATGAGTTCGGTTTCCAAATGGCTCGGTTAAGTTCGTTAACCAGCCAAATCGTATAGGGTGTTCCATAAAATATAGCCATTTAAAATTTTGTTCCTCAATATCTCAGACAAACAAAACCCATCGGAATGAAATGTTGCGGCCATATGCAGGATGTTCATAATAAGCTTCATGCAAAATTTTGAGACCATACTCAAAACAAAACTATAGAAAATTGAATGGGAATATTGAAAAGAAGAGACTTTATATTTCCATAAAAAAATATCCGATTCGGATGAATATTTTTTGTGATTTTTGTTATTTCAAATCTTCATGCAAAATTTTGTGGCCGTAGTGTCAACAGAACTAAAGAAAATTCAATTGGAAAAGAAGATTCCCCATATTTCCATAACTAAATGACTGATTCGAATGATTTTTTTTGTTATTGTGAATCAAAACTGATATACTGAATGTTCGTTGAAAACTTCGAGAGAATCGTATCATCAGAAGATGATACGATTCTCTGGAAGAACTTAATTTTTCTAATTATTTATTTTTCTTATATTTCATTCTTTGAATAATTTCCAGAATATTACTTCGATTGTGCTGAGTTCTGATTTGATATCAATCGAAAATACCATATAAAATTCCCAGGTGAAAGTTTTATTGCTCCACCAAAAAACGAGAGATCAAAAGCTCATGCTCCGGGCTCTTCTCAAATTGGTAACAAATTATTTCATCAGTTGGATAGAAATGAGTCTGAAGAACTGCACGTATCCTGAAAGGTTAATCGACGCTATCATTCCATAAAATCTGCACGAATGGAATGGAGTTCTGAGACCTGCCTCATTATTATGGATTACTCCATTACCATTCTGCAATATTTCTGTTCGTTCTGGTACACTTATCCTTCGAACCAAAGAAATATTTGCGGCATAGTTCCTTCGGAGGTTTGGGCGAGGAGAATTCTAATGGAATGGAGAAGGTTCGGAGGATGTTCATTTTTAATTTTGCCAGTGAGACGCTTTGCTGATTGAGCTCAACCTGATATAAGGTTCTGGAAATGTATTATGATGACAAAAACCAACTCGTTCATTAGTCAAGCAATGAGGCTATCACCTCAAAATTTGGCATGAGAATTCACAATGAAAAATAACAAAAGTCAATGGTTTTAATCGTGTTTTAAAACTTTGTCTCTTCATCGCCAATTTATATTCTCAAATTTGATACCGTTTCATTCGAGAGCTTTTTCATTAAAATAAGGATATTTTTTACCACAAAATTTCCTTTAAGGCAGGTAATTTCATTTCTATCGGTTTTGTTCTGTCTGAGAGATTGGAAACAAACATTTTGAATAGGTAGTCGTATTTTACGGAACACCATGTACAATTTTACTGGTTAACGAACTTAACCGCAACATTCAGGAATCGAAATTTCCCTGAAAAGTTCAAGTGAATCGAACCTTATCGTTTGAAACCATTTTCGTTCAAGAATTCTAAAATTACAGACATCCGGTAATACGATATAGCACCCGTTTCAGCAGAACAAGCGCTGAAAGAAGTCAGTGAATATAATTTTGATTTTGTGGCGCATATTTCTAGAGTTATAATTCTTTCTTTCGATATTAGATTATGAAAGCATAACTCGAAATCTCGTGGATAATTTCATGAAGCAGTGTTAAATGTTTAAGAATTCCATTTTTCCATATTTGAGAGCCTTACATCTTGTTATAAATCGTAAATAAATATAGGCAGATTTCCTCAGTAATAACTAGATTTGTTTAAGAGTTAAATCAGTCGAAACTATATTCTATTTGCTAAAATATTCTGAATGATGTTGCTGGTCGAAGTAATTCGTCTTAAAGTGAAGCAATAAGCACCCGCGCTTCCCTTTTTCATTATTTTTAATTCACATTCATCATTTGAAACATTTTAGATTAGGCACACTTATCTTTTATGTAGTTGCAAAATGGTGAGATTACCAGGAACAGGTCCGATATTCTTAAAGCTGCAAAATGGCGAATGCGCCGGGTCATTTCGTGCTACTCTAGGAGAAGCAATAAGTAAAGAAGTGAAGAATCTCTAATGATTTCTGTCCTCCAAATCTTCTTACACATACAGTTTCCATCCCATCCGAAGAAGACTAAGAAGGAAAGCACTGAATTTATGACAATTATTTATACGTGCAATTTCATTGCTAAATCGTTGAAAGTGTCTGGGAAACACGAAAGCACCTCTTAAGAAATCGCAGCCAAGTTTCTGAATATCTTAATTCACCTGATTTTTCTTCGTGACAAGCTTGATTATGAGAAACAACAAAATAAAGTAGATCGTCTTCAGAAAAGCAATAAGCACCTGTACACTTTTCATTTTCCACCTATCACATTAAATATCTGATACCTACACACAATAGTGCTTTGTGATTGCAAAATGGTGAAATCGTCGGGAACAGGTCTATACTTTTTCAACTTCAAATTAAGATTAATCACATTCATATTGAGATTAAACAAATTCAAAATGACATTAAGCAACTTCAAAATGGTAAACAGAATTTAATTGTGATTGAGCAAATTGAAAATGAAAATAAGCACATTCAAAATGGTAAACACAATCGAATTGAAAATAAAAACATTCAAATGGGACTAATCAATCTCATATTGGGAACAGACATTTTCACTTGAATTTGATACTGATCTACAGGATGTGTAAGATTTGGGGGCTGATTCCTCAGATCATTTTATGAGAACAATTTCCAATAAATGTAGATCCGGTAAGGCATTTTTTCCAAGATAAATAGTGTTGAAGTTTTTCTTAAAAACTGAAAAAAATAAGTGTACACCACTGAAATATTTCTTACGATTATTTTTGAATTCTTCGTTCAATTTGTATAGTAAAATCTTTCACCTCATTTTCGTGCGGGGCGCCGTTTTCATGTAAGTCGTCAATTCAACACATAGTATGTGGGGTCAGCGTTGAGATGTTTTATTTTTTCTCGTGAAACGGTGCCCCACAGAAAAAAAGGCAGAAGAGATTTTTGTTACAAATTGAACAAATAATTCAAATATAATTGTTAGTTCGAAATATCTCAGTGGCGTACCACTTTTTTCGGTCAGTTTTGAAGTAAAATTCCAACACCCTGTATCGTGGAAACAATGCATTTCTTGACCTACATTTGTTCGAACTTTTTTTCATTGAATGATCTGAGGAATCACCCCCTTAAATCTTTTGCATCTATTCAAAAACACCCTTTATATTGTCAAAATTATTTGTATACAGCATAAAATTCGCTGCTTCCGATCCTTTCATGTAACATTGTAACGCGACATACTCATATACAAAACACATAAAATTATTTGATGAAAACCTTCATTATTTGGCAATATTCTTGGACTATCAAAGTCAAGTTGAAATGTCAGTTCCCAATATGATATTGATTAGTTCCATTGTGAATGTGTTTATTCCCAATTAGATTGTGTTTATCATTTTGAAGTTGCTTAATGTCATTTTGAATTTGTTTAATCCCAAAAGTCATGTGATCAGTCCCAATTTGAAGTTGAAAAGGTATTCTTAAAGTTACATAATGGCGAATGCGTCGGGCCATTTCGTCCCCTCTAGGAGAAACAATAATTATTGGAAATTGAAAATTCTCTAATGATTTCTGTCCTCCAAATCATCTAACACATACAATTTTCATCTCATCCGAAGAAGAATAAGAGAGAAAGCACTTTGAATTTATGACAATTATTCATACGCACAGTTTCATTGCTAAATCGTCGAAAGTGTTTGGGAAACACGAAAGCACTTCTTAAGAAGTCGCAGCAAAATTTCTGAATTAATTCACCTAATTCTTCTGTTTCGCAAGCTCAATTATGAAAATAGACAAACAACAAAATAAAGTATATCGTTTTCAGAAAATCTTTGCTTTGTGATTGCAAAATGGTGAAATCGCCGGGAACAGGTCTATATATTATTTTTAAAGTTGCGAAATGGCGAATGCATCGGGTCATTTCGTCCCCTCTAGGGAAAACAATAATTATTGAAAAAGTGAAAAATCCTTAATGATTTCTGTCCTCCAAATCCTCTTACACATACAATTTTCATCTCATCCGAAGAAGAATAAGAAGGAAAGCACTTCGAATTCATGACAATTAATTATTCGCGCAGTTTCATTGCTAAATCGTCGAAAGTGTCTGGGAAACACGAAGGCGCTTCTTAAGAAGTCGCAGCCAAATTTCTGAATTAATTCACGCAATTGTTCTGCCTGTCAAGCTCAATTATGAAAATAGACAAACAACAAAATAAAGTATATAGTTTTCAGATAAGCAATAAGCATCTGTGCATTTTTTTATTATCCAACTATCACATTCAATATCTAATACACACAATAGTGCTTTGTGATTGCAAAATGGTGAAATCGCCGGGAACAGGTCTAGTATTATTGAAGTTGCAAAATGGCGAATGCGTCGGGTCATTTCGTCCCCTCTAGGAGAAACAATAATTATTGAAAAGTGAAAAATCTCTAATGATTTCTGTCCTCCAAATCCTCTTACACATACAATTTTCATCTCATCCGAAGAAGAATAAGAAGGAAAGCACTTCGAATTCATGACAATTAATTATTCGCGCAGTTTCATTGCTAAATCGTCGAAAGTGTCTGGGAAACACGGAGGCACTTCTTAAGAAGTCGCAGCAAGTTTCTGAATATCTTAATTCACCTAATTCTTCAGCCTGACAAGCTTAATTATGGAAATAGAAAAAAAAATAAGTAGAGCGTTTTCAGAGAAGCAAAGAGCACCTGTGCACTTTTTTATTATTCAACTGTCACATTCAATATCCAATACACACAATAGTGCTTTGTGATTGCAAAATGGTGAAATCTCCGGAAACAGGTCTAGTAGATATTATTAAAGTTGCAAAATGACGAATGCGTCGGGTCATTTCGTCTCCTCTAGGAGAAACAATAATTATTGAAAAAGTGAAAAATCCTTAATGATTTCTGTCCTCCAAACAGTTTTTATCCCATCCGAAAAAAACTAAGGAGGAAAGCACTTTGAATTTTTGACAGCTATTTATACGCTCAGTTTCATTGCTAAATCGTCGAAAGTGTCTGGAAAACACGAAAGCACTTCTCAAGAAGTCGCAGCCATATTTCTGAATATCTTAATTCACTTAATTCTTCTGCCTGACAAGCTAAATTATGAAAATAGACCAACAACAAATAAAGTAGATCGTTTTCAGAAAAGCAATAGGCACCTGTGCACTTTTTCATCATCCAACTATCACATTCAATATCTAATACACACAATAGTGCTTTGTGATTGCAAAATGGTGAAATCGCCAGGAACAGGTCTATTATTAAAGTTGCGAAATGGCCAATACGTCGGGTCATTTTGTCTCTTCTAAACAATAATTATTGAGAAAGTGAAAAATCCTTAATGATTTCTGTCCTCCAAATCCTCTTATACATACAATTTTCATCTCATCTGAAGAAGAATAAGAAGGAAAGCACTTCGAATTCATGACAATTAATTATTCGCGCAGTTTCATTGCTAAATCGTCGAAAGTGTCTGGGAAACACGGAGGCACTTTTTAAGAAGTCGCAGCCAAGTTTCTGAATATCTCAATTCACCTAATTCTCCAGCCTGACAAGCTTAATCATGAGAAATGACAAACAACAAAATAAAGTAGATCATCTCCAGAAACGCAATAAGCACCTGTGCACTGTTTCATTATCCAAATCACATTCAATATCTAATACACACAATAGTGCTTTGTGATTGCAAAATGGTGAAATCGCCTGGAACAGGTCAATTATTAAAGTTGCGAAATGGTGAATGCGTCGGGTCATTTTGTCTATTCTAAACAATAATTATTGAAAAAGTGAAAAATCCTTAATGATTTCTGTCCTCCAAATCCTCTTACACATACAATTTTCATCTCATCCGAAGAAGAATAAGAAGGAAAGCACTTCGAATTCATGACAATTAATTATTCGCGCAGTTTCATTGCTAAATCGTCGAAAGTGTCTGGGAAACACGGAGGCACTTCTTAAGAAGTCGCAGCCAAGTTTCTGAATATCTTAATTCACCTAATTCTTCAGCCTGACAAGCTTAATTATGAGAACAGACAAACAAAAATAAAGGAAACGCGAAGTTAGGGAATAATCATTTCTCTTCTGCCATCAATTTCTTTGTTGAATCTCATTCAATTTTTCACCCGTGAATATAACTTTATCTCTCGGCTTAGTTACGTAATTGTTTTGTTTGGGGGTGAGAAGTTTCTGGAGGTAATTTAAATTCAATTTGATCTCTTTTTTAGGATGGTTTACTGCTCAAATATTTTCTCTTGAAAAATTATCTTTGGAGATTCGAATATTAAGCTTCGTTCGTAGTTCTTGAGGATTTTTTACATTCTGGTTTGGAATTGATTGGAGATTTTGCATGGAATATTTTTATATTTTATATTTTTTCTTCTAGTCCAAATGAAGCGATAAACTTTATAGTAAATATTTTACATTATAGCTTAGCTGATGGTGTTTAACATCCTCATTGAAAAATTTCAAATTTTAAAATGTTTATTATCATAAAAAACTTAGATACGATGAAATTAAGATTATTCGTATGCTGCAGATGTGATGTTCACTTTTTTTCATTTCACTCTACAGGGTGTCCGGAAAATGTGGGAAATCTCTCGGATTCAGATATAACATAAAAATGAAGACGACAAGTTCCTACAATTTGTTTTCCTAGTGGCCCACCCTACAAAGATACGACCTGCAAAATGACGCCATTGGAAATCCATTTTAGTGGAATAAGTTTCAAACTACTCGCTATAATTTGATGAAAATTTGATATGATTAATAGTATTAAGGACCTCTTAAATCACCGCACTCAAATTTCAATTAGCTTGTTCAGTTTACCAGGAGCAGACTGAGATGTACATTTGAATGCTTACATTTTTAACACCCTGTATGATAAGGTGCTAAGAAAAACAAATTTGGATACCTTGAACAAAAAGCTAAAGAAGAGGAACGCTTGTTCAGTGTCGATAAAATGAACCGTTTTCAAAAAAAAAATTCATTTTAGTGGAATTAATTTCAATTAATTACTTCTTTTATTAGGAAGAAGTAAGTAAAAAAGTAGGGAAAAAAAATTATAGGAACTTTTCATCTTATTTTTTATGTTCTATCTGAATTCGAGAGATTTCCCACATTTTCCGGGACACCCGGTATAAAAAAAATAATGAATCAGAAGATGATTTCGAATAAATTTAATTTTTTTCAAAGATAAAGAACTCTCAGAATAATTAATTTACTCTTTCTGCGTAAATGAAGCATTTTCGAATGGAAAACGATAAGTTTGAATTTTTGTATAATTGATTTTATCAGTTTTTGGAGGTTCTACCTCGAAAATATACTTTCATTACTATTGTAATCTGAATAACTCATTCCATAGTTACTAACCAGGTGAATATGAAATTTTTCGTTTCGAAACTATTTGGAAAATAAATTTTAGAATCTCTTTAACTCGATAACCATTGCAACTAAATCTAACCGTCATATTGTAGAAATTGGAAAAAAAAAGGAGAATAAAACACACTAACTAACTGTAAATTAAATAAAAGACGAAATAATCTTTCTATTCGAAGTGCTGCAACAATTTAGAAGTCATAAAAATAGAGTGTACTGAAGGAATTTTTCATCGACCTCAAAATAAAAACCTAGGTAAATGTACATGAAATTAATTAATTTGATTATTTTCTATATTTAATAACTTGAAATAGTAGCATTACAACTCTACTTAAAAATTTATATTATATCAAATGTATCTGAAGTGTAAAATGAAAATGTATTTCAATCAAGAATTTGTGCTCAATTCATTGTGTGGAAAAATCTGTCAATCAACTCGTTTATTAATCAAGCTATTAATGATTTCGAATTGTAAACGCACTCGATCCGCTGGCACCTTAAAATATTTAAACCATTAATTATTCATCAATGAACAAATTGATCAAATAACTACTATTTTCCACTCGAAGTTTATAAGGAACCTTCTGGTACTTCTAAGATAGAAAAAGATTATGGTTGAAATTCAATATACAACTCGAAATCTTATCCTGTATAAAAAACCAAAAAAAATATGTCAAAGATCAATAAACTTGAGCGCAGGAAATCTGTTTACATCATTTCCAAGGTCCTTCATCAAATGTTTTTTATTCGTCTTAAGGGGTGTATCACGTAGCATCTCCTTAATTAATGAATTCGCGAAAGCTAGCATTCTAAATAGGATCTTTCCGGAATCATATTCGCTTCAGGATTTTCTTGAGGATAATTGGAAACGGTGCTCCATCCAAATTTCCCCATGTGAATTCCATTGTTGTCATTATGGATATAAGACCGAAAACCGTGTATAAAGGAAGCCTAGGGATTTAGAGAGGTACTCTTGTTAGACAATAGGCTCACTTAACGTTCACCATGAATTTATAACAATGTGGGTGTTCGGGCAGGATTTCGGAGATATGCCGCCATATTGGTTTAAGAGCGGTTTATCATCAGGAATGTGCGTATCCAGCTTGTATGCACGCCTCTGCGTTGTCGGTTCATCGGAAAGAAAAGAGAGTTGAGCACTAGGTGCTTCAGGGTATGCCTGCAGTTATATCCCTAAGTCTCATCGAGGATTCTTTGATGCTTGTTTTTGTTGGGGAAATTTTCAAAGGAAACGGATTATAAGGGAATTTCTTTGGAAATTAAGTTTGAATAATGGTTTTAAGACATACATACGAGGATTTCTTCGAGAGGTATATTTAGATGACGGCTTTTTTGTTTCTAAATAAGGGTTTTTTCCTCATACAAAGTTTCGGCAGGCATTCACTGAATTCAGGCAAAATAAATCTGATTTAAAAATAAAAGATACTAGCTACGTGAAACCATGAAATAAAACCGAAAGAAACGACTTCATAACTTGAATATTTCAGCATAGATTCAAATTTTGAAGAAAAAAGTAAAATTCATAAATGAATAAAATGAAACCAATGAATCTCATGATATTCTAATCTTATTTATCGTTTCTCTAATACGTATAAAAAATGCACCTATTATTCAGGGTTTTCTCATTTTTAAGGCATATCAAACTTATATCGCTCACGAATATTATTTTTATCAACAAAACAGTAAACGTATTGGTTGTCTATTGTTATGAGCTAAATGATAGTGACAGCAGAAGACCGAAAACCGTGTACAAAAGAAGCCTAGGCATTAAGGGAGGTACTCCTGTTAGACAATAGGGTCACTTACAGTTCACCATGAATTTATAACAATGTGGGTGTTAGAGCAGGATTTCGGAGATATGCCGCCATATTGGTTTTAGAGCGTATCCAGCTTGTATGCATGCCTAGGCGTTGTCGATTCATCGGAAAGAAAAGAGAGTTGAGCACTAGGTGCTTCAGGGTATGCCTGCAGTTATATCCGTGAGTCTCATCGAGTAGGGATTCTTTGATGCTTGTTTTTGTTGGGGAAATTTTCAAAGGAAGCGGATTAAAAGGGAATTTCTTTGGAAATTAAGTTCGAATAATGGTTTTAAGACATACATACGAAGGTTTTTTTCGAGAGGTATATTTAGATGACGGCTATTTTGTTTCTAAATGAGGGTTTTTTCCTCATACGAAGTTTATGCTGGCATTCACTGAATATAGACGAAATAAATCTAATTTAAAAATAAAAGATACTAGCTATGTAAAACCGCTGAAAAAATGAGAGAAACGTCGTCATAACTTGAATTTTTCAGCATTGATTCAAAATTTGAAGAGAAAAACTGAATTCATAAATAAATAAAATGAAATCAATGACTCTCATGATATACAAATCTCATTTATCGTTTCTCTGATATAAAAAATGCGCATAAAATTCAGGGTTTTCCTATTTTTTTTAGACATATTAAACGTATCGCTCACGATCATTATTTTTATCAACAAAATTGTAAATGTATTGGTTATCTAGAGTGTGGAACATCCAAATGGAATAAATTCGATAACGAATAAATGAGAGCGTATTGGGAAAATGCTTGTAGACGTCGATTTGTATTTTTAAATGCGCATTCCTTTCAAAAAAAATTATATAGCGTGTGTCATGTGACAGTGGCCTATACCAACTTTATCATTTTAAATGCAACCCCCTGTATATTATTAGTATTAGTTTTTTGGATTCTTCAGAAAATTATAGACATAATTCATGTTCAATGTCCCTTATCTATCTTCAACTATTTCGGAAATATTAAGTGTCTTCAGATGTATCACAAAAATCATCATGAAATAAAGAGATTATCTTATTTCACAAATAATATAAAAAAATATTAATTTCAATGTAGGAGATGTATTGAGTGTAATGTAGCGAATTTGTGAAATAAAATAATTTTCTTTTTTTAATGTTAATTTTTGTAAAACATCTGAAAACAATTAAAACTTCCGAAACAGTTGAAAATAGGTATGAAACATTGTACATGAATTATATCTAGAGTTTTCTGAAGAATCCAAAAAACTAATAATATACAGGGGGTTGTATTTAAAATAAGAAAGTTGGTATCGACCACTATCACATGACGCACCCTATATGAATATTTTTTCTGAAAGAAATGCGCATGTAAAGATACAAATCTATGAGTTTAAGCGTTTTTCCCAACACGCTCTCATTTATTCGTTATCCAATTAATTCGATTTGGCTGTTCCACACTGTATAGTTATAAGCTGATTGATATTGACAGTAGCTATACGGCAAAAACTGATTATTCGGACTACGCTTTCAGAAGATGAAATATTTATACATTCAAACTGCTGCCTGGAAATACTTCAGATGATGTGACTTCCTTTAAGGTTCTTCGTTCCTTAACGAGACTAGTATGATTTGGATATTCGTTGATTTTTATTCATTGATATCATTCCATGCTTTCATATTCCACTCGCGTTTTCTTTATGGAACCTCAGGTTAAGAAATGAACATAGAGAGGACCCTACGCGTGAATATTACTGCATTGTTATCAACCTATCAATAGAGTGAGATGGAATGTATTCACTGCCATATTGGGGTGAGGTAAACAAGTAGTTAGGTTTGCATTTCTCCAGTTCCTGAATATGTTACAAAAATTACGTAATTTTGGCCTAGCTATAATTAACGGAATAATCTGAAGCAACAATAAACTGCCTCCAAATCATTGAATAAAATTGTTATAAACTTCAAATCGAAATGAATATGTAAGCACATCACATCAAGAAACTAAACACTAACAGATAATGTGGTCAAACTGACAGAATCATCTGTAACAGTCGCAAGTCGTTAGTATCAGAGAAGGGAAGCTGTAAACCAATTATCCCAATATGGAATAAACATACGGCACGATTTCGCAATGCCGGAAGTTTGTTTGCGCGTATAAACAGATACTGCTTGGCTCCATAACAAATTGCGTGAAGAAAACTATAGGTTTACTTTATACTCTGAGCATGGAACCTATTTGTATCATTGGCACACCCTCAAGTTCATCAGAATAGATCTAAGTATACTTCCCACACATAAATGCGCGAAAATAGATTCACACTACAAAAACTCCGTTCTGTTTATCCTATGAAGCTCGAGTAATCCCTGAAGGAACATATCCCATTCTGTTTTTCGGTGCGAACATAACATCCAAGTATGACAAGCTATCATGCCACATAAATATATCATAATCCACAAAGAGTTCCTGGCTTCATGTTGGTGTTATGCACGATTAATCATGTAGGGGTAAAATGCTTGGACTGACGTGAACAATCCTAGGACACACACTACGATCCATCACAGAAGGCATACATGTTTTATCCGTGACACTCATAGCCTTTCTCTGTGCCATCTGAACTACTTCCTTTCTGTCTATAAGGGAGTGAGGGAATGAGACTAATTAAATAGCGAATCCTGGAAGATTTTCAGATCTAGAATGACAATGAGGAAGAACGTATGTCCATATAACATCTGATGAAGTGGATGTCAAGTTGATATTCAGTTTACGTCGTCACTGGATTTCTGGAGAAAAATTAGTAATCTTCCAGAACGTTTCATGAATATACAGGGTGTCCCGTAATTAGACCGACAAACTTTAAGTGGAAATTATAGATCATATTTTAGACAGATTCGACCCAAATCATATAATGCAGAATTGCTTCGTTAAGGAGCCAGTGCTCTTTGAAGATGACGTCCTGTCCACACTTTTTGCCACAAATTCGCAAAACGGAGTCACATAAAGTGCTGAAAGTTTACACATTGGCTAATATCGAAAATACGCATCGATTAAATTGAGTGCATTTCTTTCATGTCAAGCACAATTGTATCATTTGGGGGAAGGGCGGAGGGTATTTTTTAGTTGAAACTTCTTTAACTTTCATTATTTCGCGAGATTTACATCATTTTCATAAACTCTGATGTTTTTTCTTGATAAAGATGCTCTTGTATAATAACGCCCAGGTGCAGCATTTCTGAGAAAAAAATTATTTTTATCATTTAACTAACTCTAAAGACTTAGTGAAAAGAGAGAAAATTCAAATCTATTTTTTTCAGAAATGATGCATCTAGCCGTTTTTATACAAGAGCATCTTTTTCCAAGAAAAAACATTAGAGTTTATGAATATGATGTGAATCTCGCGGAATAATGAAAGTAAAAAAAGGTTCAATTAAAAATACCATTTTGAGCCTTTTTGTTTGGGTCGATTTTTTTTATCCATGACACTCGTAGCCTTTCTCTGTGCCATCTGAACTACTTCCATTCTGTCTATAAGGGAGTGAGACTAATTAAATAGCGAATCCTGGAAGATTTTCAGATCCAGAATGACAATGAGGAAGAACGTATGTCCATATATCATCCGATGAAGTGGATGTCAAGTTGATATTCAGTTGACGTCGTCACTGGATTTCTGGAGAAAATTAATAATCTTCCAGGATGTTTATGAATATATTTTCTTTCTTTCAGATTAGGAATTCTTGGAGTTATATAAGTGAGAAAATTGAGAATTTTTTGAGAGCATAATGACATATAATTAGTTAGTGTTTTTCTACTGACCAATCAGAATCAGTACATTATCAATATATGGAATATATGACCAAGTGCAGAAGAAATTAGAAAGCTTATTTATACACATACGTTTATAAAGTGTTCAGAACTTGATGAGAAAATCCAATAAGGCAATACCAGATTCCAAATGGACGGACTTTTATATTTCTATTTAGACATATTCGGTTCTTGCAAGAAAACAATGAAGTTCTAAAATTTCAAGTTCTCGATTATACACTGGGCGGAAAGATTAACGCACATTATGGTAATCTATCATTTATTCTACAACTGAAGGTGTTCTCAATGATAATTATTTTTATCAGAATCATGCCTGCATATGTTATCCACTTTCAACGTTTTTCTTCAAAAAAATGTTTTTTCCTAGCAGAAATAAAAAAAGATGAGATTATCAGATTTTGAAAGTATTGGCTCCATTCTGAAATCAGTTGCTCTCGAGTAATTATAGTGATCAATATTTTTTCTCTCGTTTGATTTTCTACACACGCAATTGGACCCAAGAGGATAATGGAGCTATGAATGCTGATAGGTATATGGGGAACATTCTTGAAGAGCATGTAGTGCCATTTGCCCCATACATTGGTGAACATTTCATTTTTATGGACGATAATGCCAGACCCTATCGTGCGCACATCGTTCAGGGGTACCTTGAAGAGGTTGAAGTCTCTCGAATAGAATAGCCAGCAAGATTTCCAGATCTCAATCCAATTGAGCAGGTTTGGGACAACCTCGATAGAAGGCTGAGAAGTTCAAAAAATCATCCAGCTACTCTTAATGACTTAAGAATCCAATTCAGAGAAATTTGGGATGGATTAGATGAGAACATTTTAAGATCACTCATTTTGAGTATGAACCGTCGATGCCGAGCTGTAATCAACGCAAGGGGGTGAAAATACCGAGCATTTAATCACTTATCAGCATTCCAGTATTTTGAAAATTGTTTATTGCTCTTCTTTCACATAAGACTTTCATTTAATGTCTTGATTCGTTCAAAATCTTTCCGAGAGAACATAATAAAAAAGTTATAAAGTCAATGTAGAGTTAACTATCATTTTCAGAATGTGCGTTATTTTTTTATGCAGTGTATGTCTGTTTTCTATTCCGTGAATAAAGTCATTCGAAATCAGATTGAAATGAATTAAAGTAGTGGAACTGACGTGTTCTTTTCAAATTAGAAATTCTTGGGGTTAAATGAGTTGAAAATTGAGTTTTTCTGTTGAGTTATCCGTAATAATTTTTTGAGAGCATTATAACATATAATTAGTTAGTGTTTTTCTACTGACCAATCAGAATCAGTACTATTATCAATATATCGAATACATGACCAAGTGCAGAAGAAATTAGAAAGCTTATTTATTCACCTACGTTTATAAGATTTTCAGAACTTGATGAGAAAATCCATTAGGGCAATACCAGATTCCAAATGGACGGACTTTTATGTTTCTATTCAGCCACATTCAGTTCTTACAAGAAAATAACGAAGTTCTAAATTTCAAGTTCTCGATTATACACTGCGCGAAAAGATTAACGCACATTATGGAAATCTAATATTTCTTCTACAACTGAAGGTGTTCTCAATGATTATTATTTCAATCAGAATTATGCCTGTATATGTTATCCACTTTCAACGTTTTTCTTCATAAAGATGTTTTTTCCCAGCAGAAATAAAAAAAGATGGGATTATCAGATTTCCAATGTATTGGCTCCATTCTGAAATCAGTTGTTCTCGATCAATTCTAGTGATCAATAATTTTTCTACACAAGCAATTTGACCCAAGAGGAATGTGCCCAAGCGGTAGTTTTGCGAGAAGGAGGTGAACATACACAAGAATCGCAGAAAGGTTTGGAGTTTTCCATACAAGTGTGTCCAGAATGTTTGCAGCGATTCAGGGAGACAGGTATGAATGTCCGAAGACCAGGACAGGGTAGACCACGGGTAACAACTGCCATTCAAGATGGTTACTTGAGAGTTTCTTCATTGAGACAACGGTTTGCAACCGCTCGCCTCCTTCAAAATCAGCTCGAGCAAACTCATGGGTTGCAAATTAGCACTCAGGCAAAAAAAAATCGCCCCAGAGAATATGATTTAAGACCTCGTGTCGCGGCAAGAGGCCCAGCTCTTACCCCAGCCCATCGAAGGGCGCGTTTGGATTTTGTGAAAGAGCATATCCATTGGAAAGAGGCTGATTGGGAAAGAGTTATCTTCACAGATGAGTCTAGATTCTGCCTCTATCATTGTGATCGACGTTCCCTCGTATACAAACGTGCACATGAAAGATATGCTCAGTGCAATTTCCTGAATACTACAGGTTTCGGGGGAGGATCGATTATGGTATGTGGTGGAATATCTTTGACTGCTCACACAGACCAAGTGGTCGTTGATAATGGAGCTATGAATGCTGAAAGGTATATAAAGAACATTCTTGATGAGTACCATTTGCCCCATACATTGGTGAAAATTTCATTTTCATGGACGATAATGCCAGACCCCAGAGCAGGTTTGGGACAACCTCAATAGAAGGCTGAGAATCCCAGAAAATCATCCAGCTACTCTTAATAACTGAAGAATTCAATTCAGAGAAATCTGGGATGGATTAGATCAGAACATTTTAAGATCACTCATTTGAGTATGAACCGTCATTGCCGAGCTGTTATTAACGCAGGGAGTGAAAATACCAAGTACTAAATCACTTATCAGCATTCCAGTATTTTAAAATTGTTTATTTCTCTTCTTTCACATAACATTCGGAGAAATCCTGAATTTTTCTTATATTTAATGTGTCTTGTTTCCTTCAAAACCTTCCCGAGAGAACATAAAAAATGAGTTATAAAGTAAATGTAGAGTTAACTTTCATTAAAATTGAGATTTTCAGAATGTGCGTTAATTTTTTTGTGCAGTGTATGTCTGTTTTCTATTCTGAGAATAAAGTCATTCCAAAGCAGATTGAAATGAATTAAAATAGTGGACTGACATGAACAATCCTAGGACACACACTACGATCCATCACAGATGGCATACATGTTTTATCCATGACAATCCTAGCCTTTCTCTGTGTATCTGAACAAGCCCCTATCTGTCTATATAGGAAGCAGGACTAATTAAATGGCGAATCCTGGAAGATTTTCAGATCCAGAATGACAATGAGATAGAACGCATGGCCATATATCATCCGATGAAGTGGATGTCAAGTTGATATTCAGTTAACGTCGTCACTGGATTTCTGGTGAAAAATTAATAATCTTCCAGGACGTTTCATGAATATATTTCTTCCTTTTCGAATTAGAAATTCCGTGGGTTATATGAGTAGGAAATTGAGTTTTTCTTTGGTGTTTTCAGTAATGACTTCTTGTGGACATTATGACATTGAGAATTTAATTGTCGGGCTAGTGTTTTTTAACTGATCAATCAGTATCAGTTCCATGATCAAGATAAAGAAAACATGATAATGTGCAGAAGAAATAACAGTGCAGTTTTTTTCACATATATTTATGAAGTGTTAAAAAAATTCACTAAAGTGACCAGAATCCAAATAGACGGACATGTTTATAATTAGCCATTTCAAGTTCTTACAATAAAATGATGAAATACTAAAATTTCAAGATATCGATGAGTTTTTTTGTTTACTATTTCGAGGCTGATTGGAATGAAGATGAAGTTACAAAACAAGTTCATTCACCTACATTTATAAAGGGTTTTTCCAAAAAGAGGTGTTATTTTGAATAGCTCCGTAGATGTCACGTTCTTCTTCTTCTTCTTCTCTGTGCGGTGCCTTTCCGGCCGAACTGAGGCCTAGTGGCCCATTGTTCATCCGCATCGTTCTATAGAAACTCAGCTCCTCAGACACGAAGACAGAACTGTCGCGAGCCTGTCAGGAGTGGTCCCTCTCACCATAGGAATAAAAGGTGTTGGATTTCCTAGGTGTGTTGACCTTAACTCAGTAAGGTTTCCACAGTTGAACAAAAAATGCTCAACCGTTTCATCAGTACTCCTGCACCACCGGCATATGGAGCAGCTTGTCAATCCCATTCTCTTCAAATGCTTGTTAAACAGGTGACCAGTCAATGCACCAGTCACCAGACCGAGTTTGTTTCCTCTCCAGCAACAGAAGTCTTTTGACCTCAGATCGCGAGGACGGTCTCTCAATGAGAATCCTCGACCACCTCAGGCCCACCCCTGCGCTCCATTCCGAGGAAAATTCCCTGTTCAGCCAGTTCCCGAAGAAACTTCTGACAGATGTGCGACAGATTCCCCGCCTAGCCAGCCAGACGCCACGTAACCAGCATGAGCCGGACACCAGATTACTTTCTAACAGTTATCAGAGCACAGCCTACGCAGAGCTTTCCTGCATTCTTCTACCAAAAGAGAGTCAACTCTAACATCGGATAGAGATTTCAGAGTTCCCTGGCTGTCGCAACATATGTAAATGTGCTGGCCAGAGTATCCCCTGCGAATATTTTCACGTTTGATGCTGTCATTTTTTGACAAGTAGAAACTATGCGATTAATAAAAATGCATTGACATCATTTGAATTCACTATGAAATGGTGAAAATTTGGCAGAGACGGTTCGTAAAACTTAAACATTTTTGGGTCGTCGTGAAGCACCTTGTCAGACCGCAATAAAGAAATTGAAGGAAAAATTTGAGCTGTTTGAGACAAGTTAGTGATGTGAAAAATAGAACCCGTGCACGTCGCTCATGAACAGCCGAGAATAGGGCTGTTGAAGCCGAAAGTGTTGAAGAACAGTTACGGTGAATGGATTGCGCTATCTAGAAATGATTAATGATTTTCTATGGCCGGAATTGGAAAGTATGGATCTGGACAACGTTTACTTTCACCAATACGGCGCTACGTGCCACACAAGCAACGAAACCATTGTTTTTTTGCGGGAAAAATTTCTGGACCGTGTTATCTCTCCAAGAGGTGATCACAATTGGCCACCGAGATCTTTTGGTTTAACACCTTCCTCTGGGGCCACGTGAAAGAGAAGGTTTACGTAAACAGCCCAGCGTCGATTGAAGACTTCAAAGATGGAACTCGTGAGGCTATCGAGGATATTGGGCAGCCATTTTGCGATTTGGTTATGGACAATTTCATTAGAAGGATATGGTCCTGTAAGCGTGGTCGTGGTGGTCATTTGCCTGATGTTATTTTCCACTATTAACGGCATAGCTTCTTCTTTATAATGAGATAAACATCCGATCATTTATATTGAAGAATGGCATTTTTCTTTGAATACCAAAATAACCCTCTTAAAGAACTTGATGAAAATATTCTTACACAATCAAAAGCGAGAAAATTAATCAAATTTGAGTAAATCGAGATAACAATAATAATCTGAATTCTAACGTTGTGGAGAAATACTCACTATCTCTTCTACGAGCATACTTAGCAACCCCAAGTACAAGTTTCGATAATTAGTGAGATATTTAGTTAACCACCAGACGAGTTCCGTGCTATGGAATTCATTTCACTTAGTTTAACACGATAATTTGAATAGGACAACCTGCTGTCATTTCTCTGAGTGGGAATTTTCTGTTTACAATGGTGGCAGCAATTTGATTATTCTGACATTATGTGCGTTATAACGCTGTCCGTGATATAATCTATTCATGGTTAGTTAGAACTTCAGTTAACAATAGTAATAACATTTTGCTGAAAACGAAGTTTGAATCTTTTGGAACGGGCTATTCATACAATTCGTAGTTTCTATGCGAGTTTTTTTCATTTTTTATATTTCTAGCTTCCGGTGCTATAATAGGTTACAGGGCGGTAGAGTTTCAAAGATCATTTTTCATTAATATTCTCAATACCACTTCAGATATTCAATTGAAATTTGTGACACATGTACTATGCATCAATAGGCATTTTTTAATGTATCATTTCCTTTTTAATTTTCAACAGTGGCGTTTGTACGTAACTTCACCTACCAATTTTGGCCAGACATAGATGGTACGCCAAAGATATCGACCAAAATTTGCTGTCACTGTATAAATTATTTCTACCTGAACAACATCAGTGAAACTAACAGGTAGTGGTCTGTCTTAGTTCAGAAAATATGAACCCCCAAAGTTCCAAAAAATTTACCATATTCACGTCACTTTTTCACTATAAAACCACAAATTCACTGCTCCAATTTAATCCATAAATCACATTCGAACATTGAAATAACTATTCGATCAGTTTCATTTCAGGTATATAACGGGTTATCCATTTCGTGGTTTCAAAAGTATACGGCTGGAATTCGATATCTGTCAAACGAAGTTTTTAAAAAGAAATTTTTTTGTTTAATTGAAAGTCTGACATTTATGAAAATGGATCGCTTGACTATCGCACAACGCATGAAAATTGTAAAAACCTAATACAAAAATGGCGATTCTGCCACAGCCACATATCGTGCTTTAAGAGCAGATTTTGGTTTACATAATCGTCCAACTACGCAAGCAATTGGTAAAATTGTGAAGAAATTTGAAGAGACTGGATTGGTTACAGATATTGTAAGCCCTGTGCATCATCGTTTTGCTCGTACCACTGAAAATATCGCTACTATAAGTGAAAGTATTGCCGAAGACCCGAATCTGTCGATTCCTCGTCATTCTCAGGAATTAGGACTGTCTTAAGGCACATTATAGCGTATTTTGCATTAAGATCTACACCTACACCCAAATAAAATCCAGCTCACACAACAACTGAAGCCAGCCGACCATTCACATCAACATCGTGGATACGTCGAATGGGTGCTTGAACAACCGGCGGTGGACAGCGATATCAACTGGCCACCAAGATCATGCGAGTTGACACTGCTTGACTTTTTTTGTGGGGCTACGCGAAAGACCATGTTTATGCAGATAAACCTTCAACTCTTGAGTAGTTAAAACCAATATTCGTCAAGTTATGGCTGAGATACCGCCCAATATTTGTCAAAATGTGGTCGAAAATTACCTCAAAAGAATCGATGCTTGCATCAATTCGGGTGGTTGTCATTTAAATGATGTAGTGTTTCACACAAATGTTAACGTTCAAACTTCATAATAAAAAAGAAATATCATGATAAAAAATATTTTTTATGTGTTTTATTAACGTTTACTTTTGAAACCGCAAAATGGATAACCCTATACAATAATTAATGCAGAAACGTTGAAATTCTAGAAGTACCACATATCAACATATCTGAGGAAAGCCCGCCGTTTTTAATGGTAGATTTGGCACTGCCGCAGATTCATTCGCGAGAATGAGATATGATGCCTTCCCCTAACTCCCGCCATCATTTGATATGTCACTCGCCGAAGGACGCAGCAGTAGTGCCAAACTTACCATGAAGAAGGAAGGGATTTCCTTAGAATTTGTGGATATTTGATACCTCTAGAATGATATGATGGTATATACCTGAAATGAATATAATCAAATTGTTATTTGAAAGAATGAAGGTGATTTGAAGATTAAATTGGAGCAGTGAATTTGTGGTTTTATAATGGAAAAAGCGAAGTGAAGACGGAACATTTTTAGAACTTTGTTGGTCCATATTCTCAGACCGCCACTAATGTTGTTCAGGAAGACTCAATGACACAAAATCTGGTCGATATAACCGAAATTTTCCTCCCAGAATGAGCCCAAAAATCATCCCCATAAATATTGACATTCAATTAGAAGACATCCTGTATCTCCGAGAGAGAACCTGCACTCAATGTTTACGAAAAGGTATCCAAATACAAATCTTCATATTGACACAGATTCGAATTATTCATGGAAGTCAAACTCCGGAGTATCTCCCAGCAGCAAAAACTGATTCATTAAAACTTGAAGAAAATCGATCTTGCTCCGAATTTGAAAGTTCGAACCATCAGACCGGCGAATCTGTTTTTCATCTCTCAGCCAAACAAGGTATCTGCAGTAATTCGGTCCGATGTTGTCGAGCCAAATCACGCTTTGAGAGAAGTTCCGAGAGTCTTTACGGCATCTGTGGATATCCCAGAGCGCTGCAACTGTTTGCGAATAATACCTGCTCAAAGGTAGGACCAGAATTTACGAACTAACTTCGTACTAACTACCGTTAAAGTCCTATATCTATTCAGAGTGAAATATATTTTGGGGATTCCTATTGATTCATCTTGGATTTGCACCCTTAATATGATAGTTTGCGTTTAATTTTGATCAATGCCTGGAGGTATGAATAACTGGGCAAGAGGATCTTCTGAATTATGAGGAAGATCATATTATCAGTGGCGGCCCCCCTAATTTCACTGCATTCTATTCAATTTCAAATTCAAGTTCAAATAAGAACTAATCACATTTCCATATGTTCATTTTTTCTATTATTCTCTTCTCTTCTATCCAAATCTCAAAGTAATCAACATATGTTTATTACTCAACGATCTAAAACATGCATACCTTATCCGCAACTCACAATACAGCGTAACGGATAGCAGGTAAACTGTTTAACGAGGGACGCTCGCCTCCACGAGTCGAGATTCGTTAAAATGTAACATTTCAAACTTCTTCAAATGAACGGTGCGTGAACCACTCAAAACTCAAGCTGTAGATCACGTGTCAGAGGCCCGGCTCCGCGGCTTTTTTTTTTGCGAAGGCGAAAGAGAACGAGCTCAGCCGAAACTGAACGTCCGATCAACCCCGGCGATCGTGGATGGAGATCAGCTGTTGTTTTGATTCCCTCACTTTTTGTTAACGACATATGAATCCTCTCAGCATGCGGTTTGTGGTTTTGTGAAATTTTTCGGCAAAAAGCTTGTAGGTTAGATTTTAATATTTAAGCAAGAAAGATGGAAACGAAAACAAGAAGTGAGAATTATAATGCAAGCATTGAACTTAAATGAACGCAGTATCCTGTATATTTTATTTTGAATAATGAATTCAGTAAAATGCCATACGATGATAAAATTTTCACAACTCACGTAAGTAAGACACCTTCACCAGCAATTCCAAATTTAATTATCAATTCTACTCATTCGTTCTTCGTAGAATGGTATAATAAATGCCTTTGGCTGACAGGAAGCCCAGTTCAAAATAAATTGAATTTATCAATGCACCAAAAAAAAGTAGTTCCTGACCAGGGTTCATACCTGGTAACTGACATAAAATAACCCAAAAGGATAAGAGAACTGCCAAATAAGGGATAGGTCTCCTTTTTTTCAATCAGAAAAAGATGGCCTGTATTTATTAAAGGCCACCTTAAAATCTTCGTTTGATGCGCATGAGCAGATGTCAAAATAAAGGAAACTTCATTCATCTATTTGTGTTTCGATAACTCTCTATTGAGCTCACATTTGCCATAACCTAAAAATCTCGCACTCAGAAAACCTTTTGTCATCGCAACCATCATAAAACTTCTTTTTCCTTCCAGTCCTGAACGATCCTACTTATGACCGTCATGATATCATGAATATTTCAAGAAACCTTATGAAATAGGCAGCACTCCGTAAAAATTATATTTCTCTGTCGTTTCTCCTGAATATTTCAGTACTTTGCGGGGCCCAACAATCCGCTTCTCAGAAGCTGAGAAAGTAACGGAAATGATTTACAATTTGGCGTCCGCATATCATTCAAATGAAACGTGAGTGGGGGAGCATTCCCAGAAGAAATTGCTTATGTAATAGCGTACGAATTGGGGAAGTCTATACCCTTCTAAGAAATTCAATTTCAACTCGAGAATACGTAATGAAGACTAGGACAACTCGAAATTATGAAGAAGTGCCTTTGTTGGGGATCATCAGGAGTTCTTAAGGAAATGCGGAATAGTTCAAGATATATCGGGCTGTCGGAGTGGTTTTTCTGTAATTCTGTGGTTTATCCGTTCATGCTGTCATTTGTAGAGCGAAAATATGCTAGAATAGTGAAAGCAGAAGGTAATATTAATCGATTGAAATCAATCAATATTAAACTCATACTTCGAAGCTAATCTCGTCCTCGTTCAAGACAAAATGCGAGGAAGTGGTATCAAACAGAGCACCTATAGATGGCCATTTCGTCCTTATTAGGACTCATCAGCACAGGATATATCTGAATGATACAAGGTATTTCTTTGAACTTACAGCGAAATGGCATCTTCATTAAGGTATTAATATACCAGTCGCCATCTCTAGTTCCATACGAAAACCGTCTTTTATAGCATGAACCCTGAACGAAGTAGCGAGATGTTTACCATTTGTCGCATTGACCGAATCGTTCTTGCATTCTGCAAATTTTACGTCTTCAGTCCACGACGCGGTGCACTCAGAGTAACGTCAGTTGACACCATAGGGAATAATAAGAAACGGTTTAACGCAAGACAAAATGCAAGGAAGTGGTATCAAACAGAGCACCTATAGATGGCTCTCTGCTTTCACTATTTGGATATTTCTGTCGATGTTACGTGTTAAAGTTCTTCTTATGTCAACTGACGTTACCCTGAGCGCACCGCGTCGTGGACTGAAGACGTAAAATTTTCGGAATGCAAGAACGCTTTGCTCAATTGGACAAATGGTAAACATCCCGCTACTTCGTCCAGGGATCATGCTATGGAAGAAGGTTTTAGTATGGAACTAGAGATGGCGTCTTCGGTATACTTATACCTTAAAGAATATGCCATTTCGCTGTAAGTTCCAAGAAATACCTTGTATCATTAGGAGCTATCCTATGCTGATGAGTCCTAATAAGGTCGAAATGGCCATCCATAAGTGCTCTGTTTGATACCACTTCCTTGCATTTTGTCTTGAACGAGGACGAGGTTAGCACCGAAGTATGAGTTCAATATTGGTTGATTTCAATCGATTAATATTATTCTGTGCTTTCACTATTTTGATATTCATGGCGATGTAACGCGTTGAACCTCTTCTTATTTCAGCAAAGTTCTTCTGAAATATCAACAATTACATAATCAATTTAGCTGTCATTTTATCTAGTGAATGATCCCCAGAAAATTTCACGAATCTGTGTGTAATAAGGATGTAACAAAATCTGTTTTCTTCGTTCAAATCAACCGTTTCAATGTCTTTGAATTATAGAAAGCTAGACATTTCACAAATTTTGAAAATAATGGACTTGTTAGTCAAACATGTATTCACTGAAAAAAAAGCTTTTTAAGTCAAAAATTTCATGAGATGATTTAAACAAATGTAAAGCCGACTTGGGGTTGAGCAATGATGCTCCGTTGAATTTATGAATATCAATTAAAATTGAGAACGCAATACATGAAGAAGTGTTTATTGTTTCTCGAATGATGATCCCTTTACGAACTGTTCTCCTGTTTCAGTTGTTGCGTGAAAATTTCTTCTGAAGCTCGTTTCGAAATGATGAGAGCAGGAAGAATTTCATATAAGTTCACATCTAGGTAGTCATCTATTCAATATTGTGTAACGTACTGAAATACGCTTTTGTGCATAAGCAGTTAATAACATGTTTCGTACCGTGAATTAAAGGCCTCATCAGGATGAACGTTATAGTTGTTGTGTGAAACTCATCTAGGAAAATTACCAGGTTAATATATGAGAAACTAGAGGATATTATGCATAGCTTCAGGTGGAAGGTAATGAATATTGTGCAGTCTCATACAAAACAATTAAAGAAATATGTTTCAATTTGATATGAGGAAGGGTTAGTTCTGAAATTTGAATTATGGTCGCACAAAAATATTTAATCAGATTAAAGGAATATGTACAATTTTATCTCAGTAAGAGTTTGTCCTGGAAAATGAAATTGGTATGGTTCAACAACAATATTTAATTAGGAAAACATTCACTTATTTCCGCTTTTTTTGCAGTGTGTCATAATTCCACCCAAGTATATGTACAGGTTTTTCACTATGATTTAACCCCCCTTCAACTTTGTTACTAAAAGAGAAAAAAAGAGAAAAATGTTTCATTCAGAAATTTCACGAAATCGACTGAGCTTTACAATATTAATTCACATAATGGAATATATACAGGGTTGCCAACATATTGATGGCAAATGTAAATTTTTTTCATATTTGGCTAGCTCTTTTTCCCTTGATTTTGAATATGTAACATATGTTGGTCTATTTCTTATATTCTTATTACCACAGAGTTTCAAATTTCAAGAACCACCTGGCAAGCTGTGTAATCATTTTTCAAGTGGTAGACTGGGTTTACTGAAAATGCCCATTTTGGAAGTTATGATAACGTCAATTGGAATATATACAGGGTGAAGAACGTATTGAATGAAACTATATTTTTTCAAATGTATATTCTTCCATCTTTTGAAAGGCTATTTCCTCCTGATTTCGAATATATATGCGTATGTGGGTGTGTCTCTTCAATTTTCAGAGTTTTGAAATAATGATACCTATCCAATGAATAAAATATGTGAAATACCTGCGAAATTCATTATATTATACTATCTGGATGCAACCTCATATATTCTCTCCTTCTAGCTTTCTTATTTTTATTGTTCTTCACATAAAGTGAAAATATTTCAAATTTGTTTGCTTCCGTGTAAGGCATATTTGATGGTTATTTCTATTCAATGTAAAACAGGCATTTGGAGTAATCGAAGCCTGCCACTTGAAAAGTAATTTCCTAGTTTGCCAGATGGTTTTTAAAATTCAAAACTCTGCGGTGCTCAGAATAATAGAATAGACGAACATATGTTACATATTCGAAATCAGGGGAAGAAAAACTAGCCAAATATGGAGAAATACCTATATATGGTGTTTCATTTGAAAAAATCATGTTGCCATAAATAATTTGGCGAAATCACTTCTTTCCCGGAAAATAAATAATTTCGTGAAAAGTTATATTTCGTTCACTTTTAAATCATCGTTTTTTCTGTCACAGACAAAATAGTGTATTTTACACGGGAAAAATATAAGATTTTAGCTCTCAAATTTCTCGAGCTGAAATCTAATACTTTTTCCCTTGTATTAATAAACAACTAGTCACAATTAAAATTTTATTTCAGTTCCCGCTTAAGTCATCCCCATTACCCCATTTTACCTACCTCTGTAAACTGTGACACTAATTATAGTCATTACCTACACGTCAAATACTCAACTATCCATTTTCATCACCTCCCCTAACATAAGAGAACAGTCAAAAAACGATATGTCAGATAACAAATAACTTTTTGCTACAAAATCCAGCAGCGAGGATACCACGTCGTCGCAAGCGGAAAGGTCTCGAATTCTTGAGGGTTGAACATTCTAGCTTTGGTCCTCTGCCAACTGAATTGTCCGGCCAAGATGAGATGAATAGCCTGAACATTCTGACAAAAAACTCAGTTCAGGCGACCTGACTGACATTCGTTACGTGCAAAACGAATTCCATTTCAGCTGGAAGTAATCGCCGGATACTTTGTGAGAAATGTCGTGTGGAGACAGATTTTCAGTTTCTGCTCAGATTGTTGTGGTCTCATGGGAACACAGTAAAAGGTAAATATTTGAAAGAAGACCGTGCATTTGTTTGACAATATTACACTGGTTAACAAAAAAAAGAAATTGTTTGTTTCTCGTGATTTTTTCGTTCCTGTATCAAACGAAAGCGTATTTTTTGAAAATGGCAACAATTTTTCTCAAGCAGCTTTTGTTTTTAAGTTAAAACTGGACGAAAATGGCGGTTGTTTCAATTTTCTCTCGCAAAAATTTCCAGGATTGCGTACCGAAAAATTGAAAGCCTGTATTTTTGATAGGCCACAGATCAGGTAACTCGTGAAATCAATGAGTGAAGTAGAATCCAGAGCTCTGGAAATCATGTGTTTCGGTTATGAGTAATTTTCTGGGCAAAAAGAAATCTGAAGACCATGTGGAGCTTGTTGAGTCTTTGCTATCGAACTTGAAAGAGCTAGGGTGCAACATAAGCATAAAAATCCACCTCCTGCACTCTCATTTAGACTGATTTCCACAAAATCTAGGTGATTTCAGTGAGGAGCAGGGTGAAAGATTCTATTAGGATCTCCGAACAATGGAAGAGCGTTATCAGGGGTGGTGGGACTCATATATGATGACAAACTACTGCAGGAGTTTGTAACGAGATCTACCCAAGGTCAGGCCCGGCCCCCTGCCCCCCCCCTATATAGGGTGTTCCAAAACTCGACGTCAACCCGGAACCGGGTGAAAAAGGCAATTAATGCTGGTTGTCAGAAAAATATTAAAAAAATCTAAGTTGCATGATTTTAAAATAATGGGCATTTAAAAAAACACGCAAAATTCCACACCCTGTGACAGTCTTTTCGCTCCTGTTGTCACAAATATCAACTTTTTCCAAATGTTTTTTTTCTGTGTAACCTTGAATAATGCTCGTCTAAACTGTAATCAAAATTTGGATACCAGCTGCTCTAGGTTCCATAAAAATAGGGCTTGCTTCTCAGAAAAATAATTCAACATAAACAGTTGCCTAGTTTCAACTGACTGTATTGAAAAAAAATGTACTACGCAAGTTTGGCATGTTTTGTCAAAAGTTGGCGCATTTAGTAAGGATTCCAAAATGGTATAATACTTGTTAAACTGTAGCTGCCGTAGTTCAAATTAATTTTCGATTGCCTTTGAATACACTCTTTCCAATGGATTCAAGTCCGGTGAACGGGCGGGCCATCAGATTGGTCCGATCCATCTTCCGAGAAAAAATGTAACCAGAAAAAAAATTTCCAGAGAAAATAATTTTTCCAGAAAAAAATTTTCCGGAGAAATTTCTCTGGAAATTTTTTTTTTCTGGTAACATTTTTTCCCGGAAGATGGATCGGACGTTCTGGTCCAATCTGGTGGCCGGCCCGTTCACTGGACTTGAATCCATTGGACTTTTTTACTGGGAAGCAGTTTAAGAAAAAGTGTATTCAAAGGCAATCGAAAATAAATTTGAACTACGGCAGCTACAGTTAAACAAGTATTATACCATTTTGGAATCCTTACTAAATGCGCCAACTTTTGACAAAACATGCCAAACTTACGTAGTACATTTTTTTTTCAATACAGTCAGTTGAAACTAGGCAATTGTTTATTTTGAATTTTTTTCTGAGAAGTAAGCCCTATTTTTATGAAACCTAGAGCAGCTGGTATCAAAATTTCGATTACAGTTTAGACAAGCATTATTCAAGGTTACACAGCAAAAAAAAAGTTGGAAAAAGTTGATATTTGTGGCAACAGGAGCGAAAAGACTGTCACAGGGTGTGGAATTTTGCGTGTTTTTTTAAATGCCCATTATTTTAAAATCATTCAACTTAGATTTTTTTTAGTATTTTTTCTGACAGCCAGCATTACTTGCCTTTTCACCCGGTTCCGGGTTGATGTCGAGTTTTGGGACACCCTGTATACGCCAGTGCCTAAGGTCCACCTTTCGATAAAATCTCATGAAAGAGCGTTTGATTGTGTTCATTAGGAATTTCATGAACATTATGTATTCATTTAAAGTATTTTTTGTCAAAATGATAGAATTGCATATTGCCAGAAGTAAAGCTGTAAGCTATCTTCCAGATAGAAAATAAAACTTGTGTCGACCAGTGTTATTTCTGCAGAAGAGTTTACTTCTTTAGATCAATCATTGCAAATTCAACTGAATCACTCACCTTGAGAAGAGTTATTTCTTGATCGTTTACCAGAACGAAACACTCGAATAACTGGCTCGAAATCAAAAGAGTTTGAAACAAAAAGATTGATTCTCGTTTCGATACTAGATACCTCTTCAGAATTTCATTTCGATTCGTTTCGTTCTGTCTGAGATATTGAGGAACAAAAATTTGAATGGACATATTTTATGAAACACCCTGTACGATTTGGCTGGTTTACGAACGTAACAGAAACATTTTGGAACGAAACTCATCCTGAAAATCTCAAGTCTCTAGGACAATATCTTCGAAAGTTATCGTGCTAACGCACGGACATCAAGGAGTCGAACCCTATCATTTGAGATAATTTTCGGTTCAAAATTCCAGAATTACAGACATTTAGGCAAAACTATACACTCGTTCAAGTAAAAGGAACGCTGAAAAATAAGCTTAACATGGGGTATTGATAAGTCAAAGCAATATTCCATAGGATTTAATGGAGTGAAGCTTTCTTTATACCAAAAGAAGAAGAACTGAAACGAATAAAGTTTAGGAAAGCAGCTTTCAAATTTCAGGATACATGTGTGGTCGGAAAACATCGGTTAAGTTCACAAGAGCCTAAAAAAAGCCTAATGGTCTTAAAGAAAAACCCGCCATTCTAAACGACAAATAATTACGCATCAACCCAATTTACTAGGAAAATCCATCTGCCACAGTCTCGAAGTTTGGCATGTCCGTTTGCTAACCACCAATTACTGGAATAAAAGGAAGAAGGATGAACACATCGGCCCGGGATCTGAGCAAGATAATTACGGCTCAACTGTCCCATTAGAACAAAATAAAGATAGCTCAACAAATACCTGGTGAGATTTTCTGATAATGCGTTTTCTGCACGAAAGGCACGATGAAATTATCTATGCTGGACTTGGTAGGATTACGACAGTTTTCAGGAGTTTATTGAAGATGAATTATTGCAAGGAGCATATGGAGTTTCTTATCTTCTTTTTGAATCTGGCAACACCTCTTAGTTAAGTTTAGTTCGAATGTTTTTCATTCACAATACATTATAGGAAGGTGGTAACATTCCATTATGCCACCTAACTGAGCTGTTTTAGTAGTCCTAGTTCCAAAGCTTCAATTCAGTATCTGAGAAGACTTCAAGAAAACTAAATCACCTTTCCTCCTATAATTTGGACGTCTTTCACGACTATGCTTTTTGAAACGCCACTGGTGATCATATGTCAGGTTATTTTCCTGTTATGATCTTTGAATCTGCCTGATGCATAGAGATAGAATTCTATCTCTATGGCCTGATGTAATGAAATTTATTTGACTTCTTTTTCCGGCTTGCCTCTGAAGTAGAAAGCATCTGTCGTATATTGTGTTATCGTGAAGAATTTTTATCTGAACTCATCGAATGTTTGGTGTGGAAGTTTTAGTTTGAGTGATGAATAATATTTATTCTCGCTCTTTGGCTTGGGCCACATTCTTTAAATTGGACCACATTATTTGGCTAGGAACACATTCCTTGGCTTGGACCACATTATTAGGGCTGTACCACAATTTTCCTCTAGATTTTTACCCAGAACTATAATTTTGGCTGAAGCTTAACTTTGGAAAACAATCATTGGTTGAAGCTTAGTCATTTTTGGCTTATACATGTGGCGTTACCAATATTTGCTTGCAAATTAACTTACTGCAGAGAGTTGGAAGCATACCTGAAGTCTATCGAGGCCGTCTTGAGAGCATATCCCGTTACCGAGAACATTCTGGCTCTACAGAAGACAAGAAAGTGCATTGGAAGCGGAGAAACTATATTTGAACCTTTCTTTTAAGATAAGTAGTTATAAAGTTGTGTTATTTAAGAGACTGTTATTGGAACTGTAAATTCAAATTTGTTGTTCTTTTTAGAATATATTGTGGAAAACTTGACCATAAATTTTGTCACTGGGGTAATCAAGCCTCCCCTGAAAAATTTGTCTTTTAATTTCATGCTCGCATACCTATCAGGTAAAATTTAACATTATAAATTTGTTTATCCAAGACATTCTTTGGACAGGCTCGCAATAGCGTGAACGACAACTTCCTCCCCTTTTTCCTTAGAATCTACAATCGTCGGTTCTGGTGAGCCCGTTCTCATCATATGCTTCCTCAGGGTACAATGTCATGCTAGAAAGCCAGTAAGGAGGCTCCAAATACTTTTTTGACCACGCAGCTCTAAATTCTGAAGAAACATTTTGAAATTATCTAGCCTTGGATTCCTCCAGAGTGCATCTTTTTCAGTGAGTGGCGTTTTTGCTCCGTTTTTGGCTAGTGTGTTAGGCTCTTCATTTCCTTTGATTCCTGAAGGATCAGGAACCCAGACTGTAGAGATCTTGTTGATCTTGTCTATTCAATGATTCTTCGTTGGCACTTTCATTCTAATTTTGGGTCGTTGACACAGAAGTTCAAGCTTTAATGGCAACTCGAGTATCAGAACGTCACCAAAATCGTTTAAGGTTACTCTCGATACAAATTTATGAACTGTTTTCCTAGAAACAAGTGTCATCAACAAGAATCATCAAAACCTAGCCACAAATCAAAGATTCAATATATGCATAATGAAAAGAGGAAGACATTTAATGGCATAACTGAAAATCACCCTATTACAAACGACAAATAATTAAGGATCAACACAATTTACTACGTAAATCCATCTGCCACAGTATCGAAGTTTGACACGTCTGTTTACTAAAACACCAATTACTGGTATAAAGGTACTCTGAGCACGATCATTACTGCTCAACTGTCCCATTAGAACAAAATAAAGATAGCTCAACAAATACCTGTGAGCTTTTCTGATAATGCGTTTCCTGCACGAAAGGCACTGGCGTGCTAACTTTCAGCTGGTGCATGTTCGTTACCATTTAAGAACGGGATTTCAGATAAAACTAGATGTATTGTACTGCTCCGTTACGCCACGATGAGATTATCTATGCTAGAGTTGGCAGGATTACGACAGTTTTCAGGAGTTTATTAGAGATGAATTATGGCTGGGAGCATATGGATTTACTTGTCTTCCTTTGGGTTCTCGTGACATTTCTTTGTAGTCTAGATTAGTCTTCTATTCATAATACATACAGAAATTCAATTTCTTCTAGAATAAATTAATTTTATACGTAGCCAGTTTTAACTGGCTAATTGTGTGAAGAGTTTTCCAATAAGAGATGTCATTTTGAATAGCCCGCTATTTCGGCAGATGTCACGTTTGAAGCTGCCAATTTATGACTTTTGACAAGTAGAAACTACGCCATTAACAAAGATAAAACGATACACGCTTCAAGAACGCATTGAAATTATTGAAATTCACTATAAAAATGGTGAAAACTTGACAGAGAGGGTTCGTAAAACTCGAACATTTTTGGGTCGTCGTGAAGCACCTTGTCGCACAGCAATAAAGAAATTGGTGGAAAAATTCGAGCTGTTGGGACGAGTTAGTCATTTGAAGAATAATACTTGTGCGCGTCACTCAAGAACAGCCGAGAATATTGCTGCTGTAGCCGAAAGTATTTAAGAAAACCCAGGTGAATGGATTGCACTATCGAGAGATGATTAATGATTTTTGTGGTCGAAATTTGATAGTATTTGGACAACGTTTACTTTCAATAAGACGGCGCTACGTTCCACACAAACAACTAAACCATTGATCTTTTGCGAGAAAAGTTCACGGACCTTTTGAAGAGGTGATCACAATTGGCCACCGAGATCTTGTGATTTAACACCTTGCGACTTCTTTCTTTGGGGCCACGTGAAAGAGAAGGTCTACGCCAATTCGTAAGGCTATAGAGGACATAGGGCAGTCACTTCGCGATTTGGTTATGGAAAATTTCATTAAAAGGATATGGTCCTGTAAGCGTGGTCGTGGTGATCATTTGTCTGATGTTATTTTTCACTATTAACTGCATAGATTCTTCTTTATAATGAAAAAAACCCGATCATTATATTGGAAAAATGGCTTTTTTCTTTGAATATCAAATAACACCTCTTAGTGGAAAACCATTTACATACAGAAATTCAATTTCTTCTCGAATAAATCAATTTTATATGTAGACAGTTTTAGCTGTCCAAGTGTGTGGTATGAGGGTGGTCCAGATGGAGGCTGACGCCACTAACATCGACATTTTTCGAGGGTTTTTGGCTCTGGAGAAGCGAATTTTACTAGATCTCATCATTCTCAAAATTTATTTCGTGTCTACCAATGCTGACTACATTTCACACAGCCATTTCCATTAGTATCAGCTCCTATCAGCTTGATTATATCGTTCTGAGAGTGGATAAATGAGAACACATCAGGTGATGATTTGGGAGTAGTAGTAAGGAAGTGGGTAAAATCGTCAAGACAAAAAGAACTTATGGTAATGAGTCGAAAAGAAAATAGCATGAAGAAGAGTACAATAATCGAGAGATAGAAATCGGTCGAAGTTCAAGAAGATTTGAGATAGACTTGATTATCGAAATCAATTGTTTGGAAATCCTTTAAATGCAACGAGAAGTTCACCAAATATAATATAGAGTGAATGTGTAACAATAAGTTAGCGCAGAATCCAATAAAATTGTATCACCTGAACATTTTTTCGTTATATTCGAATATTCAAAACAAACCGTTCAAGCTTCTGTTTAACCTTTAAGATATTGTTCAGCCAGACTATTCTGTCGATTGGATATAAATTGTGAATCATCCCACAAAATAAAATAGATAAAACATTCGAACCACGAATATTTATTGCCCATAAAGTCATGGACAATTTACGGCAAAAATTGTATCTTCCAATATAGAGAGTCCAATCTGTTGTTGGTTCGCAGAGTTATCTCTTCTGATACATGTTATCGCTTTTTCACTTTGTTTCGATAGTACGTTTATTCTTCGAAGTGTTACAATTCAATTGATCTACAACTATTTCTTTGATTCAACGTTTCGGATAGCGTTCGTCAGCAGTCTTCAAGAATCACTCTATGAACTTGAAACTAGCAAAATGCAATTTTTTTGCTTTCAGAAAATTCTTCTCCATTTAATAGTTCCGGTAAATCATCAAACAATAACAACTCTGATCAACTTCTGTACTTTATACAAATCTGTTTTTTCCAAGATTTACTTGTGAATAAGCAAAATACTGAAACGTTTGAATAAAGGGTTTTCCAATAAGACGTGTTATTTTGATATCCAAAGAAAAATGCCATTTTCAATATAAATGATCGGATGTTTATTTCATTATAAAGAAGAAGCTATGCAGTTAATAGTGGAAAACTACATCAGACAAATGACCATCACGACCACGATTACAAGACCATATTATTTTAATGAAATTTTCCATAACTGAATCGCAAAGTGGCTGCCCTATGTTCTCGATAGTCTCACCAATTCCACCTTTGAGGTCTTGAATTGATGCTGGGCTATTGGCGTAGACCTTCTCTTTCACTTGGCCCCAAAGGAAGAAGTCGCAAGGTGTTAAATCACAAGATTTCGGTGGCCAATGGTGATCATCTCTTCGAGAGATAACACTTTCCAGAAACTTTTCCCGTTGTTGATGATCGGCCGGCTTGAGTTCTTGTCTCAACTGAACTTTTTGAGCCTTTCGAGTCAAATCTTCATGCAAAATACGGTGTAATGAAGTCTGTGGAATGCCTTATTTCAAGAACGACGAGGAAAGGTCAAACCTGGGTTTTCTTTAACACTTTCGGCTACAGCAGCAATATTCTCGGCTATTCTCCAGCGGCGTGCAAGGGTTTTATTCTTCACATCACTAACTTGTCCCAACAGCTCGAATTTTTCCACCAATTTCTTTATTGCGGTCCGATAAGGTACTTCACGGCGACCCAAAAATGTTCGTGTTTTACGAACAGTCTCTGCCAAATTTCCACCACTTTTATAGTGAATTTCATTAATTTCAATGCGTTCTTGAAGCGTGTATCGTTCCAAAAACGTTCGACAAATGTCAAAAAGTGACAGCTTCAAACGTGACATCTACCGAAACAGCGGGCTATTCAAAATAACACCTCTTATTGGAAAAACCTTTGTATAGCATGTAGTTTTAGACCTCAAAACATCTGGGTTTCAGTTTTATTTTTTAAATCTGGTAAGCGAAACCTTCTGGGTAAATCTTAGAAAGTCATGTGCAAACTTATTAAGCACAATCGTCACGATAGATCTATGTATATTATCGACCAAGTTTCAAAGTTTGCGTGATATAATTAACATTCATAATATCAGAGAACATTGAAAGAGCGTGCTGTGTTCGAGACATTCTCATGATTCTCGAACTAGTAGAATATTTCATTTTTTCACCTGTGAAATGGAAACATTAGACATTTTCGTTTTGAGAAGTTTGCTTTGCTAAATCTTCGTTCAGGAATCGAGATAATTCACCATTAATTGCTCTTTTATTCGCTATATAGTCTGAAAAACTGAATTTTAGTTTAACAAAATGTTTATTTATTCTCTAAAAATTCAGTTTGTGAAATCGAACATAACTCACAATATTAACTTGGTTTAGATCAGATTGGATCAAATTTTTCCAGGCTCATTAGCTGTGGTCTAAGGGGATTTTTCCCTTAATTTTCTATAGCTCTACAGTTATATAGGTCAAAGATCAGCTAATTATCTCAGAATCACCTAGTACCCGATACTAATTAATTAATCAACTCGTTATTGTTATTACATTGTTCAAATCATAAATTACTCATCGAAACTTCTATCTGGAAACGAATATTATGTTCGTTTTTATTGATTGAAAAGGTGAAAAAAGATTTAGGCATAAATTCTGAGAGTATTAGTCAAAATTATTGATTCACTGAATTGTATTTCTTCGATTCGTTTATACTCAAAATTTATTCGATTATGGAATTGATATTAGACAAACTCTGATTCTCTGAGTTTCCCTCGAAATTTTTCATTTCCACGAATTTGATCCAATAGTTGAATGAAATTATAACAACAGCTTATCGGAACATATCCTCATCCTTTTTCAGATCAGATACTGTTTCAATTTTCCAATACTTCTCCCGAGAAAGCTCAAGAGAAAATAGAAACAATCATTCAAGAATCAGTATAAAGTCGATACGAATTTAATATAATGGGCATAAAGCTTCTAGC
The DNA here is from genome assembly GCA_013421045.1 of Propylea japonica. Taxonomy (NCBI): domain Eukaryota; kingdom Metazoa; phylum Arthropoda; class Insecta; order Coleoptera; family Coccinellidae; genus Propylea; species Propylea japonica. Next base: position 96,291,721 of record CM024241.1, read on the forward strand.
TGCGGAGATAATATTCCTACAAATTTCGTACGATCGTAATCTTCAAATAACAACTACTGTTCCATGAATTTGTGAAGATCCTTTCCCTAATTGTACCGGTATGTAAAATCAAGTGGAAAACATCCAATATTCATTGCATCAAAGACAGAATTCTGCCATATATTAGAATAGTGAAACAATTAGCACTCTTTTAAAGCTGCTAATCGGCCTTCTCACAGGGCATTGTCCCGTGAGATATCACCTACACAAGATCGGTAAAGAAAACTCCGACATTTGTAGGTTACGTGAATCGGCCACTGAAACCACCGAGCACATACTATGCCAATGCACTGCGCTGGCGCAAACCAGACTCACTCTACTATAGGTGGCGCGTTATTAACGCTAGCCGACATAAGAGCGAAGTCTCCTAAGGAAGTAACCAGCTTTGCTAAGGAGGTTAGATTCTTGGGAAAAATGTAGTTTTAGTATGGTAACGCACGAAAGACCTTATTGGTCGCAGTGCAGAAGGGTAATCAACGTGCCGATCGACCACTATCTAATCTAATCTTATCTAATTACCACTCTTCGATTATGAAGAAATAAATGAACAAATAAAAATAATGTTGTTTTCTTTGTCTTATCTTTGGGAGCGGTTTAATTAAACCGCTGTACCATGCTTGAATTCAAGCATGATACAGCACTACCAAAAACTTCTTAAATCGAGTATTACGGGCAGCCTGTCGCAAAATGAGGCAATGGAAATGATTGAGTCATATATACGTGATAATCAATTCGAGTATTTCAGCTTGGGTACCGAACTGCTTGAAAAATGTCACGACAAGCGAGTTGAGTTTCTTCCTTCCACAAAAATTCGTAGTTTCAGAAACATCTGTACACCATTTGACGGTATTTATTTCCCTCATAACATCGAGATCAGATTAGTCATTAGGATTTTGAATCAATGAGTGCATGAGATGCACTGAGGTGGATCTTTATGATGAAATAAGAAATCACACGGTGTAACAAGTGGAACACACCAGGAGTGGTTCTGAAGTTAGGGTAAAAAAACAGATTTTGTTTCATCCTGTAAAAATTACGTACGCTGAATTTTCTTGAAATTCTAAACTGATGATTGGTTGAGGATGAAAACACCTACAATTGAAAAAAAGATTCAATCGAATCGGACTTCAAATAACATATTTATGAATTAACAAACTTTATCGATTTTTTGCCGATAAGTGTATTAAAGCCCTTATTGCCTTGCTATCAGTAAATAGGGATGTTGACTACTTTTTGGAATTTATTTTATTTTAAAGATAAACCCTATACAAACACGAAAAAATTACTTTTTTCTTAAAAATATAGTAATTGCCAATAAAATGAGTAAATGAAAAGACAATTCAAAATTCCCGCGGAAATGCTCAATTTTGTCACGTTATAATGATTACGTCATTATCCAGTAAAGATACTTTGACTTTTGTCAAAGCGAACTGATTTTGCCCGATCCCTTGTGGAAAAGTTCAATCTAAGCCTTCAAAATGAATAGGTCGGTCTATAAATGCTGAATGAGGTGTTTCTTCTATTTGTAATAATAAATATGAGTTAAAAGTTTGCTACTTATAAAGACAATTTCACGTTTTTAAGCTCCGCTGCACAAAAATCCTCGTTTTCAGTGAAGAAACTTGCGACCATAAGGGAATCTATTTTCGGTAAGTTACTACTATTACTCTTGATGAATCCTATCTCCATTATGGAGAAAATTGTAGATTATCGTTCTTGTAACGAATAATCGAACTATTCTGTTCTCTTTCAGCTTTCAAATTCGTAAGTTCGAATCATGGATATGATATATTATATATTTACTAAGGTTCAAGTCACAGAACCGTGGTCTTCACAAAGCTTGATTGGCAATCAAATCGTTTATATTGAAGTAAGTCGATGGTTTATGTCAAAATTGAACTGAAATTGCAGAGAAAAGATGACATTTCAATAATCAAGGTGATTGGAATTTTGTGGAACCCGGCATATCAATGTATTTTGTTGATCTGAGCACAGAACATTCGAATTTGCAATGACGATTCCTGATAGTGACGTCAATTACCCCTGATTGGCGTTCGAAGTCACGTGATAGTTGATAATAAATAACATACTTTAAATCAGCTATATTTAATTAAACGAGAAAAATAAGACCACTAAAATGATTTTTTTGTATTGCAAAAACTCCTTTCTGAATTATAATATCATTATTCCCTTGTGATTAATGGGTATTAGTAGGGCAGAGCCCAGAGACGTACAAAGGACGTATTTTACAATAGTCGTGGATGAAATTGTATTACCTGACATTTTTTCGCAATATTCGAAACAAACTGTTCGAGCTTCTGTTAAACCTTTAAGGAATTGTTCAGCCATACTATTCTGTCGATTGGATATAAATTGTTTTGGTTTTCTTGGATTGCAAAAACTTCCTTCTATGAGTAAAACCTCAATTTATATGAATTCGTAACTTGAGTCAACATCCTTATTTAAAATGCTTATTCCTTAAGTCTACTGTCAAGAGTTTTCCCAGATATTTGACCTCAGACTCCTACCCTACGATATCTCCATTAGCCTAGATGGATTTCATAAACTACGGTTACGAAATCCAGACCTACTAATTTTATAAGTCAAATCAACAATAAAATCATCATTCAACATATAAAAAAAAATCAATACTCACCAATAATAGTCAAGTTGACGTGGGTTATCCTAGACGGCGAAGTAAAAAAGTCTACGCGACAATGATACACGTTTTCGTCCGATAAATTCGTTGGAGAGATTGTCAAAACACTACGGTTATCGTCCAAGATCCTCAGGAAGAACCTGTCGCCCAGGGACGGATCGGCCCAATGCTGAGGTCGATTTCCCCTCAGATCGTACTTATAAATGGGGTCCTCTTCTACACCCTTGTGCCACACCACTACACTGACCTTATCCGACGATTGATTCGGCGTCAGGCTACAAGGAAGCGAGGCTGTGCCCCCATCGGACGCCTCTGCAAATTCCGTTGCCAACTCCGCCTCTGAGCAAGTCACAATAAACACCAAAACGAGCACTAGGAAGCTTGTGGACGACATCTTCTTGATGGCTACATGTCCGAAAAAGAGGGAATAGGTTGAACGACGTGGTTGATCTGAATGTTACGGCTAAACATTTTCGGATTACACGGAACTACATTGAATTTTGATATCTGAAACAAAAGAGAAATGATTGTGAGAGGGTATAAAATCAGATTTTTCTCTAGAAAAATTAATGAACAACATTAACAAAGGCAAGAATTTTAAGGACATTTTGCCCAGTCATCGTATTGTTTTTCTTAGGGACAAAATACCTAAAAATTGACATTCAGTATCCTAAACATTTTTTTTGGAATCATTTATTGATGTCCTGAGTAAGACTAAGTAGACTGCACATTCAATAGTAATTTATATAAATGATAGGAAGACAATGATATTTTTGTATAACCTAAATATGTTAAAAAAAAGTCACGAGGTGTTGATTTTTTGAACGTATTTTAAAAGGAGCCTCCAGGTAGGGGAGAGCGGGGCATAGTGGGCTAGCGGGGCAAAGCGGAATTTTCTCATTATAGCCAAACGAATTTTTGTGCACAGTTTCAAATAGCTCGATTTCATTGGTAATCGATCAGCACGTGGTCTTCATATGCTAAACAAGCCACTTCTAAAGTAATTTAGTCAGTATGACTGAAAAACTGCAACGAGTGAGTTTGTTAATAAAATCTTCAGTATTGAACTTCAGTTTTTACGAAATCCTGAGCTCGAATAATTGTGTTTTATATTTCTTTTCATAGAGATTCCATATAGAATCAATTATTGAAAATTAAAGAGAGATTGCGAAAAAGTTAAATATTTTCATTTCATGTTTAGTACTTGAAGTCACATTGGGGCATAGTGGGATGCATTGAAAGGGGCAAAGTGGGGTATTGTTTGAACGGTACCCCACTTCGCCCCTTTTTGAAATACCTCAAATATTAATATCCTTCATTAACTAAAGTAACTTATTATCACTAAATATGGTTCAAACGTATAAAAGGACTACAGAACAGCATTTCTGGTCAATGGAAGCAATGAAAAAAGCGCTTCAAAATGTTGTGTCGGGAGAAATGGACAACAAAAAAAAGAGCCAACTTAGACAACGTTCCCTGAACTACACTGAAGAAAAAATAAGAAAGCCCTAAGTATGTACTTTTGAGCGCTCGTTCATTGGTGGAGCAATGAAGCTATTACCTCAAAATTTTGTATTGGACTTGAGATTGATACTAAATATGTAAATGCAAAATCTCAGAACGATCGGAATGATATTTTGGAAATTATTCAAAACTGAAATATGTAAAAATTTGGGCACACCTCTCTTGTGCGGGGGAAGATGATCTCGATGACGAAAGCACTAATATATGTGTGTGATGTGTGCTGATGAATAAATATTATCCTTATTTTCATTTCGTTAGGTTGATGTTTTTGTTCTTATATAAATATGTATGTTTATAAGATTATAATGATAATATATAGGCCAAAGATTCGTATTCTATTTTTTTCGTGTTAGTAAAGACTATTAATTTCGAAGTTTATATTCCTAATTAACTGATTATAGCTACCCCACAATACCCCATAAGGTACCCCGCTTTACCCCTATATATGGGGCAAAGCGGGACAAAATGCCATCTGACATTTAAACCTCATATTTCGTTTATTTCTCGTGAAAAGTGAGAGAAAAATATGCATAGTCATTCGTAATGAGTTAAACACTGATTTTGACTAAAAATTTGCTGTTTAACCACGAATATATTTTTTGTACGTACACTTAAGTGTTAGGTAACCCACTTTGCCCCGCTCTCCCCTATCATAATTGTTCCACCTAATAAACCGAGTTTATATTAGATTAAATGAAATATTTACAAAATGTCGTTACATCTTTGAATCGATGACGTAGAAGCTCAGTGCTTTAATAGCAGCTTGACTATCTGAGTGTATGGCTTTATCGCACTTCTGATAGTTTCTTTCTAAATTTACATCTAGACATCTTTCAATAGCTAAGATTTCCGCTTGAAAGAGCTCATACAGGAGCTTAGCGACAGAGTACACTTGGTAGTTGGCCCGTATATCCCAGCGCCAGCTCCTGTAGAGGTTGGAACCATCTGTATACCATTTAACAGTATTTTCTTTGAGGTTATAGTCGGTGTATTCCCGTTCCCATTCCTCTCTTTTACTTAGCAATGTCCTGAAGTTTTTCTCAGTGCTTAATTTCTTGATCATTACATCACTAGGGAGGTTCGCAGATGAGATGTAATTGTTCAGAGAAGACCAGACTCTCTGATTCTTTATTCTCTCATAACCTGTACTTTCCTTAGATATTCTGAGGATAGCCTTATGGGCTACCCTATCAATCACTAAATGTAGAGGTGTGAGATCCGTAATGACCTCAAGTGCCTTAGCTGGGCACGTCCTCATAGCTCCAGTGATGCACACACAGGTAAGCCTCTGTTCTTTATAAAGCCTTTTCCTCATATTTACCGGACTTGCCTTGGCAAACCAGGCTACTGCCCCATATGTGATTATAGGTCTCACAATCATGACGTACAATCATCGCAGTATTTTTGTTTTATAACCCCATTTTTTGCCGCATAGATGTCTGCACGCCATAAGAGCCCTTTTAGCTCTGCCACTAGCAGAGTCAACATACTTATTTCACAAAAGTTTACTATCCAGTGTTATTCCTAGGTATTTAATTTCTTAGGCTTCATAGAAAGGGAGATATTACTCCACCCTGAGGTGTTCCTTGAGTAGCCTTAAAAAACAGATTTACCACCCATCGATGTTTCAGCTATTCTCGTCGATAACACCCCATACATCGATTTGATAATGGTTTTGTTCACTCCTCGCCTCTCAAGTGCATCTTTGATAGACACGTGTGTTGTGTTGTCAAAGGCTTCAGATATATCCAGGAAAGCCCACGTGGTGATTTCTTTATTCTTCAGAGTTCTCTGGATGGCTTCAGTCAGCTGATACAGGGCGGTTTACGTTGACCGTCCTGCTCTGTAAGCATGCTGACACTTATGTGGTATACTCTCCAGATTCTTCGTTCTTATCTACTTCTTTCGCCATTGTTTTGTCCTAGTACCTACTTCACCACTTTGGACGATATTTTATTTCCACTTTCCACTTACATATTCTATTCAATTTTCTTGACTTGTCTTGATAAAAAGAAATTTCTTCTCGAAAAAATTGTTTCCGAAGAAACAAGAAAGAGATCCAAATTTCCAGCTTTCTTGACCAAATGTGGAATCATCATCGAAATTATTGAAATCCTCAAGCGTTAAAATTTTCTCCGTTATATCACAACACATAAAACCATATCACTATTATAGTCCGCATATCAAATGAGTAATTCATTCACCGACCTAATTAATCAGATTGAACGGCTATTAAACTCATTATCTCGGATTGCAGAAGTCATCTGGTCCATTAGCGCATATCCATATTTGCGCTAAGCCCAAAACACACAGTTTTATCTCGCTGGAATTCTGGAATAACATAGCCGGATTATTAATTGTACAGATTTCCGGCCTTTCACGACGCCAAGCCGACCTGCGCTATCTCATAGCACTGGAATTCATCTAATTATGATACTGTGTTCTGCAACAGGTATATAATTATAATTAATTATCATTTTGTTGCGTCCTTCGTGCTTCTGTGTGTATTACGTAGCTTCCTGACTTTGATGCGGTCGTGTATAACCACTTCTGATTGGTGGAATCTGTTTAGTTGGATAGAAAGGTAGAAACGCATCGGTTTAATTCGGTGCTGAATGGTGAATGCGCTGGGTGTGTATGTAACTCACCGAGATATAATAGAGAGGAGACGCTATGACATACAATTGAGTAAGGAAAATTAAAAGAAGCCCTGAGCAGGAGGTTTTGAGAGCTCAGTCATTGGTAAAGAAAGACTATAACCTCAAATTTTTATATGGTACTTGGGATTGATACCAAATATATAAATTCAGAATCTCACCACAACCGGAATTATAATCTGAAAATTATTCAGAAAATGAAATATGTAGAAACTAAGTAATCACAAAAATTAGGTTTTATGTTTCTGATGTTGAAATCCCCTTGAAATTTTGCATGAACATTCAATATAGTAGTTTTGATTCTCAAAATTAATTTCACTCGAATCGGATATCTTGTTATGGAAAATGAAGATTCTTCTTTAAATATTCGAATTGAATTTTCTATGGTTCTGCTAACACCATGGTCACAAAATTTTTCATGAAGATTCAGTATATCGATCTACATTCACAGAAAAAATTCACTCGAATCGGATATCCAGTTATGGAAATATAACTGTAGGATTTTTATAATTCAATTTTGTCTAAAAGGTATGATTGGGAGTGTTGAAGGTTGGTACACAGTAAAAACACTATCTTCAAACTTCGAAGATAAAGTTTAGCTTCAAGTAACTGCCAGTTTTTTCTGTTCACAAATTTTACCCAAAAAATACGACGTGTTGGGTCTTTAGGAAACCTGTTCAAATAAGGTCAATTGAATATCAAATAAACAATTTTTCTTCAGGCGATAATAGACACATATAGAAAGATATTAGACTACCAAGACACACTTGCAAAAATTTCGAATGCGGATCTGTTCAGTACTCATATCTACCTAGGATACGTTTTTCCCCTAATTTTCTTCTTATCTGTCATTTCTCTGCTTGAAGAAAGCCTTACAGTACACGATACCATTTTATTGTGTATCATTAAGTAGAAAAAATCACAATTCAACTACACTCTAAAAAAAATCCCGGTGTAAATGCTAATACTTAACTTTCAAGCATATACTTCCCCTTTTATGTCACAATTTTATCATTTTTATCGAAATTATGACAATATAGTGTTAAGTGGTGTGATTCATGAAACACATTATCATAAACAGAAACAAAATCAAGAATGAAAAAAAAATATTTGAAAACACACTGTGCTTATCAAGCTATAACACCAATCTAACAAACAAATTGCTTCATAAGTCAGCAAATCATCTCTTGGGTGAAAATATACACTGCATGTTTGGAGTTTTAAACAATAATTTCACAGAAATGATCAGGTGTTACTTCTGAAGCTTGTATAAACAAAAAAAGCACCTGGAAGTGTTTTTCGCCCAAATCATGTTTCAAAATTTACACCAACTGAATCAAAATACGCACCAAAAATATGAAAAACCCATATGTTTACTTCAGTTTGAACAGAACAGTTAGAACCATGGTGTCTGATGAACTGATTATTCCAGTCAAATAATTTTGGCAACAATGTTAATAGCAATAGTTCCAATTGTTGGCGGCTCTACAAAGAATCCTCAGCATAGTCAAAACAGGACTTGCGAATGATTGCACCTTCTTATCTATCTCTGTTTCTTGTATGTGCCTTTGTGATGATGAATCGAAAGTGTGAAATTGATTGAGGTGAAGAAAGTGAAATGCGTGAAAATTTGTTTTGGATACAAAGAAAAGTTCATTTTGGCTGATGATTCGAGGACAAAATCAATACTGTATGAAAGTAAGTACTACGAATTTGAACTCAAACTGATTCAGGTAACTTCCTTCAGTTTTCACAATCGTTGAAACTTTCTTTTTGTATAATATACCTGATTAGGTTATACGGTGGAAATATTTATTGTGACTTCTGTTGAGATTATTTACCCATATATTTTCAATTGACGAAAATAGATATTGCTGAATCACTTCAATGCATATGTGAGAAGATACGATGTACAAATTTACATCCATTTATATAAATAAATGCTTATATCTGATCTTTTTTCGAACTAGTTGAAGAACCCCTTTGGGTGTTTTTGGAAGATACCTCTACAGTTAACCCCTCACTTGGTCTACCATCAGGTACATATCTATCTGTTCATTATGTATTTATCAGTGTAAAGAAAATATATTTCATCAACAAGAAAATGTTTTTTGATTTGGCAACAAATATTGTTGTAATCTTCATTGTGAATGAATTGAAATGAATTGAATTATTTCAAAAACCTGCACAGCAAACGAATACACTAAAAAACTTTTAAGAAATAACAATTTCATAACAAAATATTAACATTGGGAGTAAGTACCTAGCTAAATAATAATTAATAATTTATGGTTCATGATGCATTATTTTAGCTTCGCAAGAAGCTATGTATCAAATATCTGATATTCAAAACGCTGAATTGCATTTTTTAATTTCAGATATAAATTTGTCATTTCTCATCTCAACTAAGTCAGTGCTAAATAACACCGAACAGGTTATTGCAACCTCACTAAGCTAGTGCAAATTAAGACTGAAACGGTGCGATTTCACACCGAAACCGATCTAACTCGTATAGTATTTCACACTAATAAATTGTGAAAAATAACTGAGTCAGTGTCAAAACACACTGGATGATCATTTGAGATCACATCGCTCTAGTGTAATTTAACACCAAACAAGTGCAAATTCGCAAAGAACCGAATGAAAATCACACTAGCTTCAGTGTCGAAGTTGATTTATTTATATGAAAAAAGCAACTCCTTTGAAATCATGAAAGACACCAGAAAATTTTTGAACGTCGGTGTTATTTAAGAAGGTGCGAAATAACACCAAAAAATCAGGACCTCTGAGGAAATACGGCTGGTGTCAGCGGGTGTTGGCTGGTGTTCAAAAATTTCTTAGAGTGTAGAAAATGGCACAGGAATCACAATTCCTTCAGAAAGTTCAATGATTGTCAAGTTTGACGTAAAAGTGGTATTAATATGGCGGATTTGATACCAAGTTCATTTCAATGGTGGCAACTCTATACTATCCTATCTCTATGATGGATATTTGTATCTTACAAAATTTCTGTTGATTTCCTCATGAACGAGGAATAGAAATGGCATTTGTTTGAATCAAACGCATGCATTCGTTTGATTCGGTGTAAAATTGCGAAAGCAACGAGGTTCTCGAATGAATAGGTATAACAAAAAAACGAATAAGAAGCTGAATTAGGGAAATCCAAATCAATCCACTAGAAAAATAAGACAGTCCAGACTTCAAAAGGAAAAAGTTGAAAAGCAGGTTCTTGTTAATTTTCTATGAAACATGGGTTATACTTAAGGATTATGATAATGTCTGCAACAGGTATATAATTACTTAGGTGCAAGTAATTATAATTTTGTTGCGTTGTCTGTGCTTCTGTGTGTATTACGTAGCTTTTTGATTTTTATGCGGTCGTGTATAACCACTTCTTATTGGTGGAATCTGTTCAGTTTGATGAAAGATGCACCAATGTATTTCTGTGCAGAATGGCGAATGCGCTGGGTTTGGCGCTTCATCTGTTAGATCATACCAGAGGATGAAATAAAGTGGGTATTTAACATCTATCTATTTAGGAAAGTAATGAATATTCGTATCTTCAAACATTTCTGTCGAATTTCTCAATAACGAGGAGTAAGTAAAAATTGCCATTGTTTGATTCGGTGTTCTCCAATGAATATAAAAAATAATGAATCAGAAGCTGAATCAGGAAAATCCAAATCAACACCCTAAAAAAATAGAACAATTAAGACTTGAATGTTGAAAGCAGGTTCAGGTTAGTTCTCCATAAACACAGGGTGTTCTTCGATTATCCATCTTATTATGATACTGTGTTCTGCAACAGGTATATAATTGTATTCAATTATCATTTCGTTTCGTTTTTAGTGCTTGTTTAAGTATTACATAGCTTCCTGAGTTTGATGCGATCGTGAATAACCACTTCTGATTGGTGGAATCTATTTTGTTCACAATTTGAAGGCTCCAGAAAGATACAAATGCAATCATTCAATTTGCTGCAGAATGGCGAATGAGCTTACCGTTTAGATTCAATAAATGAAGCGTACCAGAAGATTAAATGAATAGGGTAGTAAAAGTTTATCCATTTGAGAAAAGTATGAATATTCGTATGTTCATATGTTTCTGTTGAGTTTCTTAATTACGAGTAGGGAGTGAAAATTGCCAAAGTTGTTTTATTAGGTGCAATATGGCGAATGAAAATAAAATAAGAGATCAGAAGCAATTTACAAATTAATCTCCTCGAACAATAGGTCAGTTCAGTCTCCAAAAGTTAAAATGTAGAAAATGGGTTCTTGTTAATTCTCTATGGAAAATGGATTTTCCCCAATGATTCACCTGATTATGATACTGTCCTTCAACATGTTCATTATTTTAAATGATGATCATACTGTTGCGTTCTCCGTGCTTCAGTGTGTATTACGTATGTAGCTTTCTGACTTTGATGCGGTCGTGTTCGACCACTTCTGTTTGGTGGAATCTGTTTAGTTTGCAATTCGCAGGCTTCATAAGGATAGGAATGCACCATTAATTCAAATCGATACAGAATGGCGAATGCTCTGGTTTAACGATTGGTTGGGTAAAGCATAAAGATTAAATGAATAGGGTAGTTAACATTTATCTATTTCAGAAAGGCATGAAAATTCGTATGTTAATATTTTTCTGTTCAGTACCTTCATTACGAAGATTAAGTAGCGGTATAATGGGGAATGAGACGGTGTAGTCAAAAATGTAAGAAAATAACAAAACAAAAGCTTGATCAAAAAAATCCAAATCAACCCCTTAGATAATTAAAGCAGTTAAGAGTCTGAATGATAGAATGTGGAAAGTAGATTCGTGTTGATTCTTCTACATAAACATAATTCTTTTTAATGATTGACTTGATTACGACACTTGTGTTTTGCGACAGATAGATAATTATAATTAGTTATCATTTTGTTGCACCTTCGGGCTTTTGTGTGTATTTCATAGCTTCCTGACTTTGATGCTGTCATGTATAACCAGTATTACCACTTCTGATTGGTGGAATCTATTTATTTGACAGAAAGATAGAAATTAATTAATTCCATTCGGTGTAGAATGGCTAATGCGCTGGTTTTCGTATTGAATAAATAGAACATACTAGAAGATAGAATGAATAGGATATTTCAAATTTAACCATTTTAGAAAAGTGTGAATATTCGTATGTTTATATGTTTCTGTTGAGTTCCTTGACTACGAGTAGAAAGTATAGATTGCATTAGGTGTTTTATTCGATGCAAACTGGCGAATGCGATGGTGTTTATAAATATGTCGCCAAATAACATGTCAGAAGCTGAGTTAGCAATACATATATAAATCAATTTTCTAGAGTAATAAGACATTTTAGACTACCAAAGTTAGAATTTAAACCACAGGTTCTTGTAAACTCTCAATAAGAGATGGGTTTTCCTCAATGATTATGTTTTCTGCAACAGGTTCATTATTGAAATCGATTTTTATTTTGTTGCATCCTTCCTACTTCTGTATGTATTACGTAGGCTCCTGACATCTTTGCGGTCGCTTATAACCACTTCTGATTGGCACAATCTGTTTGAAATTCGGAGCCCGAGAAAGATATAAATGTACCATGAATTCAATTCGATGCGAAATGGCGAATGCGTTAATTTTAGATTGATTGGTTGAAGCCTACCAGAAAATGAAATAGATAGGGTAGCCCAAGTAAAATACTGTAATTTTACAATGGAATTTATAACAGTGCTACCGATATCCTGAAATAACTATTCAATCTCCGTTTTCAGCTGTCAGAATTATCATTTCTTTGGACAGTCAACTAAAATCGGGCATCAAAGCAATATCAATTCCATCATCAGCATATAACTCAAAAAATTAAATTTACGAATTTATCATTGGTCAATTGAATCAACTCCATTCGATTGGCTCGAATTTCAACTCACTTCGTCCATCACATGACTACGGATTGCTGTAGCAATTTCATCAAATTACAGCCTATGACAAAGTAGCCTAGATGTAACAGTGTGAAGTGCGGGTAATGGCGCAGAATGCTAAAACCCTAATTTGAAGCTGAATGAGCCATGTTCGTGATTCTCTGCAGCAAGCACGCAAATTTTCCTTGGAAATAAAACAAAAATGTTGCACGTTAAATCAAACGGTTTGTCATTATGGTGTACAGGATGGAATGTTTCGTATCACGAATGAGTAATTGGGCTCCTACTGGTTTGCTCCCAGCATGGCGCTTTAATATGTTATTATTTCGAGCAGATTCTCCTGAACGCTCTGTTGATTCGAGCGAATATGTTTTTGCATTATTTTCTCCTGAATTGGGTTAACGAGAATGTTATTGAATCATTTCAAAATTCGTTCCTTCAAAATATTTCCATAAGGGACAATATATCTAAAAAAAATAGAAAAGCCCTGAGCAGGAGGTTTTGAGCGGTCGGGCAATGAGACTTACCTCAAAATTTAATATGGGACTTGAGATTGATACCATATATATAAATACAGAATCTTAGCACAATCGGAATACTGTTCTGAAAATTATTCAGAAAATTAAATATGTAAAAAATATAAATAAAAAAAATTAATTCTATGGTTTCGAGGATACGATCCTCTTGAAATTTTGCATGACCGTGCAGTATATCAGCTTTCATTCACAAAATGAGTTTCACCTGAATCGGGTATTTTGTTATGGAAATATAAAGATTCTCCTTTCAATATTCTAATTGAATTTCCTATGATTTTGTTAACACTATGGCCACAAAATTCTGCATGAAATTTCAGTATATCAGTTTACATTCACAAAAAAATTTCACATGAATCGGATGGCCTGTTATGGAAATATGATGATTCCCCTTTTCAAAACCCTATCGATTTTTTTATGGTTTTGTTTACACTATGGTCACGATAAATCGATCTCCATTTACAGAATAAATTTCACTCGAATCAGATATCCTGTTGTGGAAACATAAGATGCTTCTTACAATATTCCAATTTGATTTTCTATGGTTCTATTCACAGTATGACCACAAAATTTTGCATGATAATTCAGTAATCAGTTTACTTTCACAAAAAAATTTCACTCGAATCGGATATCCTGTTATTGAAATATAAAGATTCTTCTTCTCAATATTCCAATTGAATTTTCTATGGTTCTGTTAACACTATGACCACGAAATTTCGAATGAACATTCAGTATATCCATTCACAAAATAAATTCCACTGGAATTGAATATCATCTTATGGAAATATGAAGTTTCTTCTCTTCAATATTCCAATTGAATTTTTAATGGTTCTGTTCATATTATGGCCACACAATTTTGCATGAGGCTTGTTATGAGCATTTTGCATGAGGCTTGTCATGAGCATTTTGCATTTGGCCGTTACATTTCATTTCGATTGGATTCGTTTTTCTGAGAAAACAAAAATTTTGAATCACCATATTTTATGGAACACCTTGTATGATTTGCTGGTTAACGAACTCAAACGAGCCATGTGGGATCCGAACTCATCCTGAAAATTTCAAGTCTCTAGGACAATCCCTTCTAAAGTTATTGTGCTAACGGACGACCGGACGTCCCCACAGACGGAATTGAATTTGACCACGAATTCCTCATAAGAGAGTCTAACCCTATCATTTGAGACCATTTTCGAATGAGTACCTCTTGTTTATGGAGTAAAGTGACCTGATTTCTAGTGGAACTATGAATATTTTAAATATTTCATCAGGAATTGTCAACGGATCCACTAAAACCATTGATATTTTTCGATTTGGTTTAAACTTCAAAATGAGTGGCGTAAAAGTTTTAAACAAATGCATCGCTAGTATCTTGTATTGAGTTTTCATTTCTCTTCGAATAAGCTCTACCTATGCTTAATTTTACTAGAACTCAACACACTTTTGTCAGAGTACTTGTTGAATCTGCTCATGTATATGAAAAACTCTTTTTGAACTCATGACTTTCTTCAGGTAGGTATTCAAATCATTTCAAATGATCATAATTGAGATTTTTGGCTGCAGAACTTGAGAATTTCCTATCATTACATTCATGAGTTGTTGTTAAGAGACTTTGAGCAGCATCAGTCGAAGGTTATATTCTTTTCTATCAAGAAAAGAGTCGAATTTCTTATTGAGAGAATATACATGTCTCAGTTCATGAAAATATTTCTCTATGAATATAGGAGACAGAAAAATATCTTTTCTCTACTTTGAGTTTTTAATTTTTACTATCTACAGCATAGCGTTTCCATATTGTCATGAATTTTTATGAATGAAATGATACTTAAATCGACAAAGTTCAAATTACTGTTCCAGGCAAAACTTAAAAGAAATAACAATGCACAAAAGAATACGCCCCTCAGGGAAATTACTTATCGATTTCAGAGATTCAAATTGGAAAATTGAAAGCGTGAAAAGAATCGAAATTTACCTAATGACAGTTTGATGTTTTCCAGAATTAAAAGTGGAATGAGATCGTATACATTATCCAGTCCCCCTGTCTGTTCTCAAAATATCCGAATTTATTAGGCGAATACGAAAGCACGAGATGAATATACGATTTGTTCATTATATGGAGCACGTGATTCGTGTTCGAAGATCACCAGCACTGCCATAGGCCGGATTTGGATGTTTTTCTTTCGAGAGTTATCTCCACTGAAGCGCAATTTGGGAGATCGGGCGAAGAAAGATTCCATTCCATCGAACTCCGGCGTGCTCTGAGACAACTTTTAAGAACCTCATTAAGATTTGAATCCGCTAAGTTGAATACCGAAGATGAAAATGAAACACCAGGGAAATGAAAAACGAACGCCCAGAAAGTTTAGTTGGAGTTGGTGGGGAATTTTGGATCTGTTTCTGTTCGAGTGAAAGGATTATGAGAAAGGTAATCTTTTCATTAGGGAGCAGGGTATGGTGATTCCTGACTAAACACATCAGAAATCTAAATGTTTCTAGTTAAAAAGCTTCAGAACCATAACGATGAAAGGAATTTCATCACACTTTTCAAACCGTAACATATATTCAATTGTCAAATACCTACAGTCAGTTCACGAAAGTTCGAGCGCATGGAAGGCGTTTGTTTATTTATCTGAAGTGGGCAGTATTTGCTGTTATAACGTAAAATAAAGTCAACGTTGCCGAATGTGCACGACCTCGTCCGACGAGCTTGCGAGTTATCAGAGAACTCTATGCAGTATTGACAACATTGCTTATCAATCTGACACGAAAAAAAACAACATAACCCATAATTTTAATATACACAGTGGAATATGCCGAATTTCCATGGCCAACAGACGGCTCAACCTTTCGTGAACGGACTTTATGCTCAGTTTCAGTCTTCCAGAAATTTGGGATGAAAAATGATAATGCTCGACTCTCTGATGACGAATATGTGGTCAAATTCAATTCTGTCCGTGGGACCGTCCGTCTGTCCGTTAGCACGATAACTTTCGAAGGGATTGTCCTAGGGAGTTGAGATTTTCAGGGTAAGTTCGGTTCTCAGAAGCCGCGATTAAGCTAACCAGCAAAATCGTACAGGTTGTTTCATAAAATATGGCTATTCAAAATTCTACTTCCTCAATATCTCAGACAGAATCCCAATAAGAAATTATGTGGCCATAGTTTCAACAGAAGAAACAATTCAATCGGAATATTGAGAAAAAATTCTTATCTTTCCACGAAAAAATATCTGATTCAAGTGAAATTTATATTGAGGGAGAAGATTCTTATTCTGAATGTTCATACAAATTTTCTAGAGAATCGCATAATCAGAACCATAGTTGCAAATACTCTCTTCCCTGACTCGGATTTTTGGTTAAAATTAGATGCCCTTATGATTTACTTACGAAGAATTCACATCATCTCAAATAACATCACCGGGTTGCGCACTGGTATTGACTGACATTTATATTCCTTGGAAAAAAATTGTACTGGGAGAAAAGGATGAGAAGTATGGCAAAAGAATTATTTAAAATAACTGATTTGAATTCAGCTTAATTCAACCATTCAAATACATATTTCAGTTGGCTTTTATCATGCAAATTCTGCTCATTTAATTTCATTTATCTTTCTGTTCTTAAAAAAAAACAGTTGTAAATTCTATTTCCTCTTATCCAGTCTTAAAACAACATTGCCTTAAGAAAGTATCATACACTGATATTTTTAGTATTATTATACATAGTTTAACTCGGAAACAGTCCGTTCACGAAATTTTGAGCTGTCGGTTGGCCATGACGATTTGCCATATTCCACTGTGTATTTTTTTTTTCTTTTTAGATATGTAATTCTTCCATAAGTGTGTTTAGTATATATAAATTGGGAAAATATAGAAAGTCACACTATATTGATACTTATATTTCTTTGGCGATCGATTTCATCATCAACAGGCCAGCTGGAAATACACAAAAATGTAGACAATATGTTGAAAATAAATTAACTAGTTTATTTATTTGTTAATTTATATTCAACGTATTGTCTACATTTTTGTGTATTTCCAGCTGACCTGATGATGGTTTAATACCGAAATCGATCGCCAAAGAAATATAAGTATCAATATAGTGTGACTTTCTATATTTTTCCCAATTTATATCCACTGTGTATATTAAAATTTTAGGTTATGTTGTTTATTTTCTGGTCAGATTGATACGTTGTCAATAAAACATAGAGTTTTCTAATAACTCGAAAGCTCGTCGGACGAGGCCGGGTACATTCGGCAACGTTGACTTTATTTTACGTTATGACAGCAAATACTGCCAACTTCAGATGAATAAACAAACGCCTACTATGCGCTCAAACTTTCGTAAACGGACTATAGAGGTTGAACATGTCTCACAGATTACTACAAGGCAGATAATTTTGAGCATCCCATGAGAAAAGTGGAAGAATTACAAGTTGAATATCCTTCAGAAATCTGTCATATAAAGGTTCAACTCAGGCAAATAAAATTAAATGAATAACTCGTAATCAGGAAAACTTCAGTTCCGTTTCACGAATCTTGTTTCATTTATTATCTTTGCATTACGTATAATAAACTTGCTCTGAACAGAAAGGTACAAAGAAAGCACACAAAGATAAAATTACCATTTCGCAGAGAGAAGGTGCAATAATCATACGCGAGTGCTCCGTATGAATTATGACCTGGGAGAATATTGTTTTGCATATTGTTATCCTGAAATTCAACGTTTCTAGTATGAAATTACTATCCCCGAGGAAGAGGAGAAAGGTATTTATGTGTTTGCCCAGAGGCTCTTCAATGTATGTTTGAAATAATTGTGTTGCTTCGAAGCTAAAATTCGTTTCTTTGCTCTGGAATTGGGAATTCACTTTAGAGCACTGCTGCATAATGATAAAGCTGTAGATTACGAAAAAGGTAAACTAATTATGTTGAGTGTTTCTGGATGACTCAATTGAAATCGTCGAGATATACTGTATTTAGTTTAATTACTTTTGTTATCCTCCACCCGCTTGTATGTACCATACTACCATAGCTTTGATTCTAATCATAGTAGGTATTATCATGGAAGCAATAGAAAAGTTGGTAGATATAAAGAGAAGCACTTAACATCATTAGTACCTTTCAATAATAATACAGGGTGTTCCATCTCAGACGAATCACCCCGTACATTTCTTATCCTGTAGGGACTGGAAAAGTTTCCTGACTCACGTCGAAATTTTTGTGCCATAATATCTAAGACAAAACAAAACCAATCGAAATGAAATACTGCGGCCACACATGTTCATAATAAGCCTCATGCAAAATTTTGTGATCATAGTGTAAACAGGATCATGGAAAATTCAACTCCATATTTCTATGAAAAGATATCCGATTCGGGTGAAATTTATTTTGTTAATGAAGATTGATATACTGAATGTTCATGCAAAATTTCAAGAAAATCGCATTACCTGAATCATCGAAAATTCAATTGGAATATTGAGAAGAAGAATCCCCTTATTTCCATAAGATATTCGAATTTATTTTGTGTATGAAGATTGATATACTGAATGTTCGTGCAGAAATTCAAGAGAATTGTATCATCAGAAACATAGAATTTAATTTTTTCAATTGTCAAGTTTTTACATATTTCATCAATTTTTGAATAATTTCCATAATATTATTCCGATCATGCTGAGATTCTGCATTTATTTATTTAGTATCCAAATCAAGTCCTTTACAAAATTTTGAGGTGAAAGCTTCATTACTCCACCAATGAACCTAAGTCTCTTTCAAATTTCCATTCTAAAAATTTCTTGTTTCATAAATTGACATGATTGGTATGGAGCGAAACCACGTTCATTTCGAACTTCAACTTGAAGATCCTGATTTTTTTTGTGGTGCTCACAATTTGCCCAAAAGAACAACTATTTTGTGTCCACTTTCAACTAAACTATGCCATTATGGTATGAGTCAGAACTATGCTATGTGCACTTTCAACTAAACTTGTCCGTATGGTATGGGTCAGAACTATGCAATGTCTACTTTCAACTAAATCATGTTCTTATGGTATGGGTCAGAACTATGCTATATCCACTTAATCGCTAGATTGAACTATCACGTGAGTTTATATGAAATTGAAAAAGTGAGGTTAAGGATATAAGATGGACTTGCAAGACTTCTGCATCAGATGGAGTGTAGTATTAAGCATCTTTTTAGGCCATAAACCGATTTTCTGGAAAAATAGAATTGGGATAGTTCTGCATTCAACTGACGAATTGTTTGTTCCTGGAGAGGAGAATATATTAATAACTTTACCTCAAATGTTATGGAGAAATGCAAGTTCGGATACTCATGTAAACTAGAACTAATTGCGGTCGATGTCCATATAAATTTATATTTCCGAGATTATAAACCTTTTGCTTTGATCTAATTTATTTTCAATTATATCCTTATCAGGAATATTCAGAAATGTAACTAATGAATACTATGTGAAGCCCGAGTCCTCCTTTATAGTGGCTATTAACTGAAATCCCTTTTCGCCAGCCTGTTCCTTTATCCCATTTCTATCAAGGGAAGTTGGTGTATGAAAATCGTTTCGCTGAAAATGATACGGATGAAATACGATCCATTCTGGGGATTAATGTCTCAGAAACAGCTGCCTCGGTAATGAGGAAAACATAATTATTACCTTAAACTTAAGGCCCGTACAGGAAACGGTTTACAATTATTGCTGTTCGGGTTATTGTGTAATCGGGTTGAAAGTTTGGTTTATGATTCACTGGAGATATGGCCAAGGTGACATTTGAAGTTGTTTTAATATTTTCTACTTATATTTTGTCTATATGCTTTACCTTCATAGCTAATTTCTTGTATCAATACTTTTTTTGAGTAATAGTACTAAAAACTGAATAATGAATTTGTTCAGTTTCGCAACTAAGAAGTGGAGTTGGCTAACCAACGGAACGAGTGGCTCAAAAGCACCTGCTCAGGGTTTTCTGAAGTTTGGCGATGTGTAAACAAGTATATACTTCATTCACATATTTTTGAGGGCAAAGTAGGCCTTGGTCTCATTATTTTAGGTTTGTAGTTTCGGGAATAATTTGTCGCTTTCAATGCAACGTTGCCAGGCCTAACGTTAATGTAGCCCGTAGCCATCGTAAACTAACGTTTTTTAGTTCGACGCTTTTTCGAGTCGAGAGTCTGAGAGAGAGAAGCTTGTTACAATTCACAACCTTTGAATAAAGTATTCTTTATTATATGTTCACACAATAATAACACTTCTAATATATCGAGTATAACAAGCATGTAGTTATAGATAAAGGTGTTTCCTCAAGTTCAAATCAGGATATTTTGAAACCGACTATTCATCAAAATTATCTTATGAAGAAATCAATTCGTTCAATGAACGACGAAGAATGTTTGAAAGAAAACTTTAAAATCTCTAGGTGGAATACGAAATGCATGTGAGTAATGAGTATTTTTCTCAAGTAAGTCCGTGTTATCTGCATTTATTACTCCAGATATATATTGATTCGTCCTGAGTATACCATGTTTATGTTCGTCACATAATATTTGTTTCAGAACTTTTTCCTGATTTGACTTAATTCTGTTCATTCGCACTTCTATTGACTAATGAAACTGATAATTCTCCAATACATTTAAGATAGGTACCATTAGTTTCCACTGTTCAAACAATGATGTTTTTATTCAATTCCAGTAGTAAATCTGTAATGTGAAATTTCAATCTTTTGTCGTTTGGTATTTAGAACTGTCTGAATTGCGTTATCAATTTGTCAATTTTCAGATGTAAATTGACTTTATCAGAAATATTTCTTGTAATACTGATAACATTGCGTATAAATCTGACAAGAAAATAAACAACATAACCTAAAATTTTAATATACACAGTGCGGTGGTTGGCCATGACAATTTGACATATTCCACTGTGTATATTAAAATTTAAGGTTATGTTGTTTATTTTCTTGTCAGAAGATACGCAATGTTGTCAATATTGCATTGAGTTTTCTGATAACTCGAAAGCTTGTCGGACGAGGCCAGGTACATTCGGCAAGGTTGACTTTATTTTACGTTATGACAGCAAATACTGCCAACATCAGATAAATAAAAAAATAAACAAACCACTATGCGCTCAAACTTTCGTGAACGGACTATAAGTATGTGTAATTTTGAATAACACCTCAGAATTCTCACATTTTCTCATTTCATGTACTCCCAAACATCCAAAGCAAAAGTCTAGCAACTGCTCTACAATAAAAAACATTACCCTGACATTTATATCGTGGCACAAATATTTCCTCATATTTCTCATAACCAATGAAACAAGATATTAAATTCCAAGCAATATTGGATTCATTCGACTTACGGCTAGATACGTAGTATCTGGAACACCTGCTTTTCCTACATAAAATCAAAATTAGGTCAGTTATCCTCCGGGAACTCCGATCGAGTCCACCATTCCACCGATAGTAATAATAATAAAACGGCAAAGAGGAAAACTTGAACCGTTTCCAACTAAAACGGAGCCATTCGGATATTGATCTTGTTCGTCCGTCGGAGGAGGAACAGATACATATGTTGGACATAAGCTCGTAGCTTTAAGTATCTGAAGGATCGAGATGAACTTTATGAGGAAATTAACGAAATTGTGAATATTATGAGCTGTAACTTCTGAATCGTTGGAGCTTTAGTACGATACTTTACAACATGACTCAAAGTATTAAAAGTAACGACACTTAAATTCGTATATTGATCTAGAAGTATCGATAATTGATAATATCAGATTTGTTTATAGTCGTCTGCTACATTGACAAGTTACCTGCAAGTTTGGAAAATTCACTCGAAAGCATAGTATTTAATGTGAAAATCTGAAGTCGCTCCGGTTCCAGTAGAACAGTGAAAAAAACATCAATGCGATGCCATATAAAATAAACATCAGGAAATGCAGAACGAACGCTGCAAACGTAGTGGGGATGATTAAGACTGACTGTCTGCAATGCACGATTCGAATAATTTCATCATTCCAAACGTGGAGAACGTAAGATCATCAATTTGAAAATTAAATAGATTCTCCGTTTATCAATTATGATCAATTCGGAATTAAAATTTAAATATAAAATTTCTCCTTGTGTTTTTGGAGAAAATCAAAAAAATGATGAATACAAAGCTCGCAGCTTTAAGCGTTCGAAGGATCGAAATTAACTTTATGAGGAAATGGACGAAACTCTGAATATTATGAGCTGTAAGTTTGAGTCGTTGGAGTTCTGTCATATTGTGAAACATCGTAATAAAATGTATCGATGCTAAAATTGCGTTGATCTAAAACTACCGATAGAAGATTATATTTGTTCGTCGTCATTTGCTACATTGATAAATAAGCAAAGAGATAGGATAGTATAGAGTTGCCATCATTGAAATAAACTTTGTACCAGATGCGCCATATTACTACCAACTAACGTAAAAATTGACAATCGTTGCATTTTCTGGAGGAATTGTGATTCTGCTCCTGTTCTGGTTACATTGTGATTTTTTTCTGCTTAATAATATACAATAAAATGGTATCGTGCACTGTAAGGCTTTCTTCAAGGAGAGAGGAGACAGATAAGGAGAAAATTACAGGAAAAACATATCACAGGTAGGGATGAGTACTGAACAGATCCGCATTCGGAATTTTTGCTAGTATGTCTTGGTAATCTGATATCTTTTTATATGTATATTATCGCCTGAAGAAAAATTGTTTATTTGATATTCAGTTGACCTTATTTGAACAGGTTTCCTAAAGACCCCAAACGTCGGATTTTTTGGGTGGAATTTGTGAATAGAAAAAACTGGCAACTTAATTCAACCCTGAACTTTCCGCCATATTGGTCCTCGACTTAGCCCCGCCCAGTGGTTCTATTATTCCTTACTCAATTGTATGTCATAGCATCTCTTCTCTATTATATCTCGATATAAATTAGCGAATGCTATTTTGTTTAAACAGAATACTTATGTTAGAAACGAGTGTTTCAATTTTTCCACAGAAAAAATTAGATGCACGAGAGATATTTGGTAGGATTATTTCCTGAGTAACATTTTAATTCAATACAACAATAATTAACACAGCATAGAAACTATCAACTTGTCAAACTTGCATGAAAATTTTAAAACTATTTGAAATGATCGTAAATGTATGAGAAGCTAATCACCCAAAATTACAGATGAACCATAATTTATTCAAAGTTATTTACGAATTGTTTCAAGGATACCGAAATAGTAGTCAATATGGGAATTTTATGATGAAACGACTAGTCACTGCTTTTCATTCAACCTAGTTTCCTAATATTTTTTATTGTAGAAATGGGTTAAGCACCAACTTCGGTTTAAGCTCATAGCAGTTCGAAAACTTCCGAACCCTGAATGAGTTCACTATGTACCGGTAATGTTGGAGATCAGTAACTTCACAATATTTTCGAAAGTTTCGTTCACTTTCAACACCTGCATGTAATGGAACGAACCAGCGAAATTCAGTAATGCTACTTTAAAACTTCTACACGATTGAATCTCTGGAAATGAAATGCCTGGTTCAAAATTTCAATTTCAGAATAAGGATCCTTTAAGAGTTCCCAACTTTGAATTGAATTGCACGTTATGGGCATGCAACAATGGAAGTTAAAGGTTGAGGCCTGTTGGGAATGCAATGGAGTAAAATTGAATTCTATGATTATAAATATGCGATAGTCTTGAAATTTTCAATAAACATTCAGTAGAAAAATATTCACATTTTGGGTATGATATCATACTTAATTCTTTCTCTTACTCAAACATTTTTATTATATGGGTGAATGAAACATTTTATTCCAAAAGTCCGTTAACGAAAGGTTGAGCCGTTGGGTGGCCATGGAAATTTGGCGTATTCCAATGTGTATATTTAAATTTTAGGTTATGTTGTTTATTTTCTTGTCAGATTGATACGCAGTGTTGTCAATATTGCATAGAGTTTTCTGATAACTCGGAAGCTCGTCAGACGAGCCGGGTACATTCGGCAACGTTGACTTCATTTTACATTATGACAGCAAATACTGCCAACTTCAGATAAATGAACAAACGGCTACTATACGCTCAAACTTTCGTGAACGGACTATATTGGATAGTCGTTGACATACTTCGATAGTAATTGACACCCAGTATAATAGTCATTGACATAATTTCATCTCACTTCTGCATCATGTTTGGTTATGATATAATCTTGCTTAATTTCACTCATATATTCTCATTATATGGGTCATAGAAACATTCATACTAAAAATAATAGAAAATAAGAAAGTAAACACAATTTTATTCCATATAAACAAGAAATAGCACAAAAAGTATTAGTGTTCTTCACGTATATACCGATGTAATAAACTATTGGTGATATCTAGGATCTTTCATCTGTTCCCATATTTCAGTTTTATTTCTATTTAAGTCCTCAGGTTATCATTCTGATAACGTTTTCTATTGGTTTGAAGGTTCCAAGGAATATTGATCTGATGTGAGTAAACCTTTCAATGGTTTATATGTATATTACGGTTAAAGCTTATGTCAATCACTGTTTGATATAATATTATTGACACAGTTATTAACATATAGTTTAAACTTAATATATTAATCGTTGGAGGGTTTAAATACATCAATTAAATAATCATTGGAACCTTCCAACAATAGAAAACTTTCAACGAATATGTAACATAAAAAAATCGGAAAATATACTCATTTGTATGCAGTCGCTATCCTTGAGTAAACTTTAACATATACACTCATTGAAACTACTGCAAAATCTTACGCCAAATATCTAATGAGGTAATTTTCAGGATGCAGACCTGAGGAAATTGAACTTGACGTAAATAATAATAATTTATTCATCCTTTTAGATACCTTAGAGGTATATAGAAATGTCAATACATAAGTAGGTAATACAAAACTATTATTTCAAAACATCTGAAAAGAATTCCTTCAAATCATAATATCCCCTGGAACATAACATTCTTCTTTATCTCATTCTTGAATAATCTCTCATTCATTGACTTAAACCTATTCGGCAGATGATTATATAAAGCAATACCGGCATATCCGGGGGATGACTCGTATTTGGCCGTCGAGTGCCTTGGCACACAAATCATATTTCGGTTCCTAGTTTCATAGCTATGGAAGTCAGAGCATTTCGTGAGAGAATTAAAATTAGATCGCACATACAAAACACAGTTTAGGATGTAAATGCAGGGTAGTGTGAGTATTGAGAGTTCTTGAATATCTGCCTGCATGAATCTCTAGGTTTCAAGCCGAATATAAGACGAATGATCTTTTTTGAGTGATGACAACACCCGACCGACCGCCTCCGATGATCCGCCCCATAGGACGGTATTGTAGTTTAGGTGACTGTAAACTATAGAATAATATATATTTAATAGGGTTTCAGTAGAGACAGACCCCCTTTAGACGGTGCAGAGCGTAATACGAGCTATTGAGCTTACGGCATAAATTGTCAATTTGAAAATTCCATCTCAAAAACCTGTCAACGCACAGGCCCAGAAACTTGACATATTCAACAGTGCCAAGAGAATCACCCGCAACACTCACTACAAGTGGAGTAGACCCACTGAAATCGCGATTTTGAAACTTAATTATTTGAGTTTTCTTCAAGTTCATAACAAGCGAATTTTTACGACACCAGTCAAGAAATCGCTGAATAAGTTCTTCACATAATTTTTCAACTCGTCAATACTTTTCGCCCTGATCGCCAAAGAAGCATCATCCGCAAACAGCACTAAAATAGCTGCAACGAGATAGTCTGGTAAGTCATTAATAAATAATAGAAATAACAAGGTCCCAGAACTGACCCCTGGGGGACACCTAGTTTTGAGTGATATTTTTTTGAAAAGCTGCCATTTAGGTCGACGAACATAGTTCGATCGGACAGGTAACTGGAGATCCAGTCAAGAAAAACACCCCTGAATCCGATCTGGTACAATTTGTCGATTATGAACTTGTGTTGCAACAGTCGAATGCACGTGAAAGATCAAAAAAATATTCCTGTGGCATGATCACCCTCATCCAAACAGACATAAACGGACTCCAAAAATTCAGAACACGCAGTCTGTGTGGACCTACCGACTCTAAAACCGTGTTGTCGATTCGAAAGTATCGAAAATTTTGAAAGGAAATCGCTCATTCTCTGGTACACTATTTTTCAAATACCTTAGACAGTTGACTTAGGATTGATATGGGGCAGTAGTTGGCTATGTTTTTTGTATCCTCCCTTTTGTGAACAGGTATTACCTTTGCCAGTTTTAAAATTGATGGAAAACAGCCAGAACTAATGGACGTGTTAAAAAGATAGGACAAATGTTCACTTATAAAGGGAGCGATGGATTTCAGTATCCTAGCCGAGATCATATCGTGTCCTGTTCCACCTCCATTTTCAAATTTTAATAAAACGGATAAGACCTCATCTGCAACACAGGAAAAAAAAAGAAAAAATTGCAGTGCAATAATTCTGAATAGTGCAGGTACTTGGATTTGCCCCCCGTAGTAGCTAAGTAAGGATCGCTCACTGACCTCTGCGAAATACTCTCCCAATGCTTCAGCTACCATTTTAGGGCAGGATATAGATTTACCGTTCAATTCTAGAAAAACATTTTTTCCTCTCTCAGTTTTTTTTCCTAGTTGGTCATTAACAAAATTCCACACTGTTCTTTGAGATTTTTGGATCTTAAAAATAGATTTTTATGATAATCGAATTTCGCAGAGGTCAGTGTTCGATATATTGAGTTTTAGCATATTTATATTGATCACGCACCGTCTGAGAGTTAGTGCACTGCGCAAGCCAATGTAAGTTGCGTAAGTTAGCCCTGCTTCTAGAACCTGAGAATAATCCACTTTGGCCGACATGACCCAGAACTATCCTGCAATCTTAGTGGACATGCAACCTCTATGGCGGATTTCAGGATATCTACAATTCCCGAAAACAGTCATCAACCGACCGATCGTAATAAATACCACGAAAATCAGTATCTGAGATTAATGCAGACAGATGGTTCAAGTTGTTTTGTGACACCGATCTTACCATGAGAGGTTGCCTATAATTACTTTTTGATGAATAACCTGGAAGATAATCTAGTAGAATAACTTTATGATCACTTATGAAAGGCTCCTGAACAGAAACTTTAATCTTATCATGCATAGCATTTGTAGCAATGTAATCCCCTTTTGTAGCGGTAGTGATTCCATGCTTGTTTGTAAATATTCTAGTAGGCTCACATGAACCAAGGGACAAGTTATAACCTATAAGGAGATCATCCAAAAGTTTTTTACGATGATTATTCGCTAGCAAATAGTCAATATTGAAATCTCCACACACAAAAAAAGAACATCAGAAATGGAGCTACAATAGCTTAAGACATATTCTAAGACATTAAGGAAAACCATTAAATCACCCGATGGAGGTCTGTAGACACTCAGTATACAATAATAAACTACCCCGCCGGTCCTAACCTTGATTCCACATAGCTCGCAGTGTAATTCCACTGAGAATTATCAACATTTAAAGTGTGAAATTCAAACATAGATTTAACATACAATACACATCCACCATGCTCACGTTCAGGTCTACAATATTTAGCAGCGATGCGGTAGCCAGAAAGAGTCATGAAAGCGATCCTCTCCGATGAACACCAATGTTCCACTACACTGACGAAATCAGGATTGGTCGAACTCAAAAAAACTTCCAAATTGTTCAGTTTGTTGGCAATGCTTTGGGCATTCACTTGAAGAATTCTTAATTGTTGACACCATGGCAGCGATTTCATCTTGAGGGAATCTCATCATTCTTTTTTCTTGTCATTCGTATGACGGGTTCGTCAAAAAAACTTGTGACTGAACACCTTCTGGCCAAAACGATGGTTCCATGATGAGGGACTCAAATTCGCGGGAAATGATAGCTTGAATGAAGAGTATATGTCTGGTTGTTTTGAGTTTAGTTTTTCACAACTCAGATTGGGAATGGGTGTTTGCGAGAAAATTATTAAGTTGCTTCGTAGTTGTCGTAGGACTGAGTCTTGATAGAAATAGAAACATTCTGAAAATAGGTAGAAACAGATGAAAAAACCTTAGACACCACCAATAGTTTATTACATCGTATATATGTACACAGGGTCATCACTATCGGAGTGTCAACAACTGAACCTCTCACCCTATATTCAAAATTGATAACCGACTATTTATTTTTTCATTTTCCTCGCTTGCCTCATAATAACCATTATCAATCCTTTTCCCAATTCGACATTTTCATGGTCGAAAACTCTCTTTATTCGTCGCCCATAGCAGATGTAATATTCTCTATTTGTAATTCCATTGTAATGATTTAACTACTACTGAAACAAAATTATGGTTTTCATAGCTCGAGCTACGCTGTTCCATAAATATCAATGTTGATTCTGATTATAAATTCTGGGACCGCAATTGGTAATTACAAAAACCATTATGTCGAATGAATTGCCGTTTGGATCCATACCTATTTAAGCATTTATTGAAAATGCGCACAGCGGAATGGCACTTCGATTTTTGGTTATCTTTGTTTATCATCTATGTCATTTTTGGGTGTTGAATGAAATCGAAATGTTTGCCAGGAATCAACACAACCATATCCAGGCTACTATCAAAACACTGAGCTCCTACGTCATCGACTCAAAGATGATGTGGGAGTGCCGGACCAAACTCAATGGGGTAGACAAGAGAAATTAGGTCTTTTTAAATTGGGTTCCCCGGCAATTCAGGAATCAAAGGAAACGAAGAGGCCAATACACTTGCCAAAGAGGGCGCACGAATATCACTCATTGGCCCAGAAACCCTTCTGTGGTATAGGTAAATGTACCTATAAGAAGGAGTTTTCGGAGAAGGAGAAAGCCGAGAGGGGAAAAACTGGCGGAATCTCCCAGAGATTATCATTTCATAAAGTTTCTTCAGAACTTTGAAACGGCAAGATCCAAAAAAAATCTTGGTAAGAAGAAAACAAGACACCTCCTCACTGGCTTTCTTACAGGACACTGACGCCTTAGGAACACCTGTTGAGGATGGTATTGTCGGACACTGACGAGAATGGGTTCTGTGTGGAGGAGGAAGAAAGCCTTATTCACATAGTCGCGGAATGCTTTGGCATTGTGAGCCTAAGAAGAGAATGCCTACGGCGAGAAACTTGTAAGAGTGAGGAACTTGTTTCGTTGAATCCTTCACAGATACTGGATTTCATCAGATCTCTGGAACTCGAATGCGAGCTGTGAAAGATGTGGTCCGAACAGCTCTCTAGGAGGCACAATAGACCTTGAGGTCGCAGTGAACTGTTAACTATCAAACTAGGCACACGAGGCCTCATAAAAAGTGAATCGTTAGTGGTTAGAAATATTAATTTGGTAAATGAAATTCTTTTATAATTACCAAATCGCTGATTTTTAACCCTCAAAATATACCATGAAAAGTGGGAGTTCTCAGCTCATTCAATACGTCAGTTATCGTTTTTAGACAATATTTAGTTCTTAAGCGCTCGTTCTACTCAAACGAATAACGAATGAATTTTGAGCCGAAAATGGTCTTATACGATGGGTTTTGACTCCCTAATCACGAATTCATAGTCAAATTCAATTCTGCCCGTGGAGCCGTCAGACCATCCGTTAGCACAATAACTTTCGCAGGGATTGTCCTAGAGACTAGAAATTTTCAGAATGAGTTCGGGTCCCGAATGGTTAAGTTCGTTAACCAGACGAATTGTACAAGGTGATCCATAAAATGTGACCATACAAAATTCAATATCTCGGACAAGACGAAACCCATCGAAATGAAATGTTGCGGCTATATGCAAAGTGGTCATAAAAAGCTGCATGCAAAAGTTTGTGGCCATAGTTTAAACAGAACCATAGAATACTCAATTGGAATAATGAAAAGAAGAAACTCCGTATTTCCATAGAAAACTATCCGATACGGATGAAATTCATTTTACAGTATTAACAGTGTTAACAGAACCATAGAAAATTCAATTTTTATATTAAAAAGAAAAATCTTTATACTTCCATAACAGGATATCCGATTCAGGTGAGTTTTTTTTCGTGAATCGAAATTTATATACTGATTGTTCATGCAAAATTAAAAAGGATCGCATCATCAGGAACATATAATTAAGTTCTTGTAATTATTCGTAATTATTTTTTACATATTAATTTTGAAATATTTTCAGAATATAATTCCGATGGTGATGAGGTTATGCATTTATATATTTGGTATAAAATTCTAAGGTTATAGTCTTATTGCTCCACCAAAGAACGAGCGCTCAAAAGCTTCTTCTTAGGACTTTCTTAAATTTTTCACAATAACAACGATTGAAACATACATAAATGATGTTTCATTTGAAAAACAAGCAAACAATCACAAAAATTTCAACAATTTTATTTTTGAGGAAAAGGGTGGCTCAGTAGTCGTTCAGAACTCATATTGCACCAATTTCAAATCAAATGTCTAATGATTCATTTTACTGGCTTCCATAATAAGAATATTTGAGCATTGACATCATCATGAATAGTGAAGAAGATCATTACAGAAGTTAATTTACTTCCATATTAATTACCCTCTATGATCATTTTCTTTAATCTCCTGTGCTTTCAAGTAGTCCATTCTGTTTAATTAGAAAAGATAACTTCTCAACATATTATTTTTGAAGAACTCACTTCTGCAGCACTCGTTTTAATGAAATGTTGATTAACGTTAAGAGCAAGAATGATTACGAAATCTTACAGCACCCTATTTTTGTTCATTATCAAACACCACACTTCAATTTGACATGATGAACTTTTTTTCGATTCGAGACTCAAGAGAAGTTCAAATTCAACTTCAATATTGAGTTGAATATAAACCAACCTGTATAATCAGTATTATTCAATATAATAAGTGCGGTAATCGAAGATAAATGTCAAGGTCACATCCTTGCCCTCATTCATATCCCCTATCAAAATAATCAACAAAAACCTCTTTTCCTCACCTAAATCCTAATACAGCCTACTAAGACAAACACCTATATGCAACACGTGAATCATAGAAAATAATAAAATGTCACCGGCACAACAACACTGTGGGCGTTCACCTGTAACCGTCAAGAAACCCCGAAACACCACCGGTACACCAAAAACCGCAATTCTCGGTCGTGTTCTAGCGCGTGAAAATTCGCCGGAACGACACGTTCGGAAAATCGCCGAGTTTCCGCAGAGATACGAAGGCCGGGGCAGAGCGCGTGGAAGTTATCCAGGTGTTGCGCTCTGTGAGGCCGAAAATTTCGCTACCCCCATGCCGCAACCTCTGCAGACTGACTCCGCCCGGACTGGAAGCTCTGGACCCGGAGCACGACGATTCTGGGCGAAAGCCCGCGATCTATGGGCGCAAGCCAGAATGCGGAGCCCGGAGAACAGATCGGATCAGGATCGTCAGGACGACGGGCTGCTGGAGCACGAGATGCTGTGGAATCGAATTTTTCTGAGTGAAGTCTGTAGGGAACTCCCTGGAATCGATATGGTCATTCGATACATTTTAGGATGAAAGATTATGGACGACAAGGTCATGTTTCTCTAAAATTCTGATTAAAAAACCCAGAAAGGATCATCAAATTACTTCAATTTTCACACCGGAATGCTGAAATGCTATTATTTCCATGCCAGTTTCAGTTCATATTCTACTCCAAAAGAAATGAGCATGAGAAGCTGTAGAATCGAATTTTTCTGAGTAAAGTCTGTCGGGAACTCCCTGGAATCGATATGGTCATTCGATACATTTTAGGATGAAAGATTATGGACGTCAAGGTCATGTTTCACTAGAACTCTGATTGAAACCCCTAAAAATGATCATCAAATTACTTAAATTTTCACAGCGGAATGATGAAATGCTATTATTTTCATGCAAGTTTCAGTTTATATTCTACTCCAATAGAGATGAGCATAAGATGCTGTAGCATCGAATTCTTCTGAGTAATGTCATTACGGAACTCCCTGGAATCGATATGGTCATTCGATACATTTTAGGATGAAAGACTATGGACGCCAAGGTCATGTTTCTCTAGAACTCTGATTGAAAACCCTAAAAACGATCATCAAATTACTTCAATTTTCACAGCGGAATGATGAAATGATATTATTTTCATGCCAGTTTCAGTTCATATTCTACTCCAAAAGAGATGAGCATGAAATGCTGTAGAATCGAATTCTTCAGAGTAAGTCTGTCGGGAACTCCCTGGAATCGATATGGTCATTCGATACATTTTAGGATGAAAGATTATAGACGTCAAGGTTATGTTTCTCTAGAACTTTGAAAAACCCATAAAAATCATCAAACTACAGTGGAACTTTCCTATAACGAACGTTTGTATAACTAATTTCATACAAGACATTGCAACTTGAATCCAAATTCCATGTTAAAACACCCTCTAAACGAAGTAAATTCTCTAAAACGAAATATTCGAAGAACATCACTCTTTGAATCGGTTTTGCTAAGAAGTATAAGGGTGGGTTTTTTCCGAAATTTTTCCGGACGTACGTAATAAATCCCGACCTTATAATAAATCATTATGGCGGACAGAAAGATCCTTCTGAACAGTTTTAGATACACCCTGGCTGTTTGGTTTCAATCTAACCATTACGCTAGTGTGAAAGTTGTACGAAAATGTCTGAAAGAAAGTGCTTAAATTTGAATGTAATAAACATAAATTTATCAGGGAAGTCAACCGCGACATTGCCGACTATAGAAACAAATTTTCTGAATAACAAAATTTCTTTTTGACGAATTTTTTTGCAGATTTAGCGCTTTCGTCATAGGGAAGTTCTACTGTACTTCAATTTTCACAGCAGATTGATGAAATGCTATTATATCCATGCCATATTCAATATAGAGGTTGTCTACTTTTAAAGTGGACAAACTTTAAGGAATGATTATACAAGTGATTTGCAACAAAAAATGTCATATAACACATCGTCGAAATGTTGACGGTTATTCTTCAATTCAATATTTCTTGATTTCACGAAAAATTTCAAGTTTTTTCTCTAAAGAGATCATTATTCGGTTTTCCTTGTAGTCTTATCAAATTTGACCTCAGAGTAAGAAATAATTATTTCTTACTCTGAGAATTTGACCATATATTCGGAAAGAGCAATAAATTTGCTGCAAGATGAGAGAGTCTGTGTGCAAAAAACACCTTAATTGCAGGCGTGGTAAGAAGAAGAATATCACGATTCTGAAGTTAACAAAATCAGTCCTATATTTTCCAATGGTTTCTTCGATGAAATATTAATAATTATGCACACACTTTATCGCCAGTAAAAAATACTTCTTATTTCGTACTTTCGAAATTCGAATGAATGTAAGATGACCAAATCGGTTGGTTAGTTTCGAAGCTATTGTTACTGGAGTATTTGCTTGATGATTCTCAATATTGAAATTCAGTATTTTGGTGTAAACACGGCCGTGGTGTGAATTGGTGAAGCTTTTATGACTACAGCATTTCGCGGAGATCGTATATCTCAAAGTTTATCGAAGGCGTACTCGTGCACATGGTCTATTGTGTATCCCACACTTTTTGCTGTCTCGCACCTTAGCTTGCCGCCCAGTTCCAGAGTTTTGGTGAACCTCAGAAACTTGAGTAGTTATAGTAATCGGATGTCCTTGTGCCTGATAATTGCATTTCCTTGGCACTCCTCTGTTGGAAATCAATCTCTTATCCACAGAAGCTGCAATCATCAGTTTGAGCCACACTTACCGTGGATTTCACAAAGCTTGTGCAATCAAATCGTTGATATTGAATTATGTCGATGGTTTATGTCCAAAATTACCTGAAAATTGCACAGAAATTATGAGATTTCGATTATCAAGGTGATTTGAGTTTTGTGAAACCCGGATTGAAGTCTTCTTAAATGTTTTCTGAGACGGCAGAGGCCCGTGAAAAATTATTTGAGGAGGTGCAGTCTTTTTTTGTGAATTTCAAGAGAATTTGGGATGTTTTTTTTTTGATACGGCAAGGCGTACCCTGATAACCTCCGAGAGGAACGACTTGAATTTTCCAAGACATGTGCAAGATTTAAATAGAAGAGTTGAATTATCGTTTTTCCAATATGAACAAGTACCTACGTAAAAAATTCTGACTTCAAGTTGGACTCCTCTTCATTTTAATTGAAATGCTGTTTATATTTTCCTACACGGAATAATTTCGTCATAAAACATCAGACCCATCAATGAGAATGAAATTAATTTCTAACGGTATGACATGCCGGCGTTGGTTTAATTCTGAAAACGTCCATATCGAGGCTAATGGAAAGAGAATAGAAAATTAACTCACTGAAATCCATCAGAGTTCCGCTTGAGTCGAGCCTTTGAAACGAATTAACTGAAACGCAGAATTGTCATTCTCCACTTTCAGCTGTCCCTCTCTATTATGTCATGTCAATTATTGACGAGACTTCATTAACAGGGGAAAACACGAATTCTCTTACAACCCTAACGAATCGATGACCTCTTAGACAATACTTCGATCATTAAGAATGAAGTTTTCCAGTTTGACAAATGTGGAAAATTTTCATTCTCGGAGGTCAACGCTCCAAACCCGACATGTTGTTTCATGAATATCTGTTCTGATCGTTTTCAATGATAATGTTATCCGCTGTGGCATTGATCATTCTTAAATGGAAAATAACTGATTGAATTGAGACACAAAAACTACCATTTTTTATTATTATTCCGAATTTAGGATAAAATACCACTATTTAAATCTATGGGAGATGATTACCCTTCAATAGGGTCCTGTAGTGGTCTTAGAAGAACCGAAGATTCTAAAAATCATCACTTGGAATGCCAGACCTGGTTTAAAACACCCCCTTGGCTCAAGAGCATGAATTAAGTATTTTGTATCTAAATATCGTGTATCGTGCTTTCAAAAAAATTCGTGGTCGAGTAAGCTGGTGCGAAATAAGCTCAATACCTACCAACTTTAGAGATCGATTCACCATGAATGCAAATAATTGATATCGAAATTTTGCGAGAAAGATGATCTTTTTTTGATAGGATTGATTTAATATCTTCAATCCAACCATTATCAAGTGAAAATGAATTCAAAACAAAAGTGAACATTGAGTACTTAGTGGAAAGAGAGAAAATTTCAAATCTATTTTTTTCAGAAATGGTGCATCTGGGCGTTATTATACGAGAGCATCTTTTTTCAAGAAAAAACGTCAGAGTTTATGAATATGATGTAAATCTCGCGAACCTAACCTAACCTAACCATTATCAAGTGAAAATAAATTCAAAACAAAAGTGAACATTGAGTACTTAGTGAAAAGAAAGAAAATTTCAAATCTATTTTTTTCAGAAATGGTGCATCTGGGCGTTATTATACAAGAGCATCTTTTTTCAAGAAAAAACATCAGAGTTTATGAATATGATGTAAATCTCGCGAAATAATGAAAGTTAAAAAAGTTTCAACTAAATACACTTAGCCCCCTCCCCCCAAATGATACGATTGTGCTTGACATGAAAGAAATGCACTCAATCTAATCGATGCGTATTTTTGACATTAGCCAATGTGTAAACTTTCAGCACTTCATGTGACTCCGTTTTGCGAATATGTGGCAAAAAGTGTGGACAGGACGTCATCTTCAAAGAGCACTAGCTCCTTAATGAAGCAATTTTGCATGATATGATTTGGGTCGAATCTGTCTGGAATACGATCTCTAATGTCCACTAGAAGTTTGTCGGTCTAATTACGGGACACCCTGTATATATAATCTACAATTTCAGTCTCATCTTAATCACATCGTGGTAATATCCCCTTGTATAATGCAATGTCTAGTTTTATGCAAGGCATCAATAAAAAATCGATTAATATTTGATATAATGAGTTTGTCTTTACCTTTAGACGTTATTGTGGGATCTCTCTCTCTCCTCGATGTTTACAAGTGCAGAAGGCATTAATATTTTTTCACGAATTCATGTTGTTTCATGAATACCCGTTCTGATCGTTTTTTAATGACAATGTTATCCGCTATGGCATTGATCATTCTCAAACTAAATGAAAAATGAGCACTACAAATCACACAATAGTTTATTGATATTTTCAATCCACAATTCTTCAGTTTCAGTATCAGCTTAATAACACCGTAGTAATAACCTACTGTATAATGCAACGTTCAGTTATATGCGGAGCATCAATAAAAAATGAATGAGTATTTGAAAAAATGAGTTTGTTTTGCCTTTAGAGGTATTTGTTGAATCTCTCTCTCCATGTTTCCAAGTGCTGAAGACATTGATATTTCTCCACTAGTTCAAAATCTAAGCATTCAGGTATATACTTTCAATTGATGAACGAGTTCGGGGTGTCAATTCTCGGGATCACTCGTTCATGAAGGTATACGTTCGTGAGTGAGTAAAATCGATCAAATAGGTCGAAGTAAGTTAATTCTCGTTCTAACGAAAGTTTACATTCATTTCGAAGTCATAAAACAATTTCAATCTCCAATAATCAAAGCTCAAAAAGACACGAACGTATACGTTCGTCGAACGAGTGATGCCGAGAATTGACACCCCGCTCAAATCGAGCCTTTGAAACGAATTGACTGAAACGTAGAATTGTCATTCTCCACTTTCGCAGCAGTTTCAGCTGTCCCTCTCTATTATGTCATGTCAATTATTGACGAGACTTCATTAACAGGGAAAAACACGAATTCTCTTACAACCCTGAGGAATGGGTGAACTCACAGACAATACCTTGATCATCAAGAGTAAAGTTTTCCAGTTTGACAACTGACGAAAAATTTTCATTCTCTGAGTTCAACGGTCCAAACCCACTACCTTACTAGTAAGGTTGTGCCAAACCATAGACTAACTAAACGGAGTTAGTTAGTTTGTCTATGGTGCCAAACCTGACATGTTGTTTCATGAATACCTGTTCTGATGGTTTTCAAATGATAATGCTATCCGCTGTGGCATTGATAATTCTTAAATGAAAAATAACTGATTGAATTGAAAAACGAAAACAACCGAACACACAACAGTCTATTGATATTTCAGTCTGATCTTAATAATATAAGATCCCGATATAAAACGACCTTCACCGAGATGCTTACTTGATGAAACGTATTTATATTTTATTTATATGTCAATAAATATAATCCATATGGGTTGCCTAGCAAATTTCAGTCCAGAGTATGTTTAATTAATAATTAAAAAAAAATATTTTTTCGAACATTTCACCGGTATGATTATTCGATAAATTCTATACCAATCGAAAGTATGAAGCCTATAGAATATGCAAACGTTAGGTTGCCTGTTCTTTTCCGGTCACAACTATCGGGTTGCCAGGTATAAACAGGTAAATCTGTACTAGCATTTTGCAACGGTCTGTTTATTGAATGAAATTATAATGAAATTAAAGATTATTTTATTCTGAACACGGTGGTATAGGGTTGCCTGCGAAAAATCAGTCCAGAATTGCGGTTGTCGAATTTTAAAAGTAAAATATTGCTCCGAGTGAATGTGTGCGACTGAGAGGTCCCGACCGACCATCCCATGCGATAGAAGAGGACACACTGTAGGGATGTGAATAAATAATCGATTATTATTTTAATCGATTATTTTTTTCTTATTATCGATTTTTATAATCGATTTTATCAATTATAAAAATCGATTTTTAATAAATTTATTATTCCGCCTACCTATTTCAATCGATTTTTGTAAATCTTGTATTTGGGAGTATTGTTCGGAAGACTCGGAACCGTATTTGGGAAAGAGACTACCGAAATTATTATTCTTGAACTCTTTAACCGAAGACTTATGGCAATAATTATTCTGATTCTAGTGTGGCAATTATTTAATGTCTTGTTATTGTTATTATATTTTTGTTTTTCAACATAAGTTTTGACACCAAATAAATGTTATATTTCTTACTGTTATTGTACAGTATATTTTGTTACTGCAATAAAATATTTAAGAGTACTGAATATATGTTATGGAAATTGATATGAAATTTTAATTTTAATAGTTTGTAAGTAGGCAGGATAAAAAAAATTAAGATGTGTTTCTATGGAAAATGCTTTGTCAGTCAGAAATAAAGAAATTTGAGAAAACTCACGAAATTATTTTTCTAGAATCCACCCTGAAAAGATTCGAATAAATCATTACAAATTAACATAGGAGATTGTTTGGGTCGTGTAATTTCGCAAACAAGAGAAATTTCAAATAAATCCAAACAGAAATACACGATTCCATAACAATTGGCGCCCAACGTTGGACTAAGATTCAATTTACAAATAAATTTCATATACGGTAAGAAATGGAAACTAGGAGCAAAACCATGATTGGGGAAAAAGGAGATGAAGAAAGCGATAAATTCAACATTTTATTAGCAGAAATAAGAAAAACTAATGAGAATAAAAAAAAATGGATTTGAAAATGGAAGAGAATATGAAAAAAATGGATTTGAAAATGGAAGAGAATATGAAAAAAATGGATTTGAAAATGGAAGAGAATATAAAAGAAATGAATTTGAAAATGGAACAGAATAAAAAAGAAATGGAACAGAAAACAAATGAAATGGAAAAAAGAATAATTGAAAGATTGGAAAAGAAAATTGATAACACTACAAAGGAATTGAATGACAGAATGACAATGATCGAAAATAAAATGGAAAAAGAAATGAATGAAAAATTGATAATAATTAATCAGAATTTCACAACAAGAATCAATCAAACAGAGGATAAATTAGAGCAGATAATTGAAATAAATAAACAAACAAACCGTGAGGAATTGGAAGTAATAGAAATGAGAATCAGAAAAGAAATTCATGATGAGATAACATAATAAAAATGAAGTTAACAAAATGTTGCACTACAAGGAGATATAATAGAAAAACAAAATGAAAAATTAGATAGACTAATGAAAAATGAAACGACTAATACATATGGAGCAATTCATTTAGGGGAGAATAGGCTAATTTTCAATGGAATAATAAAAAGACAACACCCAGTTCCTTTCATCAGATATTTGGAAAATAAAGCCAAATATTTCACATCTTTCAATTTATTTATGGAGTACATAAAATCACAATTGGCAGATGAAGCACTTTTATGGTTAACTAATAAAGAAACGGAACTAGATGATTTTGAAACATTTAAAATTAAATTTTTGGAATATTTTTGGGGATCTGCCCAACAGAAGATAATTAAAAATGAATTGTACAGTGGAAAATTTAATGAGTTAAAAGGAACATGCTATCACCGGCTGAAAGAAATAGTCAAGTATCAAGAATTTTTTTTTTTTAGTTAACGTAATTTAAAATTTATCTATCACTTATGAAAATTTATTTAGTTCGAAAATCAATAATATTTATTCCTTTTCATTTAATCATTCAATGAATAAATATTATTATTTTGGGGAATTTGTTATGGAAATTGATATGAAATTATAATTATAAGAGTTTGTAAGTAGGCAGGATTGAAAAATTAAGATGTGTTGCTATGGAAAATGTACTTGTCAGTCAGAAATAAATAAATTTGAGAAAAGTCACGAAATTTGCTTCACTAGAATCCACCCTGAAAAGAGTTCATAATTCAATACAAATTAGCTCAAGGGTTTGTTTGGATCGTGTAATTCATAACCAATTGAAAATACAATTAAATCAAGAAAGAAATACACGAAACCATAACAATATATATACAGGTGTTTCATCATAAACTGGACAAACATATATTTTCGTGCAGAGGACATCGGGAGAATCATTTTTGCCTTATACAATATATCCCGTTTTCGAAGCATAAGCGAGATACAGGGTGTCAAACGTCATTTTTGAGCAAGATTCTTATGAGTGTGGTCAGTTATGTATAACACTTGGTGTAATGGTTTTTGGTCAAATCTCAGTATTTTTGGGTCCTCTATTCAGAAAAGTTGACGAACTCCGAAAAAAATTTACAAAATGGCGGAAGACCTGCAATGTTCCAAATTTTTTTTGCGGTTGTCAAATTGACTTTTATTTCTGAATGAACATAATTTTCTTAGAATTTCTGTGAAAAAATTTTTTCAAAAATCGAACACAAATTTTTTTTACATGTCTACAGCGATGAAAAAATTTCACTCGAAATGGATGAAATTTTATACAATTGTACTTCTTCAATTATCAATCACGAATATGAAAACAGAATTGTGAAATATCGAACGGTTTCGTTACTACAGTCATTCAAATGTTTCGTTCAGACCTCTGAAATATTGAACATAAAATTGTTGTGGGTTCTAGAATCAAAATAATTAAATTATTGGCATGTTTAAACATTCTAGATGAATTTATAAGAAAAAAATCAGTGAAACTGATTTTTTATTTAAAGTGTTTTTTTTTTACGAAAAGCTAACTTTAATACACAGTTTTTTAAAGTTTCATCATTAAACTCAATTATTTCATCATCCGATCCACACAAAAAACACTTTTTTGCCATTGTTTCCAACAATTAATAGTAGCACGTTTTTTCAATCGTATTTATAGCGACACTACTCCAAAATAATGCATAGTATATACGAGTCTATCGCTATTCTTTTCTTTTCCAAGCCCAATAGCATGAGCACTCTCTTTCTTTAAATGGGCGGACTTTAAACAGCTGCTATGCTGTGTCCTCTTCTATCGCATGGGATGGTCGGTCGAGACCTCTCAGTCGCACACATTCACTCGGAGCAATATTTTACTTTTTAAAATTCGACAACCGCAATTCTGGACTGATTTTTCGCAGGCAACCCAATACCACCGTGTTCAGAATAAAATAATCTTTAATTTCATTATAATTTCATTCAATAAACAGACCGTTGCAAAATGCTAGTACAGATTTACCTGTTTATACCTGGCAACCCGATAGTTGTGACCGGAAAAGAACAGGCAACCTAACGTTTGCATATTCTATAGGCTTCATACTTTCGATTGGTATAGAATTTATCGAATAATCATACCGGTGAAATGTTCGAAAAAATATTTTTTTTTAATTATTAATTAAACATACTCTGGACTGAAATTTGCTAGGCAACCCATATGGATTATATTTATTGACATATTAAATAAAATATAAAATACGTTTCATCAAGTAAGCATCTCGGTGAAGGTCGTTTTATATCGGGATCTTAGACTATAATCATATCGTATTAATATCCCATTGTTTAATGCAACGTCCAGTTATACAGGGTGTCTCGTAATTAGACCGACAAACTTCTAGTGGACATTAAAGATCATATTTTAGACAGGTTCGACCCAAATCATATAATGCAAAATTGCTTCGTTAAGGAGCTAGTGCCCTTTGAAGATGACGTCCTGCCCACACTTTTTGCAACATATTCGCTAAACGGAATCACATAAAGTGCTGAAAGTTTGAACATTGGCTAATATCAAAAATACGCATCGATTAGATTGAGTGCATTTCTTTCATGTCAAGCACAATCGTATCATTGGGTGGGGGGGGGCGAAGGTTATTTTTAGTTGAAAATTTTTTACCTTTCATTATTTCTAGAGATTTACATCATATTCATAAATTCTGATGTTTTTTCTTGAAAAAAGATGCTCTTGTATAATAACGCCCAGATGCACCATTTCTGAAAAAAATAGATTTGAAATTTTCTCTCTTTTCACTAAGTACTCATTACTCAATGTAAAATGGTGCATCTGGGCGTTATTATACAAGAGCATCTTTTTTCAAGAAAAAACATCAGAGTTTATGAATATGATGTAAATCTCGCGAAATAATGAAAGTTAAAAAAGTTTCAACTAAAAATACCCTTCGCCCCCTCCCCCCAAATGATACGATTGTGCTTGACATGAAAGAAATGCACTCAATCTAATCGATGCGTATTTTTGATATTAGCCAATGTGTAAACTTTCAGCACTTTATGTGACTCCGTTTTGCGAATATGTGGCAAAAAGTGTGGACAGGACGTCATCTTCCAAGGGCACTAGCTCCTTAACGAAGCAATTTTGCATTATATGAGTTGGGTCGAATCTGTCTAAAATACGATCTATAATGTCCACTAGAAGTTTGTCGGTCTAATTACGGGACACCCTGTATGCAAGGCATCAATAAAAAATGAATTAATATTTGATAGAATGAGTTTGTCTCCATCTTTAGAAGTTTTTGTGGGATCTCTCTTTTCGATGTTTCCAAGTGCAGAAGGCATTAATATTTTTTCACGAGTTCAAAATCTAAGCATTTAAGTATTTACTTTCCATTGATAAAAGAGTTTCACTTGAATCGAGCCTTTGAAACCAATTAACTGAAACGTAGAATTGTCATTCTCCATTG
Organism: Propylea japonica; assembly: GCA_013421045.1. Taxonomy (NCBI): domain Eukaryota; kingdom Metazoa; phylum Arthropoda; class Insecta; order Coleoptera; family Coccinellidae; genus Propylea; species Propylea japonica. The sequence continues at coordinate 96,334,373 of CM024241.1, forward strand.
CAGCTGTCCATCGCTATTATGTCATGTCAATTATTGACGAGTCTTCGTTAACAGAGAAAAAAACACGAATTACAACCCTGACGAATGGATGACCTACTCAAACAACACTTCGATGATTAAGAATAAAGGTTTCCAGTTGGATAAGTATGAAAAAATTTTCATTCCTGATGATCAACGGTCCAAAAAGACATGTTGCTTCATGAATACCCGTTCTGATCGTTTTTTAATGATAATGTTATCCGCAATGGCATTGATCATTCTTAAATGAAAAATAACAAAATGTGGAAAATGAGCTCTATAAAACAAACAATGTTTTATTGATATTTTTCAATCCAGAGTTCTACAATTGCAGTCTCGACTTAACAGTGTGGTAATATGATACTGAATAATGCAGTGTCCAAGTCATGCGAAGCATCAATAAAAATGAATTAGTATTTGAGATAATGAGTTTACCCTTGCCTTTTGATGTGCACGTTGAATATGCAGTCTCTTCCTTGGAAGGTTTTAAATTTGCGACCAGGAAGATACATTTTAACTTTTGAAGGTTTTGGTTGTTATTTATAATATCTATATAAATCTGACTATTTAGGTATTAGTTTCAATTCATGAAAGAGTTCCGCATGAACAGTGATTCATAACTGCTTGTAAGTTTTTATTTTTTCCGAGAAAAGTATCGACGGTATCGAAATTTTGCAAGAGACTTATCGTCTCCAGAATTCAATGGAAAACCATAAGAGAATTTTATTTTTCGAAAATCTATACCACGAAAACAATTTTTGAAGGAAAATCATAATGGGTTGTTATTTTCAACCCTTAATAATGAAGTGATGGGATCAAAAAAATTGTGCGAGTAACATCTTCTTAATTAATCATATTCTGTATAGTTTTATGACTATGAAATCAAAAACTGTCAACTCGTCATCGCCTTCCAAATGCTGTATCTTGGAAGGGGGTCGTTTTCGAAAAAAATTATATGAGCTACCCATGCTTATTTTTATCGAGGAATCATCTCTTTAAGGCCCTCGCATTTGTTTACAGACAACCTGTATAGATAGAGATAATATCTGAATAGAGCGGGTACCTCAGTCTGTAATCACGCTATGATTCAATGTAAATTACATACATTGGAGTAACGTTCATGGCATGATAAAAAAAGTGATAATGAACACGAAAATGGCAGCAACATCCTCCCATATTCATAGGCTTCAGATGATATCTGCATTATCGCAATTGAATCCGGCGTAACATCTGCGGTATCCGACAAATGAGCAGAAAAAAAAACTAGAACACGTCATAAATATATCGTAGTAACGCTCCCCCTAAAGTGAGCTGAAAGAAAGTCACTTTTTTATCACCACACCATTCCGCCGCAGACTTCATAAATAAAAGATGTGTAACATAAATAAAAGACACGGAGTTCTGCCCATTATGACTCCTGCTCTGTTTATGTCGCCATCGTTTCAAACCACCACCAACGTCGCTGAGAATAAATTCGGGCAATTTTAGAGATAGTTGAAACTTTTGCTGCGGACTTTTAGAATACTCGTTGGATCACGAAAATTCGGGATTAAATACCAGATTATGCTGGAACAAAGCGGTCTAGGATGCTCTTGAAGAATTATGGGGTCTAGTCTAACGATATTTTTGCCGCTCATTGCAGAACGCTTTGATATTGTGTCTCTCTGCCTAGTCTTTGTAAATCTGAAGCCATTTTGATGATATAAACGTAGGTGCTACAAATTCATTCGATCCACTATTTCGATTGTTGAATCAGATACTTCGATCAGAGGATTTGGGTAGATTGAAGATTGTAGATTGTTAAAATTCTGACTCCTGCTCTGTTTATGTCGCCATCGTTTCAAACCACCACCAACGTCGCTGAGAATAAATTCGGGCAATTTTAGAGATAGTTGAAACTTTTGCTGCTGACTTTTAGAATACTCGTTGGATCAGGAAAATTCGGGATTAAATACCAGATTTTGCTGGAACAAAGCGGTCTAGGATGCCCTTGAATTATGGCGGTATAGTCTAGCTATATTTTTGCCGCTCATTGCAGAACGCTCTGATATTGTGTCTCCCTGCCTAGTCTCTGTAAATCTGAGGGCATTTTGATGATATGAACGTAGGTGCTACAATTCATTCGACCCACTATCTTGATTGTTGAATCAGAATCTTTTATCAGAGGATTTGAGTAGATTGAAGATTGTAGATTGTTGAAATTCTGACTTCTGCTCTGTTTATGTCGCCATCGTTTCAAACCACCACCAACGTCGCTGAGAATAAATTCGGGCAATTTTAGAGATAGTTGAAACTTTTGCTGCGGACTTTTAGAATACTCGTTGGATCACGAAAATTCGGGATTAAATACCAGATTATGCTGGAACAAAGCGGTCTAGGATGCTCTTGAAGAATTATGGGGGTCTAGTATAGCGATATTTTTGCCGCTCATTGCAGAACGCTTTGATATTGTGTCTCTATGCGTCTCTGCCTAGTCTTTGTAAATCTGAAGGAGTTTTGATGATATAAACGTAGCTGCTAAAAATTCATTCGTTCCACTATTTTGATTGTTGAATCAGATACTTCGATCAGAGGATTTGGGTAGATAAAAGATTGTAGATTGTTAAAATTCTGACTCCTGCTCTGTTTATGTCGCCATCGGTTCAAACCACCACCAACGTCGCTGAGAATAAATTCGGGCAATTTTAGAGATAGTTGAAACTTTTGCTGCGGACTTTTAGAATACTCGTTGGATCACGAAAATTCGGGATTAAATACCAGATTATGCTGGAACAAAGCGGTCTAGGATGCTCTTGAAGAATTATGGGGGTTTAGTCTAGTGATATTTCTGTCGCTCATTGCAGAACGCTTTGATATTGTGTCTCTTTACATGGTCTTTGTAAATCTGAAGGCATTTTGATGGTATGAACGTAGGTGCTACAAATTTATTCGATCCACTATTTTGATTGTTAAATCAGATACGTCGATGACGATGTTTTATCTGGGGCCTATTGCACCAAATACTTTGCAACTTTTCACTCTGCATTTTTCAAAAAAATTAGCTGCCCGGTACGTGCTTCGCCACGTATAAGGCATAGTAATAAACTTCGAAATAAAACAAAAAAAATAAAATTTATTACTTTCTGTAATTTCAAATGTATGAAACTGCTGATCAAAAGCCACTACAAAAGCATAATGTAAATGTTTATATTATTTTACTAACTATTCCGATTCGTTGACACTTCTCAAATTTTTCACAGATTAATTCAATCAAAGATTATATATAAAAAAAATAGGAAACTGCCTTGCATTCTTAGTACTGAAAAACGACTTTATTTTTCAGTTTATATTCGACCTACAGATGGCACTGAAAATGAATTTGTATATAAAATCTGTAATGTTGATTTAACACTTTTCCAAGATTTCTTTTGAGGTTTTTCTACTTAAAAACCTTCCCTAGACTTCTACGAATAATTCAAGACCAAAATTAGCCAAATCGGTGAGGGCGCTGTTGAGTTATGAATGCACAACGAGAAGTGGCATTGATTTTTATATATTAGATGACGTTGCACGGAACGCATCAAAATTGTGAATCGAAAGTGAAAAGTCAAGTGCAAAGTGCAAAGTGAAAAACACTTCACAGAAATTAAATGTTGAGAGAAATGTTGTGCAAGATAATTGATTTTCACTTTTGAAATTCGTCAGAATGCAAAATGCAAAGTGAAAAGATGCATATTTTTCCTAGATGCAGAGCAAATTCATCGTATAACTGCATCAACATCTCATCAATCCTAAATCCCAAAAATACCATCGCCAAGTCGTCCAAAACTGCAAAACAGCTCAATCTCTAGTTCTCATAATCCAATCTCATGATGATGGCGAAATGGAATTATTAGAATTTCCACTAGTTGCGTCCGTATCCACTTCGTTCCCTTGGAGACACTTAATAAGCGAAAAGTGTGTTCTGCACTGTGGCTTATTAGGGACTTGATTTCTGCAAGCACTTAAAGATCGTCGACTCTTAGGGAAATTCGAAAAGCAGACTCGAGATGCTGCTATCAATTAAAATTAGCTATATAATTCTCCGTTTCGAGTCGGCACGCGGATTCTGAGAAGCTGGGGAAAGAGTGAGTGAGCTTGAGCTCCTCAGTTGAAGGGGATTTTCTTGGGAAACTTTCAGTTTGCTGAAATGGCTGGTGCAGGCTTGTGGGAGTGCAGACTGAGACTATAACCATACACAATGGCGTCATTGAGTTAACAATTGAGACGTGCTTTGAATTCTTATTGTTGTCTGAGTAGTTTGGCTATTAATGCATCGATTATATCGTTTGATGAAAAGTTGTTTTATTCAAGGAGATCCGCCTGTTTTGCCATATTTCCCAATTCACTTCATGATATTCATAATGACAAAATGTGTGCAACACGGAAGACAAATATGATCAAACATTAACAACTCTCTAATTTCTCTACTTATAGGGGATTGGATATCATTTTGATGAGTATTCATGGGTTTAATCACATTTAAAAAAGCGCAATTAAAAGACAAAAACTATACATAATATAAAGCACTAAGTAGATGTTTTTCACACAAACTTTTTAGATCTCATAACTTCATTATTAGGGGTTGAAAACAACAACCCTTTTATGATTTTCGTTCAGAAATTGTTTTCGTGGGATAGATCTTCGAAACATAGATAAAAATAAAATAAAATTTCATTCAATTCTGGAGAGAAAAAGTCACCTGCAAAATCTCGATACAGTCGATACTTTTCTCGGAAAAAATAAAACTTTCAAGCAGTTATGATCACTGTTCATTCCATTTCATCGTATGTTCCATAGAATGAATATTCAAGGATGTTGTTTATGCTCCGAATTGGTTTTGTCAATTATGCTTATTAATCGAAAGAAAGTTGTTTTTGTGAAATTGAAATATTACGGATATAATTTTCTTCCGGAAATTAGTAATTAAACCTTCAGAAAGATTCATAGAACTTATTTATCTTCTGTCATGGAAATACAATAGCTTTGAATATTCATTCTATGGAACACTTATACGATGAAATATAATGAGCAGTGATCATAACTGCTTGTAAGTTTTTATTCTTTCCCAGAAAACTATCGACGGTATCGAAATTTTACTTTTTTTTTAAAAATGGATAGGAAACCATAAGAGAATATTATTTTTAGAAAATCTATCCTTGGAAAACAATTTTTGAAAGAAAATCATAGGGGGCTGTTATTTTCAATCCCTAATAATAAAGTTATGAGATCTAAATCTAAAAATTTGTGTGAGTAACATCTACTTAGTGCTTCATAATGTATAGTTTTTCGACTCAGTGTTTTTAAGAAGCCGTGAAAAAAATGAAAACTGTCAACTCGTCATCTCCTTCCAAAGGCTATATCTTGGAAGGATGGTCGATTAAAAAAAAATTATATGAACTACCCCTGCTTATTTTCATCGAAGTATCATCTCCCAAAGTTCCTCGCATTTGTTTACAGACACCCTGTATAATTCTCCGTTTCGAGTCGGCACGCGGATTCTGAGAAGCTGGAGAAGGAGTGAGTGAGCTTGAGCTCCTGAGGATTTTCGTGGGAAACTTTTAGATGGCTGGAGCAAGCTCGTTAGAGACTATAACCATACACAATGGCATAATTGAGTTAACAATTGAGACGTGCTTTGAATTCCGATTGTTGTCTGAGTATTTTGGTTGTTAATGCATCGATTATATCGTTTCATGAAAAGTTGTTTTATTCAGTGAGATCCTCTTATTTTGCAATTTTTCAATTCATTGTTTGCAATTCAGAATGAGAAAATTTTACTAGGGAGTGTTAAATATATACCTATTCAAGTATTTACTTAAAATTTCAGTAAATTATTCTTAATTGGATATCGAAAATGCAATTTCTATACATAGCATAATTAGTGTGGTTGACGATTCCGAAAAGAGTGGCTAGTTGTGATCATTGTAAATTGTGATTCATCATTCAACACTCAAGGGCCAATTCTGATCGTTTAAATTTGCTAGCTTATTTCTGTTTTGTTTTCAGGAAACCTGACTACAAAAAATTTAAACAAAAGATCGTTTATGATTTCTTGTGTCCGATTAATTCTCAAATTATTTTTTCGGGAAAACAATGAGAACGCTCTTTGTATTCAGGATTTCTTTTAATTTTCATGAGGATTCAAGAAATCATTCACATTTTGACAAAAACCAAGGTTCAATTTATTGATGAGAAATAAAAATTTTGACGAAATTCGTTCGAAAAATTCAACTCTCTACTAAATGTAGCAATTTTGCACACCTGGCTGCATTCAAACACAAATTTCAGAGATATTCCTGATTTTTTAAATTTTTTTTCATGAAGATATACTCAAAATTATTTCCAAAACCTTTGTTTCGGTACTGAGGAACTCAAAATAAAATTTGGACCCGATGGAATTTCTAGTTTTGAAGCTATTGAAAAAATAAGAAAATTTCGAATCTTCATCGCAGTCACACTCTCAATAATTAAAATAACAACAGTACTCTAATGAGTAACTCGAACATATTTATAAGAACATAAAACCAAAAAAAAATTATTCTATCTCTAAATTATATCTGAAGCAAGAGTGCAACCCCAGCAAGAGCCCATTTAGAAGCCTTTTCTTTCGTCTTCAGATTAAAGGTCCAAACAAATGTCGGTCCTCTCATTCTAGTCTTGTAAACAGGACAGTCGTACATGTTTCTCATATCCTGTTTATCCTGTGTTATTGCCCGGATGTATATTACTGGCATTACCGGAAATAGATCCTTCAGCTTAGCGTCCATTATACTATTGAGAGTTGAATCCCATCTAAAATAAACATGAATTGAATAGAATTTCAATGTTTCCTTCGATCTATAATACTCTGTACAACAAAATCGTTCGAGAATATCACTGTTTCGAACAGACTTCATAGTTAAATTTTATCAATAAATATGTTGGTAGTTGGAACAGACATTCTTTCAATTTATTAATTTCCTGTCAATTGAATGATACAGAAATTTCTTTTTCACTTACAGATGAATCATTCGATTTATTTCTAGTGGAAAAATATCATACATAATTGAAAACGAAACTAGATAGTTCACTTCAGTTATTCTTTCAATTAAATTATAACTATAGTCCGTTCACGAAAGTTTGAGCGCATAGTAGGAGTTTGTTTATTTATCTGAAGTTGGTAGTATTTACTGTCATAACATAAAATAAAGTCAACGTTGCCAAATGGACCCGGCCTCGTCCGAAGAGCTTGCGAGTTATCAGAGAACTCTATACAATATTGACAACATTGCTTATCAATCTGACAAGAAATAAAGAACATAACCTAAAATTTTAATATACACAGTGGAATATGCTTTATTTCCTTGGCCAACCGACGGCTCAACCTTTCGTGAACGGACTATATACTCCGAGTACATTCGGCAACGTTAACTTATTTTACTCTATGACAGTAAATACTGCCAACTTCAGATAAATAAAGAAACGCCTACTATTTGCTCAACCTTTCGTGAACGGACTATAGGTACTTACTTTTTTCTTAAATTGTTTTTCAAGTACTAAAATAATCCAGCAAATCAGAAAAACCACATTTATGGCAAGAAAAAATCTTCAAGAATTAAAGGGACATATCTTCTCTCAATTAGGACTACTGATTGATATGTTGACAAATTAGTGTAGAAGTATTTTCCCAAGTTTTCGATAATCTGAATTTCTGTTTTCGATATCAAGAAAAAAGATGGGTAATGGATCAATACCATAGTTACCTACTCGAAATATATATTTCCTACTTGTCAAAGGTTTGAAGCAACTGAAGTCAATTGTATGTTAAATTACAGTAAGTCCTAACAAATTCAAATATCCGGAGTAAAATGAAATACGCGGAAAATTAGCGAGCAAAAAGCATGAAGCTGCCATCTAACGTTTTTCCGTACAAACAGCATCGAATGGGAAGTTTTCAACCTCAGCACTACAATGTTCCGATAAAGAAACGCCAGATGTAGACTTCAACGAGTGATATTGACTGAATTTCGAATAGTTTTGTCCTGAAGTTACATCCTTTTAATGAAATTAGTAGCAGCTTCAAGTGATCAAAATTGCACAAATGGAGAAAATAATCAACAATACTCTTTATGACAATTTGAATGAAAATCTTATGTTCGAAGTGAATTTAAGCTATGGATAAATGGATGAAGAAGACTAATATCAAGCTGAGCAATTTCAAATTGCAGATTGAACACTAAGAAGGAGAAAAAAGTACCTCGCTCCTTCCATGTAGAATCCATAAACGTACGCTCCATCTCTTGGTGCTTGTGTGAAGTCCTCCTTCTGCTTTTTCGTTACATCCGTCAGAAGACACATCTTATCCAGAGGCCATTCATTTCTTCTGGCAGTTTGTTGCATTATAGCAGTCAAGAACGATTGGGGATTGAAAAAACCACCCAACCACACGGCAGATGGCAGTATAAAATCGCTAACCCAATTTTCCAACTCCTTAATTCTAGCACATAGATCAGCTGTCCATGCTCCTAACAGCAAAAGACTCGGATACGCTTTGACAGACCAGATTTCTGGAACCTGATCCATAAATAATGATTGCTGCAACATCTCCATATCTTGAGTAATGGTGAGTTCTCCCTTCAAACCCAAATCTAACTCCCTGAGACTTCTTTTGATCTCTGAACACAACGTGTTCATTCTTTCACATTCTTGAAGCGCGACAATGGCATAGGGAGATTTATCTTCTAATTTAGAGAACATATCTTGAATGGGAAATGGATCTGGAATCTTATCAAGCAAATCCTCTATGATACCTTTGACCTACAATTAAAAATATATTTGCAGATATCTGCTGCTGATGAGGATAATGATTCAACTACTTACTTTTTCCTCCTGGGACATCGTAGAGCCTGCTGCTGCTCCAGAATCCCTTGGCTGCAGTTCAAAAATAACCTTGAACATCTGTTCAGAAGACTGCGTTAAGAAACCAATTTCAGCATTTGGATGGAGCCCATAAAGACATGGACTTTCAGGAGGTAGACAGTCATCTATGTATTTATGATAACCATCGTAATCCAAGTTTGGAGGAGCTGTGAAACCTGGAGCAAACTCTGATTCACCTTCTAATAATTCTGGTTTCAAGTATTCTTCCAAATAAGTTCTGCACAGTCTACGATCCCAATCATCTGTGATATGTCCACCGTACATTATTTCACCAAAAAGGTATCTCAAGTCATCAAAAGGAACCTTCAAAGAAAAACATTTTTTAACTCAGGATTGTACCAAACAAGAACTCACCTTATTGTTGCTCTCCAGATAATTGTAAAGCACGTTTATGCTGATAGTCAGATCACCAATATTGAAAGGATAATTTCTGTTCCACCCTTGAGGTCCAAACTTCCTCCTTTCTGCTACAACAGCGTGGAAATAACAGAGTGCAAATAGAATGGCTTTGAATTCAGACTCCTTAGTGCACATATCTAGAACTTCTTGATTAAAATTGTCCAGAGCTTTGTGAAGATTGGCAAACATTCCTGTTGGTGGTTCATTCGTTATTTTAATGCTGGTTTCTAAGATTCCCTGAGGAATGACGCAAGCATGAGGATCGGCTAATGGTTCCGCACTAAGGAATAATCTGAAATCTTCATGAGACCTCTCAGATATTTGTTCGATTTTCTTTTCTAGAGTTGGTAACCATTTTGTGACCAAATGAATATTTTCCAAAATTACCCAGTGACCAAGAGAAGAGGCTAAATCGAGTGAGGTTTCTGCCACAATTTCCTGACCTTGACCGAGGGATACACTATGAAAGTTACCTTTGTGATGTGTAAAGCCCAATTTCTTTCCGAGCAACTCAACGTCCTTCAGTGGATTCACCCCTGGAGAAAGAATGAAGAATGTCGGTGTTGAATTGCTGGTTTCTTGATATGATTTTTCGAAGTCCTCCGTCCTGGCCGTTATATATTTCATACCTAAATTATTTTCTATAAACACTTTTACAGCATATGTCATGCGATCCGGTCTCAGGGCTCTCATCATACAAAGTTGCAGTATTTCTTTTTTGTTTTTCCACTCTCCCGGATATTTCTCCCTTTCTGGATTCGCACTTTCCACGAATTTCTTCCATCTTTTCGCAGAACCTTCAAGGTCCTTGTCCAGGTTTCTTAATTCGTCTAGCTGTGACAAGGCTTTGATGCCACCCCAGGATGTGTTAGTCAAGAATTCCACTGGAGATATTAGCCCAGGAATAGTCGGGAATCTCAGCAAGAAGTCGAGGCTTTCTGAATCGATTTCCTCAGAATGAAGAAGAATTTGGAAAGTCATATGAGATAGAAATGTTAATTTGTCTCGCTCGAAGAGTCCTCTGGACGTATACATGTACACTCCGAATGTAATGCTATCCAGTAAACTTTCTACTCTCTCCTTGATTTTGTCCGATTTTGGAGCTCTTCTTATAGCTTCTTTAAATACAACGCTGAATGCCTTGAGAGAGAACTGATACATGGAATTTATCAAGTTCAGATCATTAAGAACGAAATACAGCAATGCTGCTCTTGCTGCACACGTTCTATATAGCTCCCTTGCCTCATCGATTTTAGCCGACGTCAGTTTCGCTTCATTCACCTTGGTGACGATTTCATTCGCAGTTTTTTTCGTTGTCTCCAAGTTTTCCACCAGCTCTACGTCATCGAGAATATTTCCAGTCGCCGTCGATAGTTTGTAAAGAAGATTATCCTCGCATTTTTTCAAGGTTATTTTGAACGAGTTGCTTTGTTTAGTCAAGCTAGACTTCAATTCTTCCAAATCGGGTCTTTCGACGTTCACCACCGATGCCAACAACTGTTCTTCTAAACCATCTCTTGTAACTGTGAAATTGATCAGTGTTGTTTGTGCCTGAATTTCGGGTTTGTAATGGGGATTCGCTAATTTTGTATGGATGATAAGTCTAAATCTAGGATTGTATTCCACTTCCTTGTCTCCAATTCGAATTGCTGTTCCTTTCTTTATCAAAACTCTTCCAAGAATGGGTTCCAGAACCGAATCTATGGTTTCTCCAATATTTTCCAATAATACAGTCGAACCATCACTGATGCAGTGTTCTAAAATGTCCAAGTAGTTTTTCATGGAAAACCGTATAATCCGAAGGTCTTCACCGTACATGTTTTTGATCCAGTTTATTCCTTGCAATTGTGGATCGATTATAAGAGGCCACCTAGCGGAATTCAGAAGAATGCAAGCGTTTTCAGCAGACATTCTGTCGGTAGGTAGACCGTCATTATTCCATTGAGCTATCATGGCATCATCAGTCAGCAGCGACAAAGGATCAAGTTCTTCAGATCTAGGTATTTGAACTTCGAGATGCAACAGAAATGGTATCCAATATTTCTTCAACAGTGTCTGGCGATAGTTTCGAGTGAAACATCCTACATAAGAAATAAATGAAGAAATCAGGAGAACATCGCCTGGAAGGGTAGAAATCTGAACGGTATAATTTGTCATGAGCTTTTTCCACCTTATCCTCTCAGATGCTAATCCTGTCACTAAACGATTCGCCAGATCTATCATCAAAGCTGTTGCATCTGCTTCTGCCTGACATTTCATTTTAGCTGTTATAGCCATATCAAAATCTCCTCTGAGAACTGACAGTTTCTCTTCCAATAAAGCCAATTTTTCATTGAGTGTTTCTAACTTTGATCTTGCATCTTGTAAGTCTTTGTTTGCTTTAGCTAACGCTTGCCGTTTTGGTTCTACCACGACATACACTTCGTGATATTTCATAATGTTGATGACCCAAGAACAAAGCCCGGCTGCAGCCAAAGATTTCGAATAAATGTTATTCGGCTCGAACTGAGGATCTTTGAGGTATTCATAAACTGCCTTCACAATATCCGGATGGATGTTATCTTTGTCGTAGTTGATTAAATCGTTTAAGAATTGGTCCACTTTACCCATCATAACTTTGCAGGTTTTCCATGATCTATCTTTCGGTATTTTTCCTTTCTTAGTGAATAAAACTAAAACAGCAGCACAAACATTAGCAACTGCCTCTGGAGGTGTGGAGAAAGACTTGAGTTCTGTCAGGTTGTTCTTATTCAAAGTGTTGAGTGCCTCTTTAGCAGCCAAAAGAGCTGGTTCTGCCTTAGCTAAATCTTCCGCACATATCTTTTGTTTCTCTAATACGTCTTCTTCTATTATTTTTACCTTCGCTTCTTCCTCAGTAGCTATTGCTTGTTCTGCGGCAACTTTTTCATTTTCTGCGGATAAAACCGAGATCAATCTGCTAGCTGATTCATTTTTTTCCTTCACGTCTACCTCTTGTGATGCTAAAATAACTTTCAATCCGTCAACCTCCTCTGAAGTTGAATCTAGCTTTGCCAGTCCCAGTTTCAATCTTTCGGTGCTAGTGGTGAGAGATTCATGTTTATCACCGATTAGTTTAGAGAAGAGATCGATCTGTTCGAGAAATGATTTTGGGGTTGTATAGTTATATCGCTTCTCGTTCATCAAATATACAATGGACATTTCGTTGACTTTACTGTGAGCGTATGACATGAAAGTTGCAACTGAATTGACCAAATGTTTCGGTAGATGAGGTATTTCGGACAAAAACCGTGAAGATACAGATAACAAAGCCTCCTCAGGCCATTCGTGAAACCAATCTATGGAGACGCAATTAACAATTCCTGGAAATTTTCTTGCACGGACACGAAGAGTGGCACCAACTGGCGAAAAACATAGAACACATTTTAACAAGCTCCTCACTCTGTTGATGAAGAATTTCCAGCAATTTTCTCTGGTATCTTGTAAACCGAGGTTCTTCACTTCTCCTCTAACACCAGATATAACATTTTCGACCTCATCATCTGGCAATAAATCAGATATTTCTCCGGAAGTCAACATATCGTTAATGAGTACTAAAAATTGTTCCTTTGCTACTTGAGCATCGGACAACAAGAATACTACACCTGCGCTCTTGAGACCAGATTTTATGTATAATGTTGCTAAATCTGATCGTAAATCGGCCATTGAATAGGTTTTGCTCAGCTGGATTTGAAAAACATCAAATGATGATATGAAAGCTGCCAGTCGGGTTAGAGACTGCTTGCCAGAACCACCAACACCGACGAGTAGGGCATTGCCTCTTGGCAACTCAAGAATACGATTTATCCTACAAATGTGATACATAGCATCTTCGAAGAGAACCAAGTGCATAGCAGCCACTAAATCATTGTAGCCATTTAAGGCCTCCTGTAAAAGGTTATTCAAATGTGAAAAACCATTAATGGGATAATACTTCGGGTCCCCAAGACCCTGAGCAAAATGACAGAATATCAGAGGTTCTTCTAAAACACTGTCTTCATCTAAATCTTCAATAGAATGTCTAACAGTGTCCTTTATTATTTTGTTATAGACATCTATATCTGCTCTATCCACCATTTTGTCCCCGTATACTCTGTGTGTTTCATGCAACCATAACCTCACCAGATCTTTATAGGACTTCACAGAGTCTCCAGTTGAGAAAAGGAGACCTTGAAAAACATTTGATACATCTCGTAGAGTGAAAATATAATGGAATTTTATAGCTGTAGGAAGAAAATTCTGCGCAATCTTTGCATGTAGAGCTAGAGCTGTTTCAACTATGTTATCACATTTCTTCGTGACCGCATACGAAAATTTCAGCAGTGGATTGTTGAAATGTTCGGATAGAATACTCTGATAAATATGATGGGAGCATTCTTGAGTAGGAAAGCTGACAGCAAATACGCAAAAATGACGCTGTAACCTTGGATCTATAGTAAAACTACCAGCGTTTGGATTCATGCTTGATATAAATTGTACATTATGTATGTCTTTGATAGTCAGCTTCTGGCGATCGTACCAGTGTTGATAATCCATATACTGTTTGATGAGTGTATGAGGTTGAACGGTAAGTACTTATCTACTTCAGGCATATTCATATCGTCAATGAGATAAATCATATTTTTACCACCAGGTGGAGCAAACACTCTACCAGCTTTTTTCTCGAGAGGTTTCTCCAGGATGTGTTGGAGAAGATCAGACGTCGTATAAAAATTGAAAGGTATTCTCGTTACAAGGCAAGCTTCGTTTAAATCCCTCATCAAGTAATTCAAAATTACGCTCTTTCCACTACCAGCTGGTCCAACTAACATAACAGGTACTTTTATGTTGGTCAAATATTTAACGAAGAAAATAATCCTTGTTGTTTCATTCGTTTCTACTAGTGTTGACTGAAGAGGAATATCAGGATCGAATTGGAATTTCGGTACAATATCGCTCCATGGCAAGAATTTCTTAGTCTCCGGATCAATGTAAAAATTGAACACATTGCCACTGGAAGGAAACTTTACTGTTTTGAATTCATTCAGAAACCATCTACTGAATTCATTTCTCCAATCAACGAGCTGATCTTGAAACAAACTTGAACCGAAAGCCCAGATCACGGCAAAAACGAAATATATTTCGTACCATTCTTTAGGGCTGTCAGGAGAAATATTATGAGGCGACAGGAAACAGTCAAGAAGATAACACAGCATTTGTAGATGAGCTATGTCGGAAATTGGTGTGATTTTCTTGAATTTCCCTTTCATGACTTCGAGACAAGGAGGAACATATTTGTCAAATAGTATAGTTAGGTTGGTTTTCTCTGTCGAAGATGAACGTTGTTCTATCCAAGATGCGATATAAGGGTTCCACCCCAAATCAGCAGGATTAATGTATAAAATTCCTGCTCTGGAAACTGTAGCAGGTGTAGCTGTTCTCAGGCTTGCTATCTCGAATAAAAGTCTCATGTGTTTAGTTAAAGCAATTCTTTCGTTACTGGCTAGGGTTAATACCTTGTTGTCATCCATTAAAGTATTCAAAGACTCGATCCACATAGGATCAATGTCTCCATCTAGCACAATCCACTTGGGCCCTTCTCCTGTTAAATTTGTTTGTTCTCTCATAATAGTAGAAAAAAGGCCGTCTTTCCATTCTCTGGTTGATGGATTAATAACACCAAACAATTCATCGTTCGTTACTGCTTTTGGATTCAGATCATTATAATACGGTTTTCTCTTTTGGATTTGGTAAGTCCTAAACAAGGTTTTCCATACCATACTTTTTCCAGTTCCTGTTAAACCAACTATGAATACTGAGTGTCGAACAGCTAACAGTTCGTCAAGTTGTACGATTTTTAGAATGAAACCTTCCTCAGGCTGTAGTAGGGTGTCGATTGCAGCAGATTTAATCATTTTCTCCAACTCCATATTTCTTTTTCGTGGCACGTCAAGTGATGGAAAGAGATCTCCGATTAGTCCCATGAACACTGGTACGTCTTCTGTCACTATTTTCGGGATGTTGAAATCTCTCAGAGCTCTCATGAGGACTTGATCTTCTGGTCTGAGTCTGTCTCCCCTTTTCAATGCTCCAGCTACCACCAAAACCGATTTGATGGCTCTCAGTCCCCAGTCGTAGTGATCCTGCTTGCTAAGTAGTTCACGACAAAGTGTGTAAAGAGTAATGAATTTCCTCGCTAGAAGTTTAGCTTCTTGAAAGCCTTCGGCAACAAGCATTATTTCACAGATGAGCTCAAAATCTGGAACAACCATTGCGCAAGGTCTGAAGAGTGCCTTCAAGTTTTCTGGTAGTTCAGTACGACCGGCGTACCCAGGGTTCATTGTGATAAATATTCCAATCTATGAAAAAACATTGTCATGAGTTTAAACATTTTGAGAAATTGTATGTCAAATTAATTCTGTATTAGCATATGTTAATGAATATTTAAATTTCACAAAACTGTCAAAATCAGCAAGTGTATGAATTTAATAAATGTATATTGATCCAAGTTCAAACGTATTTTGATACCCAAACAAATATGTAACCTTTAAAACGAAGATAACTGAGAATTGAGAAACATACCGTAGGGATCAACTGTATCTTAGCTTCCAAAAATTTAAATTTTTTCCTGCCCTCCTTGATGGCATCTTGGATAGTTTTCACCTGCACAGCAACAACGGATAATACTTCAATGGAGATTCTGTTAAATTCATCGAAGCAACCCCAGCATCCAGTCTGAGCCAAACCCTTATAAATATTTCCTATAGACTTATAGTCCATCTGCTCTGAACAGTTGAAGACATACACCATCACTCCTAGGGCTTTACCTAGATCCTTGGTTGTTTCAGTTTTACCAGTACCTGCTGGTCCTGCTGGAGCTCCACCCATGATGAGATGGAGGCTCTGGGTCAAGGTAATGTAACATCGGTCTGTCAAAGGTGTGATGACCAAACGTGGCGTATTCCCGAGGTATTCATATTGATATCTTAAAGAAAATTAAAATGTAGAAGACTGAAAAGAGTCCAATTGACACTAATATTGAGTGGATTACCCTATTGATGTCTTAGACAAGAATGATAATTTTTCCTCACCTGAACTGTGCATCACAAATGTTCCCAAAACAGTCCCTAATTTTGGGATCCCATCTATGTCTAAGCTGACTCTGCCACTGAAAAGCTTGAGCATTATCGACTTTTGCGGTGATAATCTTGTAAACAACATCTCTGGAATGAACATCGATGGTGCATATAGTCATTATCTTCTGACGGTCGCCAGGTGTTAAATCTCCAAGCAACAAATTGATTAGAGCATTCAGTTGATTAACTTGCTTCTTCTGGTAATCTTTAATTGCACTTTCATAGCCCTCTTCCAATCTAGCGAGAGCCAGGTTAACCTCTGTGGTCCACCATATCTGCGTACCTACAAAGTGGTAACATTAAATGATACGTCTTACATAAGGAAAATCATCAGAGAAGAATAAATCGGAGATATTTAAAATCATGACCATCAAAACAATTTTTGCATGATCCAGAAAAAAATGTTACGAACTGTACCTAGTTTCTAAAAACATGAAGTCATCCCAACTTACCACAAAGAGCAGGTTGCGCAGGATAGTCAAAAATCCATGCCTCTCTTGGTTTCTCTTCATAAGTACTTATGGCTTCATCCAAGCAAGTACGCAGGGTTTTCCTCATCACATCAATCAGTTTGTTGAGCCAAATCTCAACTTTTCCAACGCATTCCAAGGGCGTTACTAGTTTTACGTACTCGTCGTTCTCTTTCGACTTCATGTTATACGCCTTTTTCGAATTTGCTTCGAATGTGAGTCTGGCCAACGAGTCGAAAAGTTTGGTAAGGTGCCTCTGGATGAGTTCCGGTTGGTTTCCGTTCGAAAGAATGTCAAGAAGGTCGGCCGATGATACAAAGTAGAACCTTGGAAACGCCAATCTTTTCGTTTCCAAATAATCATTGAGGGCTTTCTCGCAAAGAGTCAGTTGTTCAGACAGATGATCTAGACGGTCAAAGAGACCAGGTTGATTCGTTGCAGCTAAGACGTTAAGATTACGTCCAAGGTTTGTGAGGATATCCTTGAATTCCTTGTCGATGTAATCAAAGCGTTTGGAATCCTCAGGAAGCTGGATGCGAATGTCTTCAGATCCGATGAAAATGCTCTCCAAGTACAACCATTTGCGTTGGACTTCCATGAATGACTAGAATATTATGAGAGTTATAGTGTCAGTTGCAGGAACGTCCATTAAACTCTTAAACCTCCATTATTACAAGGAACTAATGGAGGATTAAGGGTTTAATGGACCTTTAAATTTTAATGGACGTTCCTGCAACTGAGCAATAAGCAGATAAAGAAACACTTATCATACTAGTGTGGCTTCAAGAGCTTCATAACGAAATATTCATCAGTTCTTGAATTATATGCTCACCTGAATAACCTGATCAGCAGTCGATAGTGTTATCTGCCATTCGGACACTTCTTCAAGGAAATGGTCAATGAACTTCGAACTCATCATGGCCTGTAATGAAGATTGGTTGTCTTCTAATACTTCTATGAGTTCTTCTGAAATCACTATCAGGTGAACCCCAGTTCTAGAATGAAGCTCAGTCTCGAATTCCATCGTAGTCCAAGTAGCGTCCAGCTCTTTAAGCATTTTCTCCATTCCCATTTCTTTAACAGATTTGTCAACGATAGTTTTGACCTCTTCTTCATATTCGTGCAAATTCAACATGAGAAGATCATTCAAAGTAGTCTCTGGGCTCATTACGAATGGAACCTGAAAAGCATATCGATTTGAAGCTTGTTCTGTTTATAATTGGATGTGTGAATTACCTTGGTGGCCAGCATCAGTTGCATCCAATGTCTCTCCCTAATCGCTGGGTTTTGAAGTTCTGTAACAGCTCTCAAAGATGTCAAAAGATTTCTTATTGAAGCTTCGCCTTGTATAAAAACATCCCAGCCTCTTATTTCCTTATCCATGGTGCGTAAATCCTTGGCAAATTTCTTACAGGACAACTCCATACCTTCCACATCGATATTCTTCCATGGAGTAGCCCTCCATTGGTCTATGCAGGAAATCATCATAAATATGTAGTCCCAAAGTTGTTTGATTTGTTTCAATTCTTTACGACATTGCTTTATCAGTTTGAAGTCATCAACAACTATATCGAATACGTTTCCATCTTCCCGCAGTTGTTTTTCGTCTTTTTGCAGATCTTCTATGATGGCATGATTACGATCTATTCTTGAGTAAACATCCCTACATTCGATTCTGAAGATTGAATCATTTTTCAATTGCCTTCGATAAAATGTTACACGTGTATCGAAAATTCTTATTCTCCTCTTGATCGAATTTATCTGGACTGCTTGCAAAGGAGCTACAGCTTGTTTTGTGGTCGCTGCAACCTGTAATTATATTAATCCATTTCACACTTCTTCAAGATTGTTCAATTCTCAAACTTTTCCGAATTGTCAGTAAGACATTTGCAAAGAAATCAGTACTCACCTTTTTACAATACATCCAACGATCAGGCATTTCCTGTAACTGCACATGAATTTCATCTGGGAATTCCATTCCATAAGAATGCAGCAAGTCCATTATGTCCTTCAAGGGTTTGAACATTGCATCAGTCTCTACTACCATTTCCTTTACTCTGAAGAGATATTTCATTATCTTCAATAGGCCTTCAATATCACCTGGTTCTATAGGAGTGAGCATTATATTCGTTGATTCGGTGATGAAAGCTTCTAGTTTATTCAGACTATCAATAACATGATTATACAAATGTTGTTTGAAAAGGTTACTCCACTTGCAGATGACGTTGAGTATGGCTTGTCTCAGAGGTCTCACAACTATTCTTAACCAGCCACCCTCGATGAGTTCTTCCATAGGAACCTTCTTCACCTGATCGTACAACTTATCGTAGAACTCTATGCTCTCTTTGAATAGATCCATCGTAGGAGGAACCTCTTTGATAGGTGGGGATTCGGGATTTTTGAGCTGTTCCTTCTCCTCGGGAGTCAGTCTTCTCGAATACTTCAAAAATTCTTGCAAAAAAGTCTGCCTATTATCTAACCACAAGGGAATGTAAATATCGAATTTATGAACATAATTCGCTGCCTTATTCATTGCCAGAATAATTCTTGAAGTAATTTCCTGGTGGTTATCCCTGCAGCTCTCGTTATTCACAATATCGTCATAAAAATTCTCTGCAGTGCTCGTAGGATCAATCCTCTCCATATATAGGCCCATATTGTACACGTCCTCAATCATACTTTCAATAAGAGTGAGCAAATTTGGTACCGACCTCTTATCGACTGATGGTTCAAAAACAATGTCAGGTTCTTTGAGCTCCATTGAAACTTCCAAGAATGGAGTTATCGGACTATCGTCGCCCATTTCGTTCAAGAAATAATTCTGAGATGTTTCGACGGCCTTGATGAACTGGGCAACGATCAGCTGATCTAAAGAAGAGAGGTAAGCGTCCCATTTTTCAGATATATTGGGCTCTGGGGGTTGGGTCAGTTCCTCCATAGTAACATCGCTCTCGGTTTCGGTAAGGGGGTACTTTTGGAGTTTTTGACTGCTGGCAAGTATATACTCCCTCTTTTTGTTGAATTTATCCTCAGAGGTTTCAGCTCTAGGCGTTGAACCAATCGAGGCTGTTTTCAGTACTTTTGTACGTGAGGCTTCTTCAGCATCATCATCTTCTGCAGAATGAGAGGAATCACCTTTCATAGATGAACTTCGATCATCGATAGCTGGTTCGATTTCGATTTTTTGTATCACTTCTGAAGGTGGTGTGGGTGGTGGTGTGTAAGGCAAATCGAAGTATAGATGGTAGTTGTGGTATAACACATTCTTCAGCTCTTGAGTACAGGCAATAATTTGGTCGTAACGTTTCTGTACTCTCTCATTTTTATCGTCGATGCTCAGCAAGTTCTCTTTCTTCCCGTCTTTTCTCTCGAAGAGTGGAACGTTGGACCAAGCGTTTATGCTACTCATGAGGTGGTTGGTATTCGATTGAGCTTCTTTAACTCTATCGTACAGATACTTAACAATTTCATACATAACATCGATGTTCTCTGGATCTGTGGATATTCAAGAAATCACATTATATTGCAAACAAAGTCTGATAATATTTGAGTGAATTGTTGAACCTTCGATGAGTTCAATGGAATTCAATGATTTGCAATTGTATGAACAGCAGCTTCATTCAATTCCATGTGGACTTTGTTGAATGCCAGAAGATTCTATAGGTTCTTAACATGTTAAGAAGCAGAAGTTTTTGTTACTTCGTTAGCAGTTTAAAAAGTGGATAAAAATGAAAAAAAGTTGATACAAATTTGAGCAAAGCAAGGTATGAGTATCTCTTACCATTATCATTCCATGTGACCAAATTGAGAAGAGGATCCAACATTAAATCAATCTTTTCCATTTCACTGGCTATCATATCATATTCTACCTCAGTAGTTTCTTTCTTCATGAAATTGTAGTACTGTTCAATCCTCGTCAACCGAATGTAAGACTCGTATATTGATTCGACTTGATCGAACACCTTCTTTGCTTCCTCTGGTAAATTTTTTATTTCCATTTGCACCAAATAACGCATTTCCTTGAGTACTGCTTGGAGCCTAGGATCAAGGTTTACCACGATTTCATTTTTCACTGGTTCTTTCCTCAGCTGAGTTTTTTGCAATGAATCCTGTATATCTATACGACATCTCTTTATCCAGTCTTGCAGGTGTTTCGAAATTTTGTCTTCTAATATCTTCTTCATCTGCTTATATTTCTTCAATATATATTGAACCTCTTCTGAACTCATGATTTCATGCTCAATAGAGGTGAAATTCGTTTCAGGTTTTTCCACTCTTTCGAAGAGTTTTCTGTACCAGAATATTCTTCCAGCAACAGGTGGATAGTAATCGTCTACTTCAACTCCGTGTTTTTCCGCGTTGTCGTACAACTTTTTAATGTCGTCTATTTCTTTTTCCATTTTCTCAACGATCACTTTCATTGCATCCGTCACTTCTGCGCGTACTGAGGGCCGGTCCATTAAGTTACCAATTATGCTGATCAGTTTGAAATAAGCTTCCAAGTTGTAACACTCTTCGAAAGCTTGCCTGAATACAGAAGCTAGACGATTATCTATATCAGCGCATTTTTCTTCAAACAGTTTGTAATCGTCGTGAATCTGATGATCTTCGATATCCAAAACATCGTACGATACGTTTTGGAAGACTCTGTATATTCTTCCGAAGTCGGCAAATATTTCTTCACAGTTTAGTGATAAATATTTACCTTTGAGTCCTCCTATTTCCACTCGCTCTAACTTACTGTAGTCTATGTTGGCTCTGAGAATTTTTTTCACCAAGGTTAGCCTATCTAAAAATTCCAAGAGTCTTTGAAAAGCAGTTCTTCTGTGAAAATTCCAAGGTTGAGGGTTAGGATCCTTTACATTGGCGTAATATTCAGGAAGGTGTTGCCTTACGTGTTCAAAGGAATACAGGAAGAGCTGAAGGATATTGATAGTTTTGGTAACCTTTTCGCAAATATCTTCAGCGTCCCCAATAAAAATGGACTGGGGATCGAGGTTTCGCACAACAGATTCAATCAGAAGATTGGCTATCTGGCGAAACAAGGTGACAATTTTCTCTGGAAAAGCGTAATATTTTGAATGCGTCCAGATGAGACCAACTACGTGAACCAACGGTTTTATATAATTACTGAGATCCAAAAAGTCATTTTCTTCGAACCTCCGTGTATGGGGTATCAATGGCTTCAAGTATATCGTTATATCCTTGGCCTCCAAAAGTGAAGATACCACGTTTCGAAACAACGACTTGAAAATTTTCAAGTAAGTACTTTTCGTGAGCTCTAAGTACTCTACCATTTTCTTTACCCTGGGGTCATTTAATTGATCATATATGCTCTGGAAATTTTTATAACGTTTCTCCCAGAAGTTAATTTCTGACATGGGTGTGGGGTGGCAGCCGTTAGCGAACGCACTTTTCGAATTTTCCTTCATCACATCGTTGCAAATATTGGACCATTTGACTACCATGGCTTCGATTCTAGTTTTAAGATCACTGTCGACGGATTGTCCAGAAGATTCAGTGAAAATAGAGATGGTTTTGTGTATCGTACTATAACCAGTAGGCATTGGTAGGACTGTTTCTCCTCGAATTGCTCCACGGATCTGTGAAAAAACATAAATGGCTAATAATCTCTAGGTAAGATCAGATTAGATTGAAAAGGGTTGAGAGTAAGTACACCAGCAGCAAGATCTTAATGAACCCAACTACTGCCCTGGGTGATTCGCCTATTATTTTCTCCGGTGTCAGAAACAAGTGTCGCAGTCTTCTTGTCAGCCACTGGCATTTATTATACCATTCTACGCAGGACGAATGATTATGAGCCGAATTAATAATTTAATCTGACATTTTGGTCGAATTGTCTTAATAACTTGAGTTATGAAAATTTTATCATCGTAAGGCATTTCACTGAATTTATTATTCGAAATAAAATCTACAGGATTTTGCGTTTCTACTTGCATTATAATTATCACTTCTTGTTTCCGTTTCCATCTTTCTTGCTGAAATATCAAAATCTCACCTACAAACTTTTCCGAAAAATGTCACAAAACCACAAACCGCACGCTGAGAGGATTAATACTTCGTTAATAAAAAGGGCGGGAATCCAAACAATAGCTCATCTCCATCCACGATCACCGGGGTTGATTCTAGTTTCGGCTAGGCTCGTTCGCCTAGAAGAGAAAATAATGCCACGGAGCCGGGTCTCCATCACGTGATCTACAGCTTGAATTTTGAGTGGTTCCCGCATTGTTCATTTGAAGAAGTTTGAAATGTTACATTCTAACGAATCTCGACTCGTGGAGGCGAGCCTCCTTCGCTAATCGGTTTGCCTGATATCCGTTACGCTGTATTGTGTGTTGCGAATAATGTATGAATGTTATAGATCGCTGAGTAATGAACATATGTTTATTACTTTGAGATTTGGATAGTAGAGAGAATGATAGCAATAATACAGATATAGAAATGTGATTATTTTCCATTTGAATTTTTGTTTAAAATTTAATAAAATGCAGTAAAATTAGAGGATGCTTGGCCTCCTCTGAGCAACTGCCACTGCATTCAGCAGATATATCAATAAAACAATCCTCGAAAAACAATGAAAAAATTGATTGAAAAGAAGGAAGGCTTTTCCTAAATTCAATTATGTGGTCAACAATCCGTGATTGTGCTACATTCGAACTCACCTCGTCCACGTGATTCTTAAAATCTGCCAAGTGGTTCTTCACATCACTTTTCACAGTGTCTGGCCATCCAGTTTGATTTCCAGGATGATTGAGCATCGGAATGAAAAAAGAGTTCAACATTACGGAAAGGTCGTCCACTGGTTTTCCGGATAAGTCTGCATAGTTCAAAACGCTTCGGAAGTTTTCCACTGTGACTTTTTCCATTTTCTTTCGGAAAAAATGTGTATATTTCTGTTTGATACTGGTGTCGTATTCTTTGTAGACATTGAACTGTCCACCGCTCAGGGTCAAGATGAGATCTTCTTGCTTAGGGTCATCCAGGAATTGCGTGATCATTTTCTGGAATGAATAAAATGCTTCATTCATTATTTATTTTGCTAGAAAGCCATACAATAAGATAAGTTTCAAAACTAGATCTTTCAGTTGATTTCATTGCATCAATTTGCAATTTTATACTTAATTCAAATGAATTAATGGATTCAAAACTTCATATACCGATTCAAAAAAGCACTATCGCGAAGTTAGAAGCTTTTGCGCTTTCACGAATTCTTTAGGATTTTGATTCGACTATGAAAAATTGAATTTCCGGAAGTTATCGTGATGACACATGACCTACGGCAGATCGTTAACATACAGACATGTAGTTGTCCCAAAACATAAACACTTATTGGCAGTACCGCAAAATCTCCCTCTAAATATCTAATGATGTCGTTTTCAGAATGATAACCTGAAGACTCAAAATAGAAATAGAAAATTCTGAAATATGAAAAACCCTAGATAACACCAATAGTCTATTACATCGGTATATATGTGAAGAACACCAATACTTTTCGTTATTTCTTTGTTTATATGGAATAAAATTGTATGAACATTCGTATTTTTCTATTATTTTTAGTATGAATGTCTCAAAGACTCATATAACGACAATGTATGAGTGAGAGAAAGCAGGATAATATCATACCAAAATTGATGCTAAAGTGAGATGAAATTATGTCAATGACTATCATACTGGGTGTCAATTACTATCGAAGTATGTCAATGACTATCAAATAAGTAATTTGTAAATGTGTCTCCCCGAATATTCAATCGATATTTATTGAAAGTTTGAAGGATATACCAAAATACCAATATTCAACTATAGTTCCGCAGTAATAATCATGATGTTACAGTAAAAATAAGGAACCAAATTCGTCTACTGAATGTATCCATGCCCTTAAGATGTCAATCTCGATAGATTTCATCCACGACTATTGGAAAATCCGTCCATTGTACGTCTCTGTGCTCGGCCATAATAATACCCATTAATCACAAGGGAAAAATTTCTTCAGTTTTCTAAAGTACTCCAACTAACGAATGTGGGTATACCTTGTAAATCAAGGGCCAAATCTACTTTTATCATAATATATCAGGTGTCCCAAGGTGAGTGGCCTATTAGATCAAATTGGCGTGTTACAAAAATGACTCTAGTTCGCTCAATATTTGAGATTTAAGTCCAAAATTTAGCAAGTCATTAGATATTGATCTGATCTATGTCACTGCTTTTCAATTATAGTTGTCAGTTATACAGGATGGACCAAAGAAAATCATCATTTGCCAAGTTACAAAATCTGATAGGCCACTCACCTTGGGACACCCGATATATTAAAGCATTATTTATTACAAAATATACAATGACCAGGTCTTGACTTTTTCCACGTTTGTCATAGAAGAGTCTTGTCGCGGTCGCCAAATGTTAAAATCTTCAAGAAATATATTCAGTAGTCGTGGATAAAGTATAGTATGCTACTCAAGTATAATGCCTGTTATTCACCTCGTGAATAATAGCTATCATTATACACTCGTTGCATAATATACTATTACTTTACTGTTCACCTTGGAAGATGTCGAAAACTATTAAAAATGACAATTAACGTTTGTTTATCTCAAAACAACCAGTTGATTATTTCTACAATAAGTTACCTACATCTTTCCTATAGAATTGACTCCCTATTTAAAATAATATCAGTTAAAGGATCGGATTTTATAAACCGTAAAAACATTAAAGCTGATTCCTTTCATGAAAGAATTGTCTTCCGAATATCTTCTCTATACACAATGCTTATATTTAATACTCACGAAATATTCTTCGTTGGAAATGGTTTTGCTCCATCTGTCAGGCTTCGCTCGGTAAGATAAGAGCAGCATTTGTCCCATGAGGTCGATTCTTGGGTCATTAACAGGTTCTTCTTGTTTCTTTTTCTCCATGTCGGCACTGTGAACAGCAATTCTCAATTATTGCTCACTAAATGTATTCAATTTTTTCGCATTGCTGTGGAAACGAAGAAATGTTTCCCATTATTGTTCCATGAATAACTGGATCTCTGCTGGTATTGCTCATAGAAATGTATAGATTTCAGAGAGTGTGGAATATTTCATAGAAATTCAAAATCGTAGTTTCCAATGCGTTTTCTAGAAATTTGTTTATTATGCTATCGAAGTTTCTTTCGATGGTAATGAAAGTAGGGAAATTCTCCGTATCGCAGATGGTATACAAAGTTATTCACTATTATTTGACCTCTCCCCCCTAGATTTATTACAAATGGATGAGATACAAGTAATTTTCAGTTTAAAATTTGTTGGAAATATTTTTCCAAAATGAAAAACTCACACAACGTTCTGTACCTATATTATTTATATTTTTAGAAGCTGTTTCTTTACTGATCACTTATATTCCTCCCTTATTCGGAGAACAATAAACTCTCAAATTTTAAGGGAGACCTTATGAACTCAGCAATCAGTTAAATTGGTAGGCAGCAGTTTATTGAGATAATAATGTTCTAAGTATAGTCCGTTCACGAAAGTTTGAGCCGTCGGTTGGCCATGGAAATATGGCATATTTCACCGTGTATATTGAAATTTTAGGTTATGTTGTTTATTTTTTTGTCAGATTGATACGCAATGTTGTCAATAATGCATATAATTCTCTGATAACTCTTGCTCGTCGGAGGAGGCCGGGTAAATTCGCCAACGTTGACTTTATTTTATGTTTTGACAGCAAATACTGCCAACCAGATAAATAAACAAAATAACTCAAACTTTTGTGAACGGAATATAGATTGCTGGAATACATATAAATTTGTGGTAATGGGTAGATATTTCTGATGTTTTCCATAAAAACTTCCATCTTAGAAATAATGTGCCCTCAGATAAATCATAGAGATTATACTTTTTTTGTTTCTTTTAAGGTTTTCGATGAAATTATTATAATCATTGAAATCAACAAATAAGCCGAAGCGAAGCGAATTCAAACGATCAGAAATGGCGGTTGAGTGTGACGTTCGCATAAGCATTCATTTCATTGGTTGAATATTGAAACTCAACGATGTCACTTTGTTATGAATCGTCATCCCCAATAATTATGCTAACTCGTACGTCACCATGGCGCGACGTTGGAATTGCGAGTATAAAAATCGCATTTCCAATATTCAATTGAGAATTAATTACTTGAAATTTCAAGTAAATCAATAGATAGGTATATTTTCAACACTACTCTTAATCATCATATGACAAATATCCCCTATTTCAACATACTGAAAATGCCCATTCAACATTCTTTATATAACGTATTTCTGTAGAAAAAACTGCTTTTGAGCGTTTGTTCATTCGTGGAGCAATGATTTTGTATAGGACTTGATTAATGCTAAGTATATGTATGGAAAATCTTAACACGGTCGGAATAATATTCTGAAGTTAATTCAAAATTGAAGTATGTAAAAACTAAATAACTGAAAAAAATTCAATCGATGATGCGATCCTTTTGAAATTTAGCATGAACATTCAATATATCAATCTTTATTCGTAAAATAGATTTCAGTCGAATCGGTCATTTCGTTAAAGAATTATATGAAGATTTTTCTTTTCATTATTCCAATCGAATTTTTATGGTTTTTATGTTTAGACTATGGTCACAAAAATTGCTTGACGCTTATTATGAGCATCTCGCTTGTGACCGCAAAATTTTATTTCGATTGATTTCGTTTTGTTTGAGATATTGAGGAACAAAAATTTTGAATGGTCATATTTTATGGAACATCCTGTACGATTTGTCTGATTGAATAATTTTCAGGAAATTACAGACAAGATATAGCACTTCTTTGAGTATAAAGAGTGATAAATAAAACAGCAACTTAGTAGCATTAAGATTGTTTCATTTAAAAAATTAATTTGCATACAATATTTTGGTATTTCATTTTGTGAAATTATTCATTAATTTGAAGCAGTATTAAAAGACAGGTCAATTATACAAGTAATTCGATCATATTTGTCAAGAAATTGTGACCTGTGTAGAGAAAACACCTCCACTATATAAACTTCGGAATGGGGTAAAATTTCCGCGAGAATGTTTCGGGCACGGTCCTGTCCCCTCTTCACAACTTTCCAGAGCCTTCAATAAAGCCACACCATCAGGCTAGTGGTGAAAATCATGTTCTCAAACAAATTGAAATCGCCACGTATATCAAAGAGATCGACAAGGCTTAGTGTCGAATAATATCGATTTAATAGCTGTTGCCAAGTAATGAGCTATTATATTAAATTGAGTGTCAGAAGTTTTTGCTGACGCTCAACCGTTTTAGTTTTTAGTTCTGCAAAAATGGGGGATAAAAAGAAGAAAAAGGATGAAGAGGAAGAAGACTTAAGGCTGGAATTTCTATTCAACTACTTCGCGAAATCGTACAAGCTAAAACAAGAAAAATGGATGAAAATGTTGCTGACAGATGAATACTCGGTGAGTTTGATGGGATGAATATTTTTCCAAATCGCCGGTATGTTCCGATAATTTCGGTTTATGTTCGAAGAACAAAGGGATCAAATTTTGGAAATCGAAATCACTGAATTTTTTTATAATGATTCCAAACTGAAAATACTGACCAGCGTTACTTTATCTTTAATTTAATGATTAACATGAAAAAGCTGTGGTTCATCTAGCAGATCTATTATGGATGTCTGCAATTCTTATTTGTATTGAAAAAATAATCTGTCAAGATTCTCGTAAATCGATTTTTCTGATGAAACTTTCAATTTTTTATTGCAGCAAAGCATGACTATTGCGATTGCCGAAATAAATAGTAGGCTTCTTTATTTGGACAACTGCTGTCAAATACAAAAAATTGAAATTTGAATAGGACTCGTATTGAAATCGACAAAATAGTTATTCGCATTTCGTTCGATTACTTTTTTTAATGGTTCATTAATTATCATATTTTGAGATAGTTTTTTCGAAACTGGTACTATCACCAGGTCCTAATTCGATATTTTGCTGCTGAGAAAATGAAAAAAGCAGCAAAATTTCGTGAGCAATCTACACTCGTCCGTTTTGGTTAGGCCAATTCCCATCCTATGCTTTCTAAGGCGACAATGTCCTGTTAGAAAGGCAAGCCGTAACTTATTCTTACTGAAATCCAAATACTTTTTAGACCTTGCAGTTTCAAAGCTCCAAAGGAATATTTCGGAATGGTCTATTCTAGAAAGATTCCTTCAGATTGCGTCTCTTTCAATTTCTTCATTCTGCAAAAACTCTTTACAGGTGCATTGGCTTATACCACAGAAGAGTTTTGGGCCAGTAAGTGGAGTTTGTGCTCCTTTTCTAGCTAGTGTGTTAACCTCTTCGTTTTTTTTTATTCCTGTGTGACAAGGAACCCTGACTAAAGTGACCTTAGGCCTTTTCGAAAACTCGGGTTAACTCGATCCCTATCCTTCGCGTTGGTTTACCTAACCCGAACTCCAACCCGTGTTCGGAAAGTACGGTGCTATTAACTCGATCTCTGACCCTGGTTGATTAATCACAACCCCTTCTCAAGAGCAGGGTCGTGAGTCACCGCATTCGCACTGCAGTTTAATTTTGTATTTGAAAAAGGCGGCAATAAGTCTTCTATTCTTTTCTTATTGATTTCATATATTCTATCCTTAAAAATTATGGAAAGAGAAGATGAATTGGCTCAATGTAAAATGTGTGGTTGTTTCTATTAGCCAAGAAAATATTGTAAAACAACTTCTTCATCACTTTGTATACAGATCTTTCTGCGCTTAAGATATAGCGTTCTTTACATTTTCAACAGAGTTGCTCAAAGATTACATTAAACATGGTAGGGCACACCAGAAATTATAAGACAGATTTCACAAAAGCCAATCAATGCAAGCAAAGCTAGAGACAATTCGAAAAATAGACTGGGACTGAAAAAATAAATTCATAAAATATTTTGTTATGTTATTGATACGTCTGACACTTCAAATCCTAAACCTGATGTGGTCGTAAAACTTGGACCGTATTCATAGTCATCCCTCAAGGTGAGGGTGAGTGTGAGTAGCTGTGAGTGAGTAGCTGTAGCCGTTTCATAAAGTATACTCATTTCATGGGTGCTAGCGCCTTTCCTCAAGTTGAGGCTGGCAAAAATCGCTCTCCACTTCACTGAATATTCTTTAAGAAATGGCTACAGCTATTCAGGGGCGATCTGACACTCACACTCACACTCAAGGGTGAACTATGAATACGACCCTTAGAACCCGAGTCCGTGGATCGAGTTAATAACCCTGAGTAAGATTCCAAAAACGTCTCTTGTTGTTCTCTTCACTGAGTTTGCTTCGGCACTTCCATAATATTACCTTTGAGTCAATGACATAGGATTTCAGAGCTTTAATAGAAGCTTGACTAGCAGACGCATCACTATGTCACACTCTTAATAGTTTCACTCTAGGTTTCTATCCATGCATCTCTCGATTTCAAGTATTTTCGCTTGAAAAACACTCGTATAAAAGCCTAACGAGAGAGTACACTTGGCCCGTATATTCAAGTGCCGACACCTATCGTGCTTTTGGAACTATATGTATACCATTTGATGGTATTTACTTTGAAGTTTACAGTAGTGTATTCATTTACATATTCTTCCTTCCCTTATAGCAGCTACTTGAAATTCTTCGCTATTCTGAATTCTTCGATTATAACATCACTAGCTAGGTTCACTGATGAGATGTACTGGGTGTTCTAAATTCGTTGTCTAGTGAGAGGATCTCAAAAACTCGATGAGCAAGAACGAAATGTAATAGAGAAAAATTGATTACTTCAATGAATTCTCTACTGAAATAAGTACCTCTATAATGTTTTAGTTTCATGTTCATAACTTCAGTAATAGAGAAGTTATGAAAACTTTCCATTTGACGCCATTTTTCAATTTTCTCTAATAGCTCGAAAAAGGTTCGACTTAGAAGGTTGGGGTTTTCTCCAAATGAATTCTCTCAAAAATCGAGCCCGAAAATGTGCCACTACTGTTCTAGCTCATAGGGTTTTCTAAGATCCTCTCACCAGACAACGAATTTAGGACACATGGGGCCAATTGCACCAAAGACTTTGCAACTTTTTGCTTTGCACTTTTCACTTTCCAAATGAATTACGTTGCACGAAACGCATTCATAATTGAAAAATACTATGTGAAAAGTCAAGTGCATAGTGAAAAGTACTCCGCAGAAATTAAATGTTGGGAGAAATGTTGTGCAACATAACTAATTTTCATTCTTGAAATTTGTCACAATGCAAAGTGCGAAGTGAAAAGCTACAAAGTATTTTGGTGCAATAGGACCCTGGTAATTGTTCAGAGAGAGCCTGGTTCTCTGACTTTCATTGTCATCACGAGAGTTGAAATTGTTATTCAGAAATACAATTTTTTCTACATCTGAACCCCAAATAAAACAAACTCTTAAACGAAAAATATTTATTGCTATTAAACATAATTTTGATACACTCGTATTTCGACAAAAATATGTCTATAATAACCAGAAACCTCAATTGAAAACCTCAAAAAAATTAAACGAACACACACTTAATTTCCCCACACAGAATCCACTGATGAACTTCCTGAACAAGCCCAACGAGATGAAGATGTACATGACGATGAATCAAGCCGGGCTCTTTTGCTGCTTCAAAAAGAAGCATCACTAAATCACACTCTTAAAAGATTCATTCTAGATCTATACACACCAAGTATTTTTGACTGAAAAACACTCGAATAAAAGCCTAACGAGAGAGTACACTTGGCCCTTGGCCCGTATACTCCAGCGTCGTCACCTATCGTGCTTTTGGAATCATCTTGAAGTTTTGGGAAGTGTATTCCTTTTTCTATTCTTCTCTCCTAGTTAGTAAGTACTTGTTCAGAGAGGACCTGGTTCTCTGACTTCCATTTTAGGTGCTATTTACCAATTTCTTGTTCGTCCCATTGATTGTCATCACGAGAGTTGAGATTTTTATTCATTATTGCCATTTTATCTGAACCCTAAATGAAAGAAATTCTTAAACGAGAAATATTTATTGCTATTAAACATAATATTGATACACTCGTATTTCGTGAAAAAAACATCTATAATTTATAATAACCAGAAACTTTCAATTCAACGGCACACACTAAATTTCCCCACACAGAAACCACTGATGAACTTCCTGAACAAGCCCAACGAGATGAAGATGTACATGACGATGAATCAAGCCGGGCTCTTTTGCTGCTTCAAGGAGTATAATCTGCAAATCAAAACGAAATACACCTTCTTCCAAAAGAAGCATCACTGAGTCACACTCTTAATAGTTTCATTCTGGATTTCTATCTATGCATCTCTCGATTCAAAGTATTTTTGACTGAAAAACACTCGAATAAAAGTCTAACGAGAGAGTACACTTGGCCCTTGGTCCGTATCATGGACCTAATAATAATGGACACCGCATGAGAAAGAGAGGTCACTTGGTTGAATGTGATGGAGCTATTGTGGGCAATGTCATACTTGTTCTATGGGGGATGTCAGTTCAACGTATCAACTCCTTGTGGGCAAAGCAAAGTCTGTGGTCACATAAATATTTGTTTACAAGTTCCATATGATTTTGACAAGTTGCCCACAAACTTGTTTCATCTCTTTTCTTTTCGATAAGATCGCATATGTCTTTCTCTCACTAATGTAGCCAAGTGTTCGATCTTCTGTTAGGTCACGTGATTCTGCATCCATAGTAATTATAGATCTATGGTCCGTATACTCCAGCGTCGGTATCTATCGTGCTTTTGGAACCATCTGTATATCATTTGATGGTATTTCCTTGAAGTTTTGGGAAGTGTATTCCTTTTCCTATTCTTTTCTCATAGTTAATTAGTATTTGTTCAGAGAGGACCTGGTTCTCTGACTTCCATTTTGGGTGCTATTTACCAATTTATTGTTCATCCCATTAATTGTCATCACGAGAGTTGAAAATGTTATTCAGAATGGCCTTTTTTCTGGACCCTAAATGAAAAAA
This sequence comes from Propylea japonica, assembly GCA_013421045.1. Lineage (NCBI taxonomy): Eukaryota > Metazoa > Arthropoda > Insecta > Coleoptera > Coccinellidae > Propylea > Propylea japonica. Next base: position 96,367,317 of record CM024241.1, read on the forward strand.
ATTCTTAAACGAGAAATATTTATTGCTATTAAACATAATTTTGATACACTCATATTTTTCGAAAAAAACATCTATAATCTATAATAACCAGAAACTTTCATTGAAACCTCAAAAAACTAAATTTCCCCACACAGAAACCACTGATGAACTTCCTGAACAAGCCCAACGAGATGAAGATGTACATGACGATGAACCAAGCCGGGCTCTTTTGCTGCTTCAAGGAGTATAATCTGCAAATCAAAACGAAATACACCTTCTTCCAAAAGAAGCATCTCTAAGTCACACTCTTAAAAGTTTCATTCTAGATCTATGCACCTCTTGATTCCAAGTTTTTTTGACTGAAAAACACTCGAATAAAAGCCTAACGAGAGAGTACACTAGGCCCTTGACACGTCTGACACTTCAAATCATAAACCTGATGTGTTCGTAAACTCAGAACCCGGGTCCGTGATCCTAGTAGATTTGTTGCGTGGCCCAATGAATCGAGTTAATAAACCTGAATAAGTTTCCGAAAACGCCTGTTGTTGTTCTTACCTTTTCCACTGAATTTGCTGCGGCACCATATTAGCTTTGAGTCAATGACATAGGAGTTCAGAGCTTTAATAGAAGCTTGACTATCAGATCACTATGTCACATTCTTAATATGTAGTTTCATTCTAGATTTCTATATATGCATCTCTCGGTTTCAAGTATTTTTACCTGAAAACACTCGAATAAAAGCCTAACGAGAGAGTACACTAGGCCCTTGGCCTGTATACTTCAGCGTCGGCACCTATCGTGATTTTGGAACCATCTGTATATCATTTGATGGTATTTACTTTGAAATTTTGGGAAGTGTATTCTGTTTTGTATTCTCCTCTCATAGTTAGGTAGTACTTGTTCAGAGAGGACCTGGTTCTCTGACTTTTAGGTGCTATTTACCAATTTCTTGTTCATCCCATTAATTGTCATCACGAGAGTTGAAATTGTTATTCAGAATTGCCATTTTTTCTGAACCCTAAAGAAATTCTTAAACGAGAAATATTTATTGCTATTAAACATAATTTTGATAAACTCGTATTTCGTGAAAAAAACATCTATAATTTATAAAAACCAGAAACTTTCATTTAACGGCATACACTAAATTTTCCCACACAGAAACCACTGATGAACTTCCTGAACAAGCCCAACGAGATGAAGATGTACATGACGATGAACCAGGCCGGGCTTTTTTGCTGCTTCAAGGAGTATAATCTGCAAATCAAAACGAAATACACCTTCTTCCAAAAGAAGCATCACTAAGTCACACTCTTAAAAGTTTCATTCTAGATCTATGCACCTCTTGATTTCAAGTATTTTTGACTGAAAACACTCGAATAAAAGCCTAACGAGAGAGAATACTTGGCCCTTGGCCCGTATACTCCAGCGTCGGCACCTATCGTGCTTTTGGAACCATCTGTATACCATTTGATGATATTTACTTTGAAGTTTTGGGAAGTGTATTCCTTCTTCTATTCTTCTCTCATACAATAGTATGTAGTAGTAGTAGTAGTAGTTAGTTAGTACTTGTTCAGAGAGTACCTGGTTCTCTGACTTCCATTTTAGGTGCTATTTATCAATTTATTGTTTATCCCATTAATTGACATCACGAGAGTTGAAATTGTTATTCAGAATTGCCATTTTTTCTGAACCCTAAATGAAAAAAATTCTTAAACGAGAAATATTTATTGCTATTGAACATTATTTTGATGCACTCGTATTTCGTGAAAAAAACATCTATAATTTATAATAACCAGAAACTTTCATTCAACGGCACACACTAAATTTTCCCACACAGAAACCACTGATGAACTTCCTGAACAAGCCCAACGAGATGAAGATGTACATGACGATGAACCAGGCCGGGCTCTTTTGCTGCTTCAAGGAGTATAATCTGCAAATCAAAACGAAATACATCTTCTTCCAAAAGAAGCATCACTGAGTCACACTCTTAATAGTTTCATTCTGGATTTCTATCTATGCATCTCTCGATTCAAAGTATTTTTGACTGAAAAACACTCGAATAAAAGTCTAACGAGAGAGTACACTTGGCCCTTGGTCCGTATCATGGACCTAATAATAATGGACACCGCATGAGAAAGAGAGGTCACTTGGTTGAATGTGATGGAGCTATTGTGGGCAATGTCATACTTGTTCTATGGGGGATGTCAGTTCAACGTATCAACTCCTTGTGGGCAAAGCAAAGTCTGTGGTCACATAAATATTTGTTTACAAGTTCCATATGATTTTGACAAGTTGCCCACAAACTTGTTTCATCTCTTTTCTTTTCGATAAGATCGCATATGTCTTTCTCTCACTAATGTAGCCAAGTGTTCGATCTTCTGTTAGGTCACGTGATTCTGCATCCATAGTAATTATAGATCTATGGTCCGTATACTCCAGCGTCGGTATCTATCGTGCTTTTGGAACCATCTGTATATCATTTGATGGTATTTCCTTGAAGTTTTGGGAAGTGTATTCCTTTTCCTATTCTTTTCTCATAGTTAATTAGTATTTGTTCAGAGAGGACCTGGTTCTCTGACTTCCATTTTGGGTGCTATTTACCAATTTATTGTTCATCCCATTAATTGTCATCACGAGAGTTGAAAATGTTATTCAGAATGGCCTTTTTTCTGGACCCTAAATGAAAAAAATTCTTAAACGAGAAATATTTATTGCTATTAAACATAATTTTGATACACTCATATTTTTCGAAAAAAACATCTATAATCTATAATAACCAGAAACTTTCATTGAAACCTCAAAAAAACTAAATTTCCCCACACAGAAACCACTGATGAACTTCCTGAACAAGCCCAACGAGATGAAGATGTACATGACGATGAACCAAGCCGGGCTCTTTTGCTGCTTCAAGGAGTATAATCTGCAAATCAAAACGAAATACACCTTCTTCCAAAAGAAGCATCCGGACGTCGTCACAATGGAGAACATAAGGGAGCTGATCTTCATGGGAGACATGGCCGGCAAGCCGATCGAAGAACTGTCGATACTCCTGAATGGGATCTGCATGCCGGTCCTGTCCAACCCCGCCAACCAGAAGGGGTGGCCCAAGGTGGTGGCTGAGGACGTTGTCCATCACCTAAGAGCGTTCAAGAACATCGTGGATCAGGTAGGGAAGCTCAAATTTTGATAACATTTTTTTCAGGATGATTTTGACGCGGAATTTTTATTTTTTGACGTTGGAAGTTTACTGGCTAGATTTTGGTTGATAATTGTTTTATTGGTTGTCAAAATATGACAGAATCATAGAATTATGGATAGTACATTTTTGTACTTCTGGATCATAAAATTTTCGAATTGTTTGTGTCAATAATTTAGTCATGGTTTCTTTGATTTTCTGTAAGTATTCATAGAATTATTGTCAGATGTGTAATTGATAAGGCACTTATCAATAATGAATGCTTCATAAAAGTTTTTTTCAATAAATGGTTTTTATTAGAAACAATAATCATGAAAAACTTTCTGCTATGTTACTATTCAATCGTATTTTTTTCGAAAACTGAGAATTTCTAAGACTAAAATATCTGATCAAAGCTCATACAATCTCAGAGTAGTCTAATATTATAAAGAGGAAAGATTTGTATGTTGGTGGGTTGTGGATTTGTGGGTTTGTGTGTTTGATACGAGTTAACTCATAAGCTACTAGACCGATTTCAAGCATTCTTTCACCCTTAGAATGCTACACTATCCCTGAGTAACATAGGCTATACTTTTCACCCGAAAAATTCTTTAAAAAGTTTATAGTGAAAATATGTACTGATTTTCTTAGTAAATCCGCAATAGTATAAGATGTAGCACATTGAAGTATAATTTTTTTCAATGATTCAACACGCAAGGATATTAGCTACAAAGCAACACTCACATCATATCTGTAAGTTACATAATTTAAGAGTTATTGCTGCTCGAACATGATCACTAAGCTAGCAAAAGACACAAGACAGGTCGTCATGAAGGCCACTGCCTGTCTTCAGAGCAGAGACGGCCATTTTGAGCAATTTTCATGATTAATTTGTTTGTTTGATCATTGAAAATCATCGAAAGTACAGTACTGAGGTTTTTTTTTATTTTATCAATTTCCATAAGGCTCATGTTCGAACAGCAATAACTCTCAAATTATGTAACTTACAGAAATAATGTGAGTGTTGTTTTGTACCCTGTGTCCTTGCGTGTTAAATCAGTAAAAAAAATTATACTTCAAGGTGCTAGTTCTTGTACTATTGCGGATTGACTAAGAAAATCAGTATGTACATATTTTCACTATGAACTTTTTTGAAGAATTTTTATGGCGTTTTCGAGTTGAATGTTTTTATATTGTTATACTTCAATGAAAGGTGGTATTATCATCTTTCAAAATACATTTTTTTCACATCTGTAGGACCTTTATGTCCAAAGAAATCGATATTATTTGGAAGGGTCAACGAAAATAAAAAAGTAAATAGGGGCTACTCCAAAACTAAGGGGGTAAACTTCCAAGTTTGGGTGTTTTTGTCGACAATATTAGGTGCATTTGATGACCATAAATTATCGCTAAGTCATGACCAAACACACTGTATATAAGAGGTGGCCGCGTGGATCAGATTTCAGACATACAATCGACTCCATTTTGGGTGCCTGATTGAAAAGAAGAAATGTAAAAATTCAAATAAGTTTCATAGGCAAAATAAATGTTTTTTTTCTGATCGAATCCATAATGAGCAATATCGCCTTAGTTACCATATGTCATAACACACTCATATTTCCCAAGTCTTATTGTCCCAAGGGAAATATGAAACGTCAAGTCATATTTTACTAAAAAAAGTATAATATGCAACCTTATACATCAGAAAAAATTATTTGGAGCTTCTATCAAAAATTTCTTAACCTGCTCCCGGGACAACACTGCTGATTTTTTGGAACGGATCCTTTATTTTTGTTCTTAACAAATACTTCCACTTCATCGAATAATTTGACATTCGTTTCTTCCTTCAAACGTAGCATGGATCTTAAAATAGATAATTTTGGCCATAACGTGTTTGGGTGAATATTCCTGCAACAGGAGATCGAATGAATTAATCATACATTGAAAAGAACAAGAATCAGAGTAACATACCAAATCTTCAAAATATGCTAGCAAAATATTTTCGCTGACACCGTCCACCAAACTTTTTCTTTTTCACTCCCGTAAGCCTTCATACTCTTTACTATGAGCAGCTCTAGATTTGGCCGGAATCAAAAATTCACGGGCTTTCGCCGCTTGAGTTTCGAAGTAGTTCGACATTATTTCAATAATTTTATTTCTGACAAAACGTCAAAATAAAACCAGTCAACCACGATTCTCACAAACACGGCCCATAGCAACGTTAAAAATCCAATTGAATCAATAATTTACAATATAATATTAATTTTTCCATTTCAAGAACGATATTGTATCGATCAGAAAAAACTATTGATTACAACACGGGAAATATGAATACATTTCCCACGGTTGCCTTATACATCCCTCGTGCTTCGCCCTCGGGATGTAACTAGGACAACCTCGGGAAATATACTATTCATATTTCCCTAGTTGTAATAATAGCTATTACATCTGCTTTTCGTTGATCTCAAAATGCTAAACAAAGTTCTAGCCAAGCGAAGCTGGAGCGGGTTTCGCAAGTACTGCTGTGAATCTCCAAAAGGATGTCAGAAGTACTGTTAGTTTTTTTCAATTGAACTAAACTCGCCGGCAAAATAATCGATCCACTCAAAAATCTATGCAGTTCGTTAATTCATAAATATGTTATTTCGAGTCCGATTCGATTGATTTTTTTTTCAACTGTAGGTATGGTCACTAGTTTTGAATTTCAAGAAAACTCGGCGTACGTCATTTTATACAGGGTGAAACATAATCTATTTTTTTACCCTAAGTGATGATTCACAATGGACGTAACCATATCGAACACGTAATAGTATATTATATTATAAGGATTAAAAGTGCATCTTTTTTTTACGAGCAATATTTGCAGTTGCGAGGCGTAGCCGAGCGAATGCAAAATTGCGAGTTAAAATAGGCACTTTTAATCCGATTAATATATACTATTTTTCTTCAACCAAGTCAAAATTACAATAAAATTGGTTTTAGTGAAAAATCTTTCATAATTTGGTTATGAATTTGAACACAGAATCATGACAGTGATTGTCAAGTAGACTTCAAATGCATTTACTTTTAATCCAAGGATTAAAAGTAGCGTTTTTAATCCTAGGATTAAAAGTGTTGCTAAGCAACGAGCAAATTTTTGTACGGTAAGAGAATTTATGACTTTTGCACCTGAAAATAGTACAGAAAAGTCAACATTTTTTGATGGTTGGAGAAAAACGTACTTTGTCCGTGAACGTAATGGTGTTCAGAATGGACTTTGGGCGCAGTAGCAAATTATGGACGTTTTTGTAGAGTAAAAAGATGTTTCTGTACCTTTATAATAAGTGTTCTATGAGTTTTTTGACAATTGATTATTGTCATTAATTAAAAATGTATGAAGTATTAAGTCATTTTGACGTATTGGGCTCGACAGTTGGTCATGTACCCAGTCTCAAAGACAAAAAGTTGGGTTAACTCACAGAATGTGGACAAATTTCTATTAAACGTTAGAATTACGGACTACCATAAGCTCAACGTAAACGTCAAAATTACAGAGCCTATTGTGAACAGTTCCATATGATTTGAATTGGTTCAACTTTGCGTTTTTCGTTTACGTTTCGGGAGTTTCATGGTTACGTCCATTGTGAATCCAGCATAACTTTAGAACCATCCCTGGTGTGTGGCAGCTGTTCCACAGTGTGATTTCTTATTCCATCATCAAGGCACATCTTCTTGTGATAATTTAATTCTTCACTTAAAACAACAGCTCCATTTTTGTTGAAGATACAGGGTTTTTAGAACAACATTGAACTCTACAATTTAGCTATGGCAATGAAAGTACTTCATTGAAATTAATCTTAAATCCGAACGTTATGAAAACAAACTGGAAACTGAGTGAAAAGAAAACATAAAACAAGTTTCAGCTCGACATGTTGTTCGGTATGCATCGTTTATTGGAGACGATTTCGTGCTAATGCTTCATAATGCCCAACCGACCGCATCAAGCGCATGTGGCTAGGATTGCCAGGGAGTATTTAGCAGAGGTTGATATACAAGCGTTCAACTGGCCTGCTCTAAGACCAGATTTCAACCCAGTTAGGCATGTTTGGATGCTCTTGGGTCCTTGGGAGGAAAATTCGATTTCACGTACCAACTTTTGAAAATTTGCAGCAGCTCAGTGATGTTCCAATTGATTCACCTTAATGATGACGACATGCCGAGACGAACTGCACCTGTCTGCGTCTGGGCAGAAAACACCTTATGTTTTTGACTTTGTTGTCAGTTTGTTTTCATAAGGTCAGAATTTTAGGTTGAATTTATTGAAGTACTGTTGTAGTCTTAGCGAAATTTAATGTTTTACTGAAAACCCTGTATCATTAACAAAATTTGAGCTATTGTTATGAATGAAGAATAAAATGTCAAGAGAAGATATGTCTTGATGATGAAATAAGAAATTACACGGTGGAACCACTGGAACACACGAATGGTGGTTCTAAAGTTCACCCTGTATAAAACGACGTACGCCGAGTTTTCTTGAAATTCAAAACTGGTGATTAATTAAGGATGAACATACCTACAACTGAAAAAAAAATTATTTTGAATCGGACATGAAACAACATATTTATGAATTAACAATTCATCGATTTTTTAAGTGCATCGTTTATTTTGCCGGTCAGTGTATTTTATTGAGCTCATATTATGATATTTCAATATTCATCCATAATGAGCATTTTCAGAGAATTATCTAAACTTGCAGGTGAAGGGCGCCATGAAGAGTCAAACTGTTCTACCATTGCCTCAGGGCTTTTCACAAGTTCACGTGGCAGTCACCGTTTTCAAAGAATCTGATGGTGAAAGTTGTGACTTAACACTAAAATCAAACATCGAAAATGCTGTCATTAAGTGGGCGAGTATATGTCGTGAAGTTTTGAGGCAGTCATCGAAAGCTGCCTTCGCTGGAGGAGCTCACCCTACTCCCTCTAAAGAAGTCGAATTCTGGTTCCATCGTCTCAAGAATCTCGAGTACATATACGACCAGCTGAGAGATCCAAGGGTTAAAAAGATGGGTGAATATTTGGAACTAACTCACAGCACCTATTCGAAAACTTTCAAGACGCTATTCAAAAACATTGTAGCAGGCGTGGTTGAAGCTAGAGACATCGACATTTATCTGAAACCTTTGAAACCCCACATTCAACGTTTTGAGGACAATGACTTTCTGGACAATCAGAACTACATCAAACCACTCATACATTGCATAGGCCTGATTTGGGCAAACTCAAGATATTATGCCTTCAGTGAAAAAATCGTAATATTATTGAAAGAAATATCGAACATGTTGATTGAAGCCGTCATCAAACAACTAGACCCTTCCTCAATCTTCCAAGGAGAAGCTGAAGAGATATACGCCAAAGTTAACAAAAGTATCCAGCTGCTCGAACTTTTCATGGATTCTTTCGAATACGTTCGGAAAAATCTAGCAAATTATTACACTAACCCAGAAATAGAGTACCAGCCATGGTCCTTCCATCGAAGAACTGTTTTTCAACGTCTTCTGGAGTTCACTGATAGACTCCGTTTGGTAAGAACTATACTCAGCACCAACATGGAATTCACCAAACTGGAAAAAGTAGAATTTGGTGGATTAAAAGGAAGAATTCTGTCCATCAAGTGTGAAGCAGCCTTCGAGGACTTCAATAGAATATACACCGTTTTCAGTAACGTTCAATACGACGTATTGGATATAGAAGACGAACATATTTACAAAGATTACGATCTTTTCAAGGAAAAATGTGCTGATTTGGACAGGAGGTTGGTGGCTATCTTTGGACAAGCATTCGAAGACTGTTACAGTCTCGAAGCAATCTTCAAACTCAGAAACATAATAGGAAATCTAACAGACCGTCCATTGATAAGAGAAGAGGTCGTATCGGTGTATCCTCGCGTCATAAGTTTGCTCAATGATGAAGTAGATATGACAAAAATTATCTTTGATGAGGGTATTTCACAAGGAATACCAATAAGTAACTACGCACCTCCGACAGCAGGGAGTATACTTTGGCTGAGGCGGCTCAAAGAAAGAATTCTTAAGCCTTATGAAGATTTCAAAAATGTAGAGCATCCCATATTAGAGAGCTCCGAAGCGTTATACCTCTTCAAAAAGATAGAACAAATGTTCAGAATTATCGATCATAAAGAAAGAGATCTACTGGAAACCTGGATTGCCAGCTTGCCGGAAATTATCAATAGCAACATGTCCAAATATCAGCTGCGCAGAGACGAGGAGAAAATGATCTTGAAGTGAACTTTGGAGACGAATTGATGGCAGTTTTGAAAGAAATGAGGTACCTGAAAACCATTGAAGATTTAAATTTACCAGAAGAGGCTTGTGAACTCTATGCAAAAGTGGAATTATTATTCAAATCTCTGCAAAGGTTCAAGAGAATTGTTCAATATTATAACCATTTGAAGAATGATTGTACTGAAGTGGAGTACAATATAATCAGTGACGAGATGATGACAATCGATAAGCTCTTGGAACCGGCGATAACTCAACACATTTGGTTCGAAAACGGTAAGAAATCATTCTAATTGAGTCCGTTGCTTATTATATGTAAAATATTCGAACGCAACAGCTTCGAATTTATGTCTGTATCATTCTGTTTTTTCATTTGTTGTGCCTGTGATCCTCTTGCCAGGAGATCTAAAGATAAACTGAAAAGATTGTCTGGTGTACACGAGTCTGCCACCTCAACATATATGGCAAAAGCAGTTTATTATTCTTGTTATGTAATTGCCTGTGATGGTGCCATACGCTAAATAAATAAATAAATCTGTTTTTTCATTCACTTGTCTTTCTTCAGATATTGACGTTGTTGAAACCATGTATCTGGCAGTCAAAGCACTTTACGACAGAGTATCCCAAGCTCAACAGAATGTACAGCAACTGAGGCACACCATGAGGAAATGGGCCAAAGTTCCACTCTACGAACGAAAGGAAGGCAAGAAGGAACATCTTCTGTTCACGGAAGACAGAGCAGAACGCTTACGCATTCGCTTCGACGCCATCAAACATAGTTCAGAAGAATTGAAAGTAGTTCTGGATAAAAACTACCAATTGTACTTCAACGTTCCTGATGTTCAACCCGTGCAGGAAGCAGTAGAACCACCTCCTCCTCCGCCTGAAGAAGATACTAAAGGTAAACCTCAGTATGCTTCTCCTGGTCTAAATTTGTTCGAGAAATCATGTCTATTTAAATAGTAAATTCTTGTTTATCATTGCTCCATTCAATATTCAGCTGAAATTATTCTCAGAAAAAAATCAGGTAATTTTCAAGTGAACTTAGTTTCTTTGATTACCTCACAAACGATTGTTGCAACTACTGCTTTCGAAAGAAGATATGCTAAAGATTTTCACTCGATTTAACTCAGCAAATCATTTCGTTTTATCTCATATTGGAATTCTTATTATAGTCCGTTCACGAAAGTTTGGACCGTCGGTTGGCCATGACAATTTGGCATATTTCACAGTGTATATTAAAATTTTAGGTTATGTTGTTCATTTTCTTGTCAGATTCATACGCAATGTTGTCAATATTGCAAAGAGTTCTCTGATAACTCGGAAGCTCGTCAGACGGGTACTTTCGGCAACGTTGACTTTATTTTACGTTATGACAGCAAATACTGCCAACTTCAGATAAATGAACAACGTCTACTATGCGCTCAAACTTTCGTGAACGGACTATACAGGGTGTTCCTAAATTGAACGTACAAACGAAAAAGGGAGATTCCTTAAGTGAGCTTAAGAAAAAAAGTCCCATAAACATGGGGTCGCAAACGTTTCGTTTTCGAGATACAGAGTGTTGAAGTTTGAATTTTTTTCAAGTTTTTTCTCATAGTATCTACACTTCACAAAATATTCAACTGAAATTTGGCATAGATATTACATTTGAGAGTTTTCACCACGAGACATTGCAATTTCGATAAAAGATCTACAGGGTGATATTTTTTCTGGAACACTGCCACCTGTTCTTCTGCAGAACTTTTTTTTGGTGAGCAACTGTTAATTTGAAAAAATGTAAAAAGAAGCTTTGTTCTTATACTAAACTTTTCGGTCTCCTGTAGTTTTGCCGTATCTATCAACGATTTCGAGAAAAAAAATTTTGAACGATTCTCTCGAAATCCAAATTATGATGGGAAGGCCACTTTGTAAGCTGTGGTGAATGAATTCAGTGTCAGTTTTTATGGAAATTTTCCTGATCTGTAGCGATGATTCATAAAGATTCGATAAACTCGTATAATCAACACATGCCTTTGATTAAAACTTTAACACACTGTATCTCGAAAACGGAACGTTTGCGACCCCATGTTTATGAGACTATTTTTTCTTAAACTCACTTAAGGAATCTCCCCTTTTCGTTTGTACGTTCAATTTAAGAACACCCTGTATATTGAAATTTTAGGCTATGTAATTTATTTTTTTGTCACATTGATACGCAATATTGTCAATACTGCATAGAGTTCTCTGATAACTCTCAAGCTCTTCAGACGAAGCCGGATACATTCGGCAACGTTGACTTTAATTTACGTTATGACAGCAAATACTACCAACTCCAGATAAATAAAAAACGCCTACTATGCGATAAAAGTTTCGTGAACGGACTATACATGTTATAATGAAATTAAATGTCTCATACTTGCAGGTAAAAAGGGTAAAGGAAAAGCTAAAGGCAAAGGAAAGAAAGGTAAAAAAGGCAAGAAGGCATCTCCCCCTCCAGATGATACCGGGGGAGAAACAGAGCCTGATTCTCCAAAAGGTCCTACAGATATGTCTTACAAATGGGAACCCTACATCAAATACGTCGATGGCATCATGAGAGATATATTCCTATTCGCTGTAAAAATAAGTCAAACCTTCTTCATGGATGAAATGGGTGATACAGCAGAAATAACCCCATTCTTGGAAGTTCTTGTAGAGCTACATCCTCCACATATTTACTTTGAGCCTGATTTAGAATCGTCTCCGGGTTTCCTTTCCTTCATAGAAGGACTACTGGAAGACATGTACGACATGGGACAGCAAATGGAGAGGGCAGATCCATCAGAGCATGCTGACTACTATCCTGATCTAATAAATGATAATACGTGTCAAGATAATTACAGGGAGATTATTTCACGGATTAAACTCGCCACCAATGAAGCATTGGACTATATAAAGATTTACGACGACTACGAGCTTCTATGGACGGAAGATAGGCAGGCTTACCTGAGAGAGTTCTTGCTTTACTCTCGTGAACTCACCGAAGAGGAGAGGGAAGTTATTTCAGATGATAACGTTGCTCATCCCCCACATAAAGAACCGACCACCGAAGATTTCAAAATACAAATCGATCACTACGATGACTTATACAAAAAGATGGAGGCAACACCAACGGAGAAACTTCTTCAAGGAGGTTGGTTACGTCTAGACCTCAGACCTTTGAGACAGGGCATCCTGAACACGATTCGTAAATGGGGAAATCTCTTCAAAGATCACCTATTCAACCACGTGATTCAGAGCTTGAACGATTTAGAATCATTTTGTCATGAAGCCATAGCAGCAATGTCTGTTACTATTGCCGAAGATGATTACCCGGGACTGTTGAACATCATGGGCTATCTGTTCAAGGTTAAAGAGATGATGAATGCAACAGATGCCATGTTTGGTCCGCTGAAGGACATTATGGATTTGCTGCAAACTTATGGGGTAGAATTTTCGGAGGAAGTTTACGTGAAGCTTCAGGAAGTGCCAGATAAATGGAATCAATGTAAAAAGGTAAGAAGCACACTAGTTTGTCAAAAAAGTGCCAGTAAATGATTAATTAAAACCAATTCTAATATTCAACAATAATTTGTGTCAGTCATGAATTCTTCTACATCTTTCATACTGACTGACGGTGGTTTGAAAACTAATGTTTGCATTTCATCTCTGGTACTTTTTTGACTTAATATATTTTCAATGCATGAATACTTCAATTCCTTATTTTTGTCTATTAAATCTAAATTTCTTGCAGCTCTTAATCGATAAATCTGAATCAACTCAGACTATGCTCATTCCTTACTACAACACTACACTGGGAAGAACTGTTTACAATCAGGACACTTCATTTCATATCGATATCAGATTAAGACACAAACTGATATAGCTTCTCTCACTCATTGAATATTTTTGTATATTAAAATGATTTTTTGTGCTTTTTCTTTTCCTTTCTTTCCTTCAATCACATAATAAATTTGTCTTTTTTTCTCATATATGAAGCAAATAATGGTTTGGAGCAAATAAGGCACCTAGATCGAGAATATTCGTACATTACAATCTTTGGGAACCTGTCTAATTGTATGAGAATTTTCTGGATTCTACGTCTACACATTTGCTCCAAATATCATTCTTGATTTCCAAAACAATATATATTTTTATTCTATAAAAGGTAAGGTGCATTGTTGATTCAAATGATTTATTATGCAGAAGAACATCCAATTAATTGAAGATATCATTCCAGGTTGCTGCCACCACCAAGCAAAACGTTGCACCCATACAAGCCATTCAGGTCTGTTCCATCAAACGGAGATTACAATTATACGAAATCGAGCAGACCTTGTACAAGAACTCTTTCAAAGATCTTCCCTTCTTCAGTTACAAATGCAAAAATGTCTACAAGATTTTGGATAAGGTCAATAGTGAAATAGAGGCGTTCGAGAAAGAACTAGCAGAGTTACAAGAACAGGCTGAATTATTCGAAATCCAGACTCCAGAATTCAAACTCTCCAAACAGCTGCGAAAGGTAGTGAAGCAGGTCAAACATATATGGGACTACGTCTACATCGTGAGATCTTGCATGAGTGAATGGAAGAAGACACCTTGGAAGAAGATAGATGTAGAAGCCATGGAAATGGAATGTGAGATATTAATCCAGTCGAATTTTGCTTTTAGCAGGAAAGTTTTGGGGTAGTTTTGGTTTCTTGGGGTGCTGAATCAGAATTTGAGGTTTGCTAACAAACTTTCGTGACGGAACCTCATTTTGAACTATAATTTCTGCCAGAACGGGTTGTCGCAGAACAAGCTGTGGAAGTACAATTTGTAGGAAATTTTATGTTCTTTCATTTTGTATGCGAAGGTTTTTTCACGAAAAGTTAATAGTTTCCGAGTAATAAGCAAAAAAACTGATCAAGAATGAGATTTCATTCTGCTTTTGTATTTTTTTTCTATGTTCCGTCACGAAACTTTGTTAGCAAACCTCAGATTCGGATTCAGCACCCCAAAAAACATAAAAAAATGGAAGACTACTCCAAAACTTTCCCGCTAGGGGTTCTTTTAAGCACAAATATACTGTATTATACAGGCTGTCCCAGAAATTGTGAGAAATCTCTCGGATTCAGATAGAACATAAAAAAATGAGATTACAAGTTCCCCTAATTTTTTCCTAGCGGCCCTACCTACGAAGAAACGACTTCTTAAATGACGCCATGGAAATTCATTTTAGTGGAATAAACTTCAAAAACTTCTTTCATTATTTTCTTTTCGAAAACGGTTCATTTTATCGACACTGAACAAGAGTACTTTTTCTTCAGCTTAACGTTCAAGGTATCCAAATCTGTTTTTTTAGCACCTTATCATACAAGGTGTTAAAATGTAAACATTAAAATGTACAACCCAGTCCGCCCCTGGTAAACTGAACAAACTAATTGAAATTTGAGTGCGGTGATTTAAGAGGTCCTTAATACTATTAATCATATCAAATTTTCATCAAATTATATCGAATAGTTTGAAACTTATTCCACTAAAATGGATTTCCAGTAGCATCATTTAGGAGGTCGTATCTTCGTAGGGAGGGCCGCTAGGAAAAAAATTATGGGAACATGTCATCTTAATCTTTATGTTCTATCTGAATCAGAGAGATTTCCCACATTTTCCGGGACACCCTGTATATGGGAAAATAATTTATGATAATATGAGAATTGTATTTACTCAGGCAAACGGTTTGGTAAGGAGCTTAGAAGTATGGATAAGGAATTGCGATGTTGGGATGTCTTCATACAAACAGAAGCTTCCATCAAGAATCTTCTCACATCTTTAAGAGCTGTTACAGAGCTTCAAAATCCTGCTATAAGAGAAAGACATTGGCAACAGCTCATGCAGGCAACTAAGGTGAGATGGTATATAGTTCAGGGAAACTTTCCTAACGATATGAAAATACCCACAGTATTTTCATATTACTTCCTTACTTTCATTGCCTACCTAGGATTCACTATCACTTACTAGCTGGGTAAGTAAATGTAACACTCGCATGGCACACTGCTTGGTGTACTAGAGATTAAGAAATACTCCAATATTACATTAGAAATTCATGTTATACTGAACTGTTTCAAGAAATACATATTTCATTTTCTCCTCATCAAATACAAGGTGCCCAAATAGGGTGTGGGGTATTTTTATATTCAATAAAAACAAAAGAACAAATCAGAAAAAAAAACAATTTTTTCATTGAAATTTAGACAAATTTTTGGAAAATTAAGTGGCAAAGATTATGTTGTCCAAATGTTGGCCCTCGAGCTGGCACTGCTCTAATCGAACACAGAAATTAGCCATCGCGCGTCTACACATCTGTGTGGTAATTGCCGCTATTTCAGTGCGGATATTATTCTTCAATTCCGCTAAAGTTCGTGGTTTGTTTGCATAAACTTTCTGTTTAAGGTATACCCATAAAAGTAATCAAGAGGTATGAGATCGGGGCTCCTCGGAGGCTAGTTGATAGTGCCACGACAAGAGATCTTTTTTCCGGGAAAAGATTATTGACAACTTCAAGTGATTGGTTAGAGATGTTGCAGGTGGCCCCATCTTGTTGAAACCATGTTTCAACCATAGACATATAAAAGGATGGACAGGGCATCACGTGACTTTCGCACTAAGTTTCGTGCTCCCAACATAAGAGAGAGAGAAAGAGAGAGATACTGTGAGGGATGTAGTAATATTAGTGTGGTGCATAGAATAAACTAAACTTATATTACTCCATCCTTCACAGTATCTCTCTCATAATGTTGTAAAACTGACAGAACATAAAAATATCTAATGCGATCCAATGTTTTTATTATATGTTCTGTGCTTCGCACTAATATTATTCTATCATTGTCTGAAGTCAATATTCTCTCTTACATGTCCTGTCCATTCTTTCATAAGTCTATGGTTTCAACATTAAATCTTTCAACAAACTTGCAAACTGCGCCTACTGCGTTTGCAAGCTGATTGAGACGGGTTGTGACTCACTGAATCTCTAACTCTCTAACTTCTTCAACCATTTCTTGTGCTCGTATAGAGCGAGGGCGACAAATACCCCTTGCCCTTTCTGGACACAGTGTATCATCATAAAATATTTCAACAACTGTTTAATGTATGTTCGTGAAGACTTTTGGAATACATATGTTTTCATTTATCGTCATAAATTCACCATTCTCAAACTTACAGGTTCGTTTTGTCATGGACGAATCGACTACCCTTAAAGACCTCCTAGATCTCAACCTGCACAATTATGAGGATGAGGTTAAAAACATCGTCGATAAGTCAGTAAAAGAAATGGCTATGGAGAAGGTTCTGAAAGAACTTGACGCCACTTGGACAGTGATGGAATTCGATATAGAAAGTCATGAAAGAACAAAGATTCAAATTTTGTCAGTCACCGAAGAATTGATCGAGACACTGGAGGAAAACCAAGTCGCTCTTCAAAATATGATGAGCTCAAGATATATAGACTTTTTCCTCGGAGAAGTATCCGACTGGCAAATCAAACTCTCAAACGCAGATCAAGTAATAGGTGTCTTCTTTGAGGTACAGAGAAAATGGATGTATCTGGAAAGTATTTTCATCGGTTCTGAAGACATAAGAAATCAATTGCCCGAGGATTCCAGAAGATTCGACAGAATCGATAAAGAATTCAAGGACATCCTCAAAATTATGACTCAAAATTTAAACGTTGTCAAAGCAACCAATATACCAGGTTTATTCGAAAGGCTAGATGCTCTCTTGGACCAACTCACCCTCTGTGAGAAAGCGCTCAACGATTACCTGGAGACGAAACGTTTGGCATTTCCACGATTCTATTTCGTGTCGTCCGCAGATCTGTTGGATATTTTATCCAATGGAAATCAGCCAGAACTGATCCTGCGACATTTGACAAAACTATTTGATTCTTTGGCTAGGTTAAACTTCACAACAGAAG
The DNA here is from genome assembly GCA_013421045.1 of Propylea japonica. Classification (NCBI taxonomy): domain Eukaryota; kingdom Metazoa; phylum Arthropoda; class Insecta; order Coleoptera; family Coccinellidae; genus Propylea; species Propylea japonica. Next base: position 96,384,702 of record CM024241.1, read on the forward strand.
GAGGTAGGAATACTAAGAAGGCTAAGGAAATGATATCGAAAGAGAAGGAACTCGTAAAACTAGCTTATATCTGTGATTGCACTGGCAAAGTTGAAACATGGTTAAACAGAGTTATAGATGTCATGAGAGTTACACTTCATGGATGTTTTGCTGAAGCTGTAATGTCATACGAGGAGAAAGCAAGAGAAGTTTGGTTGTTTGATTACCCAGCACAACCTGCTTTATGCGGTAAGTTTGTTGAATGAATCAAAAAAATAGAAATATCTCCTAATTTTCTTTTAAAGGTACCCAAATTTGGTGGACCACGGAAGTCAATATGGCATTCTCAAGACTAGAAGAAGGATACGAAAATGCTTTGAAAGATTACCAGAAGAAACAGATTGCGCAACTGAGTGCGTTGATCAATTTACTGTTAGGTGATCTAAGTGCTGGTGATCGGCAGAAAATCATGACCATCTGTACCATTGACGTACACTCGAGAGATGTTGTGTTCAAAATGATACATGCAAAAGTAGAGAATTCTCAAGCTTTTCAATGGCAAAGTCAACTTCGGCATCGTTGGGATGAAAGCATCAAAGATTGTTTCGCGAATATTTGTGATGCTCAATTCAGATACCAATACGAATACCTCGGCAATACCCCCAGATTAGTGATCACACCTCTTACAGACAGATGTTATATTACCCTAACACAAAGCCTACATCTTATAATGGGTGGAGCCCCAGCAGGTCCTGCAGGTACAGGAAAAACAGAGACAACCAAAGATCTTGGAAAGGCTCTGGGTATGATGGTGTACGTTTTCAACTGCTCGGAACAAATGGACTACAAGTCTGTCGGAAATATTTTTAAAGGATTAGCCCAAACAGGCTGTTGGGGATGCTTCGACGAATTCAATAGGATTTCTATCGAAGTATTATCTGTTGTTGCAGTACAAGTGAAGACCATTCAGGATGCTATCAAAGATAAGAAAAAGAGGTTCAAATTCTTGGGTGACGAAATATCGCTTACTGACACTGTAAGTTTTTTCCTAATTTTTCATCGTGGTTTAATGAAAATATCTTTTTGTTACATAAAACGTCAATGATTGAAAACTTTTATATATTCATAAGAGATATCTTCGTTATTTTCAGGTTGGTTATTTCATAACAATGAACCCAGGTTATGCCGGAAGAACAGAACTCCCAGAAAACCTCAAAGCTCTCTTCAGACCATGTGCCATGGTAGTCCCCGACTTTGAATTAATTTGTGAAATTATGTTGGTGGCTGAGGGTTTCCAAGAAGCTAGATTACTAGCGAGAAAGTTCATCACTCTATACACATTATGTAGAGAATTACTCAGCAAACAAGACCATTACGACTGGGGTTTACGAGCCATCAAATCTGTTTTGGTCGTTGCTGGATCATTGAAACGTGGCGACAGACAAAGACCTGAGGACCAAGTACTTATGAGGGCACTACGAGACTTCAATATTCCGAAAATCATCACAGAAGACGTACCAGTGTTTATGGGATTGATTGGAGATCTTTTCCCAGCTTTGGACGTGCCAAGAAAGAGAAATCCAGAGTTTGAAAGACTCGTAAAGGTATCAGCAGTTGATATGAGGTTACAACCAGAAGATGGTTTCACACTCAAAGTAGTGCAACTCGAGGAACTGTTCGCTGTTAGACATTCGGTGTTCATCATTGGCTTTGCTGGAACCGGAAAAAGTATGGTGTGGAAAACTTTGAATCGTACTTACTATAATCAAAAGAGGAAACCATTCTTCAACGATCTCAATCCAAAAGCTGTGACAAACGATGAGTTATTCGGTATTATTAACCCTGCTACTAGAGAATGGAAAGATGGATTGTTTTCTGTGATAATGAGAGATATGGCAAACTTGACCGGAGATGGGCCGAAATGGATAGTCCTGGATGGAGATATCGATCCCATGTGGATCGAGTCCCTTAATACACTCATGGATGATAATAAAGTTTGACATTAGCAAGTAACGAACGTATTGCGCTAACTCCATCAATGAGATTGTTATTCGAAATAGCTAATTTGAGAACTGCAACCCCAGCCACGGTATCAAGGGCTGGAATTTTATATATTAATCCAGCAGATTTAGGTTGGAACCCCTATGTTGCATCTTGGATTGATACCAGAACTATACAAAGTGAAAAAGCGAATCTCACCATTCTCTTCGACAAATACGTACCTCCATGTTTGGAAATGGTTCGCACACGAGTCAAAAAAATCACTCCCATATCAGAAATAGCACATATTCAAATGCTGTGTTTTCTTTTAAACTCTTTCCTCACTCCTCAAAATGTACCTCCAGATTGTCCAAAGGATTGGTACGAAATTTATTTCGTATTTTCAACAGTCTGGGCATTTGGGTCCGCACTATTTCAAGATCAAATTACGGATTGGAGAAATGAATTCAGTAAATGGTTTACCAATGAATTCCGTACAGTTAAATTTCCGCCACAAGGAAATGTATTCAGTTATTATATAGAAAACGATTCCAAGAAATTCCTACCTTGGACTGATTTGGTAACAGACTTCGAACTGGATCCTGATGTTCCACTACAGTCAACATTGGTCAACACTGCGGAAACTACAAGAATTCGATTTTTCGTCGACAAACTTATGCTCATGAAGGTTCCAGTGATGCTTGTTGGTCCAGCAGGAAGTGGAAAAACTGTCATTATAAATTCGAAGTTGGAAAGTCTCGATGACAACTACGCGGTTACCAAAGTTCCCTTCAACTTTTACACTACCTCAGAGATGTTACAGAACATTTTAGAAGCACCACTGGAAAAGAAAGCTGGTAGGGTCTATGGTCCACCAGGTAGTAAGACTATGGTTTATTTCGTGGACGATATGAATATGCCCGAAGTCGATAAATACTTCACGGTGCAGCCACATACTCTCATAAAACAGTACATGGACTACCAGCATTGGTACGATCGACAAAAACTGACACTGAAAGATATTCATAATGTCCAATTTCTTTCGTGCATGAATCCGACAGCTGGAAGTTTCACAATAGATCCAAGGTTGCAGAGACATTTCTGTGTCTTTGCAGTCAGTTTTCCATCTCAGGAAGCAGCTTACCATATATACAGCAATATTGTTCAACAACATCTGAATTTACCGATGAATAAATTCGCTTCAAATATTATCAAGCTAGCTCCAACAGTAATTCAAGCTGCATTAACACTCCACCAAAGGATGGGTCAAACTTTTTTACCAACGGCTATAAAATTCCACTACACATTTACATTGAGGGACATGTCCAACATATGTCAGGGAATGCTCTTCACCACAGGCGAAGCTATAAAAACTCAAAATGATTTCATCAGGCTGTGGATGCATGAAGCTAACAGAGTTTATGGAGATAAACTAGTGGAAAAATCAGATCAAAACACATACACCAAACTGATAACAGAAGTTGTAAGAAAAGGATTCGAGGAATTGGAGGAATCCATCATTTTTGAAGAACCTCTCATTTTTTGCCATTTTGCAGAGGGTATAGGGGATCCTAAATACTTCCCCCTTCAAGATTTCAAGCAACTTAGCGCTTTATTGAACGATGCACTATCCAACTACAATGATCTAGTGGCTGCCATGAATTTAGTTTTATTTGAAGACGCGATGTATCATATCTGCAGAATAAATCGTATAATGGAAGCCCCGCGAGGAAATGCCCTTCTTGTCGGTGTTGGTGGCTCTGGTAAACAATCTTTGACCAGACTTGCAGCTTTTATTTCTTCTTTTGAGGTTTTCCAGATTCAATTGAAAAAGGGGTATTCTATGAATGACATGAAATTGGACATAGCAGCTCTTTATATGAAAGCTGGCTTGAAAGGTATCGGCATCGTGTTTCTCATGACCGATGCTCAAGTACCAAAAGAATCATTCCTAGTTCTTATAAACGATATGCTAGCGTCAGGTGAAATAAGCGATCTTTTGGCCGATGAAGAGGTGGAGAACGTAATCAATGGCATGAGGACTGAGGTTAAAGCAATGGGTCTCCTGGACACAAGAGAGAACTGCTGGAAATTCTTCATAGAAAGAGTAAGACGACTACTGAAAACTATTTTATGTTTCTCTCCTGTGGGATCAACACTCAGGATAAGAGCTAGAAAATTTCCTGCTTTGGTTAACTGCACTTCAATCGATTGGTTCCACGAATGGCCCCAAGAAGCCTTAAAATCGGTTTCGAAGAGGTTTTTATCTGAAATAGATGCTCTTCCTAAAACTTTGGTAGACTCGGTTTCAAATTTCATGTCCTACGCTCATGTTGTAGTTAACGATATGTCATCGGTTTACCTCACTAATGAAAAACGATACAATTATACTACCCCCAAATCGTTTTTAGAACAAATCGCTCTATATAAAAAACTTCTTTCTGAGAAAACCAAAGATGTTGTAGACAATATTGAAAGGTTAGAAACTGGCTTGACCAAACTTGCATCAACTTCTGAAGAGGTGGATGGTTTAAAAGAAATACTGGCAGTCAAAGAGCAAGAAGTTACAGTTAAAAACGAAGCTGCGACAAAACTTATCGCTGTTCTTGCAGTTGAAAATGAAAAAGTAGCATCAGAACAGGCAATGGCTAGCGAAGAAGAAGCGAAAGTTCGTGAAATCGAGGAGGATGTCAGCATTAAGGCAAAAATTTGCGCTGACGACTTGGCCAAAGCAGAGCCAGCACTGATTGCCGCTATGGAGGCTCTAAATACATTAAATAAGAATAATTTAACTGAGCTTAAATCTTTTACACAACCACCAGATGCTGTAGTCAATGTATGCGCTGCTGTCCTAGTATTGTTTTCGAAAAAAGGAAAAATACCAAAAGAGAGAGGTTGGAAAGAATGCAAAATGATGATGGGAAAAGTTGATCAGTTCTTATCTGACCTCATAAACTACGATAAGGAAAATATGTTACCTGAAGTTGTCAAAGCTACCCAAGAGTACGTCAAAAACCCTGAATTCGATCCACCAAAAATTGCATCAAAATCAGCTGCTGCCGCTGGACTGTGCTCTTGGGTAATAAACATTCTTAAATTTTATGATGTATTTGTAGTTGTAGAGCCAAAAAGGCAAGCATTGGCTAAGGCGAATCAAGATCTGAAAGACGCACAAGCCAAATTACAGGCCTTGAATGATAAATTAGCTCTCTTGGAGAAACAACTCGGAAAGCTCAAGGCCGAATTCGATGAAGCAACTGAAGCTAAAATGAAAGTACAAGCAGACGCTGATGCTTGTGCTCTCATGATAGATTTGGCAAATAGGTTGGTCAATGGATTAGCGTCCGAAAAAGTGAGATGGAAAGACCTTGTTCTATCATATCAACAATCGATTATCACGTTACCAGGTGATATTTATCCGTCACTGCTTTCATTTCGTATGTTGGTTGCTTCACTAGAAAATATAGACTAGATTTATTGCATAAATATTGGACGCCATTTTTGAATAATTTGCAGCCCGCTATACCCAAAACCGAAGGTTTGGATCCACTATCATTGTTGACTGATGATGCAATTATAGCCACTTGGAATAATGAAGGTCTGCCTACTGATCGAATGTCAACGGAAAATGCCTGCATTTTAACATTTTCGGCAAGGTGGCCTCTGATGATCGATCCCCAACTGCAAGGAATTAAATGGATAAAAACAAAATACGGTGACGCGCTTACAGTCGTGAGACTGAACATGAAAAATTACCTCGACATTCTAGAAAGATGTATCTCAAACGGTCAAGTAATCTTTTTTGAAAATATAGGAGAAACAATGGATGCGGTACTCGAGCCAATCCTTGGAAGAGTTTTAATCAAGAAAGGAAAGGCTGTGAAGATTGGTGATAAAGATGTGGATTACGATCCTCGTTTCCGATTGATCATCCATACCAAACTAGCTAACCCCCACTATAAACCAGAAATTCAAGCTCAAACTACTCTGATCAACTTTACAGTCACAAAAGATGGTTTAGAAGAACAGTTATTAGCTGAAGTAGTCAAAGCTGAACGTCCTGATTTGGAACAGTTGAAATCGTCGTTGACCAAGCAACAAAACGACTTCAAAATCACACTGAAACGATGCGAGGACAATCTATTGTATAGATTATCCACAGCAACAGGAAACATCCTTGGTGATGTTGAATTGGTAGAAAACTTAGAAACAACTAAAGAACTGCAACGGAAATAGAGATTAAAGTTGAAGAAGCCAAAATAACTTCTGCAAAGATTGATGAGGCCAGAGAGCAATACGGCCATGCGCTGCAAGAGCTTCTCTTTTGTATTTTGTACTGAATGACTTAAACAGGATCAATGCAATGTACCAGTTTTCTTTGAAAGCATTCAGTGTTGTATTCAAGGATGCTTTGATCAGAGCTGTACCAGCTGAAAATCTGAAAGAGCGTGTGGTCAATTTATTAGATAATATCACATTTTCCGTATTCATGTACACTTCCAGAGGTCTCTTTGAATGTGATAAACTGATTTTTATGGCGCATATGACTTTTCAAATATTGGCGAGTATCAATGATCTTGTCCCCGATGAACTTGATTTTCTCCTAAGATTCCCAATCGTTCCAAATCTCACTTCTCCTGTTTACTTTTTGACCAATATTTCCTGGGGAGGTATCAAAGCCCTGTCTCAAATGGATGAGTTCAAAAACCTTGATAAAGATCTTGAGGGATCGGCGAAACGGTGGAAGAAATTCGTGGATAGCGAGTGTCCAGAAAAGGAGAAGTTTCCTGGGGAATGGAAGAATAAGAGTTTCCTACAACGATTATGTATGATGAGAGCTCTGAGGCCTGATCGAATGACTTACGCTGTTAGAGCATTCATTGAGGACAAACTGGGTGTGAAATACATCACAGCTAGAACCGTAGAATTTGAAAAATCTTATGAAGAAACGAGCAGTGCCACTCCAACATTTTTCATATTATCTCCTGGGGTGAATCCTCTGAAAGATGTCGAGAAGTTAGGCAAGAAATTAGGCTTCACCTTCAATGATGGATCATTCCACAGCGTTTCCCTTGGTCAAGGTCAAGAAGTTGTAGCAGAAAACGCAATAGATATTGCTTCGGAAGAAGGTCAATGGGTGATCTTGCAGAATATTCATTTAGTAGTCAAATGGTTACCAACTCTGGAAAAGAAAATGGAGCAATGTGTCGAAAGTGCTCATGAGAAGTTTAGGTTATACTTGAGTGCTGAACCTTCTGGAGATCCTTTATCCTGTGTTATCCCTCAAGGCATACTTGAATCGTCGATTAAGATAACCAATGAACCACCAACCGGCATGTTCGCAAATCTTCATAAGGCCTTCGATAATTTCAATCAAGAGACACTAGAAATGAGCAGTAAAGAAGCAGAATTCAAATCGATACTTTTCGCACTGTGCTATTTCCACGCAGTAGTTGCAGAAAGAAGGAAATTCGGTCCACAAGGATGGAATAGGAACTATCCATTCAATGTTGGTGATCTTACCATCAGCGTGAATGTTTTGTACAACTATCTGGAGAATAATACAAAAGTAAGTTTGTTAAATGTGGTCAAAAAATCAATGATATCTTCGCAGTAACTAGTGGTTTTTACCTTTTATTATAATCTATCAAATTCAAGCTTTCAATCAAAAAATTCATTGCAGATACCATGGGAAGATCTCAGATACCTCTTCGGGGAGATCATGTATGGTGGTCACATAACAGATGATTGGGACAGGCGTCTGTGTAGGAACTACCTCTTAGAATTCCTAAAGCCAGAAATGATGGAAGGTGAAATGCTATTGGCTCCAGGGTTCATGATTCCACCCAATACAGATTACGTAGGATACCACAGATATATCGATGAAAATTTACCACCAGAAAGTCCTTACCTTTACGGTCTGCATCCCAATGCCGAAATCGGATTTTTAGCTTCTACTTCGGAAAATCTATTCAAGACTATTTTTGAGCTGCAGCCGAGAGAAGCTGGAGCTGGCGCAGGTGCAGGAATGTCGAGAGAAGATAAGGTAAAAATTGGTGAATCAGCCTACTTCAGAATGTTCATTTTTTAATCCATAACTCCTTTTGGGTTCTTTTATATTCTGTATTTAAAACTATTACGCTGTTTAGGTGAAAGGAAGTATCGACGACATCTTGGACAAGATACCAGAACCCTTCCCCATTCAAGAAATGATGGCGAAAATTGAGGATAGGACCCCTTACATAATAGTGGCGTTCCAAGAGTGCGAAAGGATGAATATCCTAACGGGAGAAATCAGAAGATCGCTGAAAGAACTTGATTTGGGCTTGAAGGGCGAACTTACCATCACCTCAGATATGGAAATTCTTGAAGAAGCTTTGTTTATGGATCAACTATCGGTGACCTGGTCTGCCAAGGCTTATCCAAGCATGCTTCCATTAGGTATGTTATAAAAATATGAAGTTCGATGCTAGGCACACTGAAGTATAGGTACACATATTGATTCATATGCAGCCTGTTGTCAATTCTACACTATGGTAGCAGACAAAATGAATGAACTGAGGTTGATTTAATACTTACAATTATAGCTTTTTCTGAAAGCATTTTTCAATAAGAGGTGTTATTTTGATACTCCATGAAAAATGTCATTTTTCGATATAAATGATCGGATGATTATTTCATTATAAAGAAGAAGCTATGCCGTTAATAGTGGAAAATAACATCAGACAAATGACCACAACGACCACGCTTACAGGACCATATCCTTTTAATGAAATTTTCCATAACCAAATCGCAAAGTGGCTGCCCTATGTCCTCGATATCCTCACGAATTCCATCTTTGAGGACTTGAATCGACGCTGGGCTATTGGCGAAGACCTCAGAGTAAGAAGTAAACTTACTCTGAGGCGTAGACCTTCTCTTTCAAGTGGCTCCAAAGGAAGAAGTCGCGAAGTGCTAAATAACAAAATCCGGTGGTCAATTCTGATCACCTCTTCGAGAGATAACACGGTCCGGAAACTTTTCCCGCAAAAGATCAATTATTTCGTTGCTTGTGTGGCACGTAGCGTAGCACTGAACTTTATAAGCCTTGAGACCCAAATCTTTATGCAAAATACGGTGTAATGACGTTTGTGGAATGCCTAATTCCGAAGAACGACGACGAATAGACCAACCTTGATTTTCTTCAACACTTTCGGCTGCAGCAGCAATATTCTCGGCTGTTCTTGAGCGACGTGCACAGGTTTTATTCTTCACATCACTAACTTGTCCCAACAGCTCGAATTTTCCACCAATTTCTTTATTGCGGTCCGACAAGGTGCTCCACGACGACCCAGAAATGTTCGATTTTTACGAACCGTCTCTGCTAAATTTTCACCATTTTATAGTGAATTTTAATAATTTCAATGGGTTCTCAAAGCGTGTATCGGTCCATTTTTATTAATGGCATAGTTTCTACTTGTCAAATGTCAAGAAATGAGAGCTTCAAACGTGACATCTACCGAAATAGTGGGCTATTCAAAATAACACCTATTATTGGAAAATCCTTTATTATACCAATGATATCTCTTATTCGAAATAACTATTTGTATTTCGAAAGAATGTCATGTGTGTTACAATTGACAACGTCTGGCTGAATAATTCTTACATTCACAACATTTCACGATAGCCTCTCCGTTTTAGTCACAAAAACATGAGGGAATTTAAAAAAATCAATCGACATGTTTTTTCTCATCATAGGTCAATGGGTTGCCGACCTCAGTGCCAGAATAAAAGAGCTCGAAGGTTGGGTTGGCGATTTCAACCTGCCAACTACAGTATGGCTAGGGGGTTTCTTCAACCCTCAATCATTTTTGACGGCCATTATGCAGCAAACAGCAAGAAAAAATGAATGGCCACTAGATAAAATGTGTCTCTTAACCGACGTTACCAAGAAACAGAAAGAAGAATTCACTTCTGCTCCAAGGGAAGGAGCTTATGTACACGGATTGTACATGGAAGGAGCAAGGTATGCATTATATTATTGAAAAACTTTTCATTCAGGAAACCAGGTCAGAGAGTTCTCGCTATTCTTCTTTCAAAACGAAACATCTATTGATCTATTTGTGAACTTCAAGCAGAGTTTGAGTTTCGTCCGTCTTGGAATTTGTTCAACTTTTCGAGCTTCCTTCAATGTAGAACTTGTTGAACCAAAGTCGGGAATCTGCAAGAAAGAAGTTCGTTTTGTTATTGTTTTCAATCTCCAAATTGTTGACCCTATGAACATACCTAAAGCAGTGTGGGGAGGTTTTTCTCTAAATTTGTGAGCTGTCGAAACTATTTTCGTGTATAATGAACAGATTGAAACAGTCCTTCTCTAAATTATACCAAGATTAATTATGCCAATTGTAACAATAAATTATATAATATACTTCTTATTAGCTTTTGAAGAACATGCTTAACCACTGAACAAAAATATTCGTGAAAATTTCTCATAATAAATCGGTCATTACTGAATATTTCTATTCCTTCAATTAAGAAACTACCGAGTATTTTTTCCTGTTTAAACAGGTGTCTACTTTCAAAGGGGACAAACTTCGAGAAGTGATTATACAGGTGTTTTGCAACAAAAAATGTCATATAACACATGGTCGAAATGTTGACGGTTATTCTTCAATTCAACATTTTACGAAAATTTCAAGTTTTTTCTCTAAAAAGATAATTCAGTTTTTCTTGTAGTCTCATCAAATTTGACCACATATTGGAAAAGGACAATGAATTTGATACAATATGAGCGAATCTGTGTGCAGAAAACACTCTTATTGCAGGCGTGCTAAAAGGGGAAGAATATCACGATTCTAAATTAACAAAACGATGAAATGTTAATAATTATGCACACGCTTTCTCTTCAGTAAAAAATTGCTCATTTAATGTACTTTCGAATGACATAATGAAACTATATAATAAGGAAAACTGAATAATGATCTTTTAAGAGAAAAAATTCTTTCGTGAAAACAAGAAATGCTAAATTGAAGAATAACCGTCATCATTTCGACCCTATTTTATATGATATTTTTTGTTGCAAATCACTTTTTTAATCACCCCTCGAAGTTTGTCCACTTAAAAAGTATACCTACACACTATTACTCATACTTTTTTGAGATAGTGGAATTTGAAGATGACTGTTTTCCAGATGGGATACTCAGCTGAACAGTATTGCCGAATCTAAGTTGAAAGACTTATTCCCCATAGTTCCAGTGATATTCATAAAGGCTATTACCCAGGACAAACAGGACACTAAGAACATGTACGACTGTCCTGTATATAAAACAAGGATGCGAGGTCCAACTTTTGTTTGGACTTTCAATTTGAAAACGAAAGAGAGAGCTTCGAAATGGACTTTAGCGGGAGTAGCCATATTGTTGCAGATATAACTATTTTATTTATACAAATACCTATTAAGTTTTCATATTTTAGTATTATATATTGTATTATGCCTTCAAAAATAGTGTTTTGATTAATAGTGTTGAAATATTTTACGTTAAATCGATTAGAGAAAGAACCTGTTTTTCTTCATCTTGACCTGAACAAATACTTACATCGAAATGTTTTTCCAAAAAACGTATTTATTACTTTGATACAGCTATATTCGCAAGAATTTTCAAATCATCTACTTACCCTTTGAATAAATTGTGAATAATTCTGACATGAGAGAAATGAAAAAATGTTGGGGAAGAAATTCTTGATTAATTTCACTGAAATTAATATTCTGGTGATGATCAATCAAGCTTTATACCTACTCTATTAATTATTATTGAAAGTATTCTGCCAGGGGCGGTTCAGGAAGAAATTATTTCTCTTGTGGTCGAATATTTTTGAGCGCTCGTTCTACTTAAACGAGTGCTATATCGTTTTGCCCAAATGTCTGTAATTTTCGAATTTTGAGCCGAAAATGGTCTCAAACGATAGGGCTATCAATTCTCGGGATCAATCGTTCGACGAACGTATACGTTCGTGATATTTTGAGAGTAGATTCTTAGAGATTGCATTATTTTATTATATCCGTTCAAAAAGAACTTACACTTTCGTCGGGACGAGTAGTTGACTATATGCTCGAAAATATCGGATATAATTATTACAATTTCCCAAATTCTACGCTCAAAATATCACGAACTTATACGGTTCGTCGAATGAGTTATCCCGAGAATCGACACCAGGGTTCGACTCCCTGATGACGAATCCGTGGTCAAGTTCAATTCTGTCCGTGGGGCCGTCCGGCCGTTAGCACGATAACTTTCGAAGCGATTGTCCTAGAGACTTCAAATTTTCAGGGCAAGGGCGTAGCCAGGAGGGGGGTTTTGGGGCTTCAAACCCCCCTCCGAAATGTTTCAGAGTTATTCTTTGTTGCAAAAATAATCTTTCATTTTGCACCCGGCACCTACAAAGTCAATTGCCAAAATGTCAAAACCCCCTCCGAAATTAATTCCTGGCTACGCCCTTGTTTCAGGATGAGTTCGGTTCCCAAATGCCGCAGTAAAATTCGTTAATCAGCTAAATCGTACAATAAAATATGGCCATTCAAAATTTTTGTTCCTCTCAGACAAAACGAAACCAATCGAAATGACAATTTGCGGCCAAATGCAAGATGCTCATAATAAGCCTACTGTAAATTTTGTGGTCATAGTGTTAACAGAGAAAATTTAATTGGCATATTGAAAAGAAGAATCTTTATATTTCCATTACAAGATATTTGATTCGAGTGATTTATTTTGTGAATGATGATTGATATACTAAATGTTTCTGAATAATATCCAGAATATCATTCCGATCGTGCTGAGATTTTGCATTCATATAGGTACTCAGCATGAATTTAAGGTCCTATACAAAATTTTGAGGTAATAGCATCATTACGGCACCAATGAACGAGCGCTCAAGAGTACCTGCTTAGGGCTTTTCTTAATTTTTTTATTTGTGTATACTTTCATTTCAAACTGAGTACCTATGTATTTCAGTTCCTCTTAATATATTTTCCCCCGTTTAGGTGCACTGCAATTAGGAAACATGCATGTAATGTTATGGTAATTGATATTGATAACGATAACACCACCCATGATTTGAAATCAGAAAACCCGGGAACGATCCTGGATTAATAAAAAGCTCCCTGAAATGATAACAATTATTAGCCAATATTTATTGCTTTTTGATTATCTTCGGTTAGGGATTAGCCTTGATGTTAGGGAATATAACCAGATGTCAGTCTCACAGCGACCCCTTATATATTTCCACGTTTCAGCTTCTTCTCCATCAAAGTGAAAGCAACCATGCGAAGATCAACAGGTAAGTTTAGTCTTGGATTTTTCTTCGTTTTTTCGGCCGGTCTCTGACAGGATATTTGAAACTTATGTGCATTAAACAAATCAGTGAAACTTCCCTATAACGAAAGCGCTCAATTCGCAAAAACTCTTTATAAAGAAATTTCGTTATACAGAAATTTGTTTCTATAGTCGGCAAAGTAGCGGTCAACTTCACTGATAAATTCAAGTTTATCATTCAAAGTTAAGCACTTACTTTTAGACATTTTCGCACAACTTTCACACTAGCGTAATGGATAGATTGAAACCAAACAGCCAGGGGGTATTTAAAACTGAAAAAAGAAAAAACTCACCCTTCTACCTTCTTACAAATACCCATTCAAAGACTGATGTTCTTGGAATATTTAGAGAGAATTTACTTCGTTTTAACATGGAATTTGGATTCAAGGTGCAATGTGTTGTACGAAATTCGTTATACAGACGTTCGTTATAGGGACAATATTTTTTTAACAAGTTCTTAAAATTTGAAGTTCTCTTGCCTATATCTTGATCTCATTCTATCAAAATCAAAGCTGGAGTATTGATTCTTGTATACTTACCTGATTTTATTCACGCTTTTTATGTTCAGTCAAATTTTCAACGATACTTAGGTATGTTAAGGTGAACAGTAATGTAATAATCAATGGCCAAATTAATCAAAGAATTTGATTATAAGATTTGTCCGTCGACCCCAATATGAGTTGAAAATGAATTCTTGATTGAAATACAATTTTATTTCGCCCCACAGATACATTCAATATAATAGTTAATCAACTAGATGATTAATGACAGCGATTAATGGTCACGATTTTTAACGCGTGTGCTGATCGAGCGCGTTAGTTCGAGACCAGTTATCGCTAGATTAATAACGAGTTGTTCCTATATTTTGCACAAGACATATAGTCCGTTCACGAAAGTTTGAGCCGTCGGTTGGTCATGGAAATTTTGCATATTCCACTGTGTATATTAAAATTTTAGGTTATGTTGTTCATTTTCTTGTCAGATTGATGCGCAATGTTATCAATATTGCATAGAGTTCTCTGATAACTCGCATCGCAAGCTCGTCGGACTTGGCCGGGTACATTCGGCAACGTTGACTTTATTTTACGTTATGACAGCAAATACTGCCAACTTCAGATAAATAAACAAACGCTTACTATGCGCTCAAACTTTCGTGAACGGACTATACATTTGACATATGTAGTCAAATTTGATGAGAGTACCAGTAAAACTGAATAATAATCTTTTTAGATAAAAAACTCGAAATATTTCGGGAAATCAAGAAATGTTGAATAGAAGAATAATCGTTAACATTTCGACCATATGTTATATGACATATTTTGTTGCAAATCCACTTAAAAAGTAGACCAAATATAGCCAAAATAGGAAATTGGACACCTGAATCTTTGGTCTTAAATTCTTAAATCTTGATTCCTCATTTTTCCCATTTTCACAGGAATCCGCGAGGGCCTTATTTTTGCTATATGCTGTTTTTCTCTGATGATTATCGTGTCATCAGAAGTTGAAGAACTGCCGGAACTAGATCCCATTGAAATGTGTATTCTGGAATGCGATACTTGTTACAAGGGATCTCTACTTTTGACCTGTGCCAACCTCTGCCTGAAAACCAATGGTTTGATCGCTTTGAAAGGACCTGGAGTGTGCCGCCTCTTAAACAAAAAAAGTTTTCAAAGTATTTAAATAATTTGAAATAAATTATCATTAATGTAGATACTGATAAATGTACGAGTTAAATGAAGAAGATACCTTGAATTCCCTTGTTTCATTTCACACCATAATCGAGAATTATAGATCAATTTATATTACCACAAACTATAGTCCGAATAGTCGTAGGACACCCTGTATAAAAACGAAACATGTTTCAGAAAAATTAGATCGAAGAAATAAATTACGACGGAAAAAGTATCGATTGGACATCCCTGCCAGTGACCACAAAGTATGAAAACGAAGAGTGAAGATAAAAGCATAGAAATAATGATGTGTTGTCATGACGATGTCATGCTCTACAATAAATGTCAAATATTATAGGTTATAAATAAATCTTATAAGACATATTTAGGAAAATATACAATGGTTCTTTTAGAAAATGATACGGTAAGAAACCAAGTTTAATGCAGTAGAAAAATATTCACATCCACTTTTTAGTTTCTAACGGAGCTCACAAAACTGTTTCAAAAGGCCAGAGCAAATGGATCTGTTACTATGACTTTCAAAAGATGTAAGTTTAACATATTGAAGAATATTGAGGAAGTTTCATGAATTATCGTTATTTTCAAGATGATGGGATTGACCGGCCAGAACCTAGAGAAGGAAAACCACCATTACCCGAACCTAAAGAACATATGTGTCTGATTAGAGCTAAGTCCGGTTCGAAGAAACTTTCAACTGTTATCAAACAAAAAGACATTAATAAGTTCCAAGTAGCATATAGTAATTTATTGAGGGGAAATTTAGATGGTTTGAAGAAACTCAAGAAACCTAAAACAAAGAACAAAGCTGAATAATGTGCGGGATCAACAAGGGACTGTATCACTCTACTTGAATGGTTCAGATTCATTAGATTTAAGGACTTTTTCATTGACAATTAAAACTATATGTGTGAATTTTTTCACACTTATGATTCATTTATTTTTGATTATTCAAAAGATAAACTATGCTTATTGCTATTCATAATTATTTGTTTCATATTTATGTAATAGGCTACCATCTTCTTGTATGGAATATACACAAGTGATTATTTAATTGTAAATATCTGCCTCTTGCATTGTTGGTAGCTATATCACTAAGAACAAATAAAGAATAGTATTGGGTGCCTATATCCTTTTTGCAAATAAGATGACTGATGCAGAAAAATAAAACTTTTTAGTAATGAGATTGACCACAAGGAAAGACTCGCACAGTATTCTAAAAAACAAGCTGTTAAATTAACGAACAGTTATCCCCTTAGACAAAGGAAAATGTTACCAGAAAAAAAATTTCCAAAGAAATTTCTCAGGAAAAATTTTTTCTGGTGACATTTTTTTCCCGGAAGATGTATGGGACGTTCTGGTCCAATCTGGTGGCCGGCCCGTTCACCGGACTTTAATCCATTGGACTTTTTTACTGGGAAGCAGTTTAAGAAAAAGTGTATTCAAAGGCAATCGAAAATAAATTTGAACTACGGCAGCTACAATTTAACAAGTTTTATACCATTTTGGAATCCTTACTAACTGCGCCAACTTTTGACAAAACTTGCCAAACTTGCGTAGTGCATTTTTTTTTAATACAGTCAGTTGAAACTAGGCAATTGTTTATTTTGAATTTATTTTCTGAGAAGCAAGCCCTATTTTTATGAAATCTAGAGCAGCTGGTATCCAAATTTTGATTACAGTTTAGACAAGCATTATTCAAGGTTTCACAGCAAAAAAAAGTTGGAAAAAGTTGATATTTGTGGCAACAGGAGCAAAAAGACTGTCACAGGGTGTGGAATTTTGGGTGTTATTTTGAATGCCCATTATTTTAAAATCATGCAACTTAGATTTTTTTTATATTTTTCTGACAACCAGCATTACTTGCCTTTTCACCCGGTTCCGGGTTGACGTCGAGTTTTGGGACAGCCTGTATATGGAATGTATCCAAAAGTTCTCAGAATGTTCGACTTCTTCTTTCCCCTATATAAAAGAGCGTGCAAACTGCAAAAGCATCTGATGACTTGTATGATGTTGTTTACAATATAAAATGATTTGGGTAATATCAACGATTTGAATGTGAATGAGAGTTTGAATCAATCAAACGTAAATATCAGTTCCAGGGTTAAAACGAAAATAATTTTGTTGATTTACCGCGCACAAACAAAATATTTTTTCAATATTCCAAAAAAGCACGTTTGTAGAACTTTGCTGGTCATTATTCTCCTTCAAAATACCAAAGTTCGAATCGATCGGATTCTTGGTTTCGGAAATATCAGAAAAAAAAATATTCTTTTAAATTGAGAGCTAACAAAATATAATAGTGCAAAAAGGAGTACCTTATTACTAATCTGCGTATGATACCAGAGTTTAGGGAAAAACCTCAGTAGAAAAAACCCTGTCTCGTCGTTTTTACAAAATTGAAACCTAAAACTATTCGAATAATATTCCTTCAATATTCAGATACAAAATACTTAATTCTTGCTCTTAGGCCAGGAGGGTGTTTTAAACCAGGTCTGGCCTTCCAAGTGATGATTTTCGAATCTTCTGTTCGTTTAAGACCGCTACAGGACCCTACTGAAGGTAGCAAAATGTTCTAATCCTGTACTTTTGAAAAATTTCGGGGGGCGGGAGGGTTCAATATTAGAAAAACACAAATATCTGTGTAAAGTTATAGCATAGCACGCTGCCTAATAGGAAAAAGCGCGCAAAAACCAATTGCAGTCATATTCTGAGTTATTGATGTATCGCGCAATGAGAATAAATTATAATTGATACGCTCATGGTTTTAATTATATATTTTGATAAGTTGATGATAAAGCATATTATTACTCACAGATAGTAATCCTAAATTTTAAGAGATCCTGTTAGGAACAGAATGCCAAGGTAGTCTGAAGAATGTCGAACACCAAAGTTGCAATTGTAAGTTTCCGAATTCTTCCTCGAATTTATTCTTATTTAATCGAATTAACACAAAATTTCAGGTAACCGGCAGTAATAAGGGCATAGGTTTTGCTATAGTCAAGGGCCTATGCGAAAGATATGACGGAAAGGTATATTTGACTGCCAGAAATGTTGACAGAGGACAAGAAGCTGTTAAGAAATTGAACGCTTTAGGGTTGCAACCTCTCTTTCACCAATTGGATATTAGTGACCAGAAAAGTATTGACAATTTCAGGGATTATCTGTTAAAAACACATGGTGGCATCGATATTCTAGTCAATAATGCCGCAACAGGCTTTATGGTAGGTTCACCTTGATAGTTGAAATTTTTTACTTATGGTGATAAAGGGCGTCTCCAAGGGGGGCATCTACCCCTCCTAGAGAGCTTCACAAGTTTTCCTTGAAAACTCGTGAAAATATATTTTATTTAATTCTACACTACCTCCAGTTCATTATTTCTATTTTGATTTTTTTATACAGGGTGTTTCTGAATTGAAAGATTCCTCAGAATATTTTATGATAGAAAGTTCCCATAAATATGTAGTTCCGGAAATGCATTGTTTCCAAGATACAGGTGAGGTTTTACTTAAAAACTGACTAAAAAAGTAGTACGCCACTGAGATATTTTAAACCAACAATTATTTTTGAATTCTTCGTTCAATTGTGTGGGGTGCCGTTTTTATTCAAGAAAATTAAACATCTTAACGCGTATTTGTCGTTACTTTAACACATTATGTAGTAGAGATACTTCCTCAAGATGTTTCATTTTTGTACATATAAACGGAGCCCCACACGAAAAAAAACGCTTGAGAGATTTTTCGTCATAAATTGAACGAATAATTCAAAAATAATTGTAAGTTCGAAAAATCTCAGTGGCGTACCACTTTGTCAGTCAGTTTTTAAGTAAAACTTCTACACCTTTCTTTCATAAAATATTCTGAGGAATCATTTCCTTAAATCTTTCGCATCAATTCAGAAACAGCCTGTATATCTCCCTTAGATCATTGTCGACGCTAGAGGGAAGAATAAAGCCCCCCAGCAATTAGATAAAGCCACTGGCTTCCTATCAAAAAAGTGTTTGTATAGAGTTTCTTAAAAAATTTATAGGTTTTCACTCCCAGTCTCTGAAATTGGTCTTGAAAAATTGTTGCCTAACAGTAAAACTGTTTTACTGTTAGTAAAACTTTTTTACTGTCAGTAAAACTATTTAATGTTAGGCAACAATTTTTTCAAGACCAATTTGCTCCTGACAAATATGTGCTCACATTCTCGCAGGAGCACTTCATCTTAATTAAAAATTTTTTAATTATTTTGTTTCAGAGACTGGGAGTGAAAACCTATAGTTTTTAAGAAATGCAGAATCCTCCCAGAATATATTTCAATCGATTTCTAAAAGGTTGTAGTTCAAATTACCAAATCTGGTCACCCAGTACACTTCTACCTATTATGATGGTGGAGTAAATATATAAAAAATCTCATTATCCTGACAAAGTTTCTAGTAGCACTAATAGCGGGCCTAATTTCTGATTGCCTTAATGGAAATGATTTTATTTCAAAAATATTTTTATATGTTCAATATTTTCAGCCAGATGCGCCAGAACCATTCAGTCAGCAGGCTGAAATAACAATCAATGTCAACTACTTTGGATTATTAAATGTTTGCCAAACATTAGGTCCACTCCTAAGGGAAAATGCCAGAATTATAAATATTTCTAGCAGTTTGGGACACTTACATTGGATTCCGTCAGAAGATTTGAAAAATGAATTCAGAGATCCTTCATTGGATGTAGCAAAGTTGAACGAACTCATGCGAAGATTTGTGAGGTAACATATCATTCAAAAATGATTGCGATTAGTTTGAGTAACTTGGAATTTTTATTTTACAGTGACGTTAAGCTTGGAAAACACGAAGAAGTAGGCTGGGGTGACGATTTTGAGTGCACTTACATCGTTTCAAAAGCTGGAGTTTCTGCATTAACAATTATACAACAAAAAGAATTCGACAAGGAAATTCCAAAAAGAAATATTTCAGTGAATTGTGTCCATCCAGGGTACGTTAATACTGATTTGACTGCTCATTTAGGGATCTTAACAATTGAAGAAGGTGCTGAAGCCCCCTTATTCTTAGCTCTAGAGAACCATGGCTTCAGGGGCAAATATGTTTGGTGTGATAAGCATCCTATAGAGTGGTCGACTGGAATACCACCATCTCGAGACTGATATGATTGATTATTAAAAAATTAAATAAAGAATATTATAAGAGATCAACCGCAACTTTATTCATTCCTATCTACAGTACCGACTCTATCGCAAGTTTTATTTAATATTCTAATATTCCTGTAATGACACTATCCTGCTCTTAACATCCTGGAATTAGAAAAGATATGCAAGACGTTGATTTTTATTCAGAATGGCAGAAAAGGTTGAACATTCGAAAATATCCATATATTCCATTCATTAAAGAAAACTAATTTCGTAATTTCTTCTATTTCTGTGAAATTCAGTGTTTCCAACAAAATTATATTTGTGTTGGAAACACTGTAAATTCGCGACCTCACCTTTGTTTCTGTGGTCATTTCAAGGTTAAATATTCACTACGTGTAATTTGTTTACTTACAAATTCAACAAAATCGGCAAATTTTATCCATCCATATTGTTGCAATTTGTGGCCAAATCGACATCTTCCTACAATAATCATGTCAAGTCCAAAAAGTGAGAGTGAACTTAAGGGTGGTCATCCACCAGCAGGTAAATAAACATATTCTGAGTGTCTTTTCAAGGTAATATACCTGCCTCTCATTATAGTGAAA
This sequence comes from Propylea japonica, assembly GCA_013421045.1. Taxonomy (NCBI): domain Eukaryota; kingdom Metazoa; phylum Arthropoda; class Insecta; order Coleoptera; family Coccinellidae; genus Propylea; species Propylea japonica. The sequence continues at coordinate 96,405,429 of CM024241.1, forward strand.
GCAGGGGTATGCGTATTACGCAGCATAAAACAAGAAAGGATTCAGGAGGATTATCTGAAGACACCACAGGATTAACTATCACTAATAGCCCCCCAAAGACATTAACTATTTCTGGAGCTGTTGCTAGAGGGCATGCTGATTTTCCTACTGAAGCAGTACAAAGCTTTCACAAAGAAAAACCTCCAAGTCAACATGCTATGAAACCTCAAGTTAATATTCAACAGCCAAGGAAATAGATATTTTCATTTATGATAAGACTTTTCAAGAGTTTGAGTTTCATTTAATCTCAAAACACATTTAAACTTTAGTACTTATAAAATGCATATTATGTTAACTTGATTTGTCAAGAACAACTTAATTTCTTATTGAAAGGTCAAAATCAATTCGATTTGAATTATTATTATATTGGTTTTGGGAAAAGTACATATTTGCTTATTGTTAATTGCTTTATATTGGGATTCAATATTTTCGGTTATCTACTGATGTTGAATGAAAATATTTACAGCAGGCTTGTTTATATACTGAGGATTTATTCCCTCTGATTTTACTCAATGAATTTGAACGTCTTTCAAATGGATTATAATGATAAGATGAAGTTCCTCTGTATTTATGTAACAAAGCATTTAATCTTAACTTTTAAGATATTTGAAAGATTGCAATTTTATAATATGACTAATAGAAATAGGAGGGTATTGTTGAGATATTTTTGGGTTTTATAGATTTTAGTGAGAATCATAAAATAGTGTCCTACTAAATGTGTTGAAATATGATTTTAAAATTTTTATAAAGAATTTTCAACAGAAAAGCATTTATCATTTCTTATAAACCGAGTTAAGTCATAAGGTGAAATCATAATCATTTATTTTCCTCGAATTCTACTTGTGATCAATATAAGTTACAACAAGTAAATAATTTCGTTCATGAAAGTCATTTGATCAAACACTAATTCGAGAAACATGAAGAAGTTCATTCAAAATCTGTCAACGTTTGCCATGAGCGTTGTTTCCTCTCTTTATCTTCTTTTGTTAAAGCTTTCAAATGAGCTGCAGCTACCAAATCCCTGTGAAAAACATTGATTTATCTCTTTCGTTCTTTATGAACTTATCTGCATAGAACTGGTTATAATATTAATCAGACAAAAATCAAACAAGGTACGCGATTTCAAAAATCTAAAAAATTTCTAGCTGAAGTTTCTACATGTTCGCTATTCTTAGAAATGTAATTCTGCAGTTAAATGGTTGCGTCATTCGCGACAGTTTGCAATTAATCTGAATTTGATAGTAGCACTCACGGAACTCTATTGTCTTTTCAATTTTTGAGATAACTACGAGCGATTGTTGAAGAATTTTACATCTTATCTATATTATTATTGAGTCATTTTGACAAGAACTCAGTAAGAAGTGAAGTTTACTTATTACTCTGAGTATCACATCCTTATTAATTTAGTTTGATGCCATTTATAAGAATCATCTTCATGATGAAGTGAGCTTAATATATGTAGATAACTAAATCTTTGGCTTTTTTATAGAAGTTTTTGTGTCACTATTATCATCATGTCTTGATACATTAATGTATTCATATCAAGTTTCAGAATAATTTGTACATATTTGATCTAAATTATCATTATATTCTTACCTGAATTCGTCATAGGATTTGCTAGTTACAGCAGCTTTAATTTTGGCCTCATTTCTAAGCCAATATAGCTTATCTTCTTCTATAGCATTCTGCAGTTCTTCATACAACCTTATATTATTTGTTCTTGATGAGGATGACATGGTAAGGCGAATGATTATGGCGGAAATACGTATAAAATTGAGAACTGCTTTGACATAATTTTATTAGTTTGTCGTCATGGCAGTGTTAGATCAATATTCTGGATTTAATATGTTGTCACTAGAAAATCATCAATAACTCGTGAATTTAGAGTGAATTTGTAATTTTTTAACAGGCAATCCTTGAACCTTGAAATATCGAAATTATTACAAACTATTGATATGCACTTGAAAAAAGGGTTGCAAAAATATACAAAAGTGAAACCGATTTTGCATCACTCTCAACTATGTATTTAATGGAAAAATTTGGCAATCTCTAGCTAAATTGCCTACTCTCAAAATGAGAAATTTATAACAAAATCACCTCCCTCTGCTAGTTTCAACTACGAGAGATCTCTTCATCTTATACATACAGAAGATTAGGCAAATGCCACTTTTTTAGAATGTTAACCCTTTAGTGCCCGACGGTACTCCTGTGTACCAACACTTTTGACGCGTCGTAAAACTACACAGGATGCAAACTAAGGTCCGGCGCCCCGACGGTATATTTCAGTACCATTGCTGATCCAATAAGAGTATCGATAGTTTCCGTAGCGCCCTATAAAAACTTAGTGTACTCGTTTGTACATTGTTAGATCCAGTGTGCTCTGACGTTTTCGCATTATGTTTTTATATTCGTCTCTGCATTTGTTTTCCGATATATTGCTATTTTTCTTTTGTGATTATTGTTGCTTGTGACTATACTGAGTAAGTTTATGCTTGAAGAATAAACATTCGAATATCTTTTTGATTAGATAATTCCCATTTTTCATCAGGACGCAGAAGTACCGTCAGGAAACATGGAGAACAAAAAATCAGTTACGAAGTACATACGGAGTAATTCGCAGGTCACGTAAATGGTGGCATAGACTATTCTGGGGATTTCTTGACATAGCATTCGTGAATGCTTACATAATATACAACATGCAATTTGAAAAAATGTCCACATTGGAATTTAGAAGATCTGTTTCTTTAGGGCTCATGTCGATGAATTTCAAAAATGTTAGGAACAGGAAATATGGACAAATAGTGAAGAGAAGGAAGTACAATTATAGTGTACCTGATGACGTGAGGCTTGGAAATCGTGGATCTCATTGGGTTGTATTCACGAATAACAAAGGAAGGTGTGAAATGTGCAGGCCCTGTATTCTGGACAAGTGATCTTTCGAAGCGTATACGAACTACATTGCGCGGTGTGTATTTTTGTGGGTAAATGAGCGACTCGCGCAATGAAGTCCGTATACGCTTCGAAAGATCACTTGTCGAGAATACGAGGTCAGTTCGCGTGGAATACAATCTCGACCTCAGAGCAAATGTTCAACATGTGGTTTATTCTTGTGTTGAAATAAAAATTGTTTCCTTGAGTACCATATAATGGACTGATTGATAGCGTTTTCTTTTGGAAAAACTGGTACGCACCAGAATTGCCCCAGTGCGATCTGAGTGCAAATTTTTATCAGCATTTCATTGTTCTTTGTACCAATGGAACATGAAAAATTGCACTGGGGCAATTCTGGTGCGCACCAGTTTTCCCAAAAGAAAACGCTATAAGATATATAATTATAATACTTCAATTTTTCTAAGAGCTACTTTTTTAATTTTGTGAAAAAATTCAATGATAAAAGTGAAAAAAATATTTTAGTTAATGAGAGTTGTTTTGACACGATGAATGATATTATTCCTGACGGTACTCAGAAGTCCATTTTTTGTTTTTTTTTCAAATATGAATATTAAATTCTGAAAAAAATTTAGTGTTATTTCAAAGCCCTCTACAAACGAAAATAGAAAAAAAAATTAATAATTCACTTTTTTCGTACTTTGGGCACTAAAGGGTTAACACAACCATTCTACACAATGTTTTCAAGTGCTAATCTGGGACTCAAGTGTTGTTAATGAAATGTATGTTAAAATTTAGGTTTTTTTCAAATATTCGTTTGGATTTACACATGGTCATATTCTAATAATAATAGTCTAATTCTACTTCTTGAGTTGAATAATTGTCGTTGTGTGAGTTTCTTGTATATCCATAAGCATTAAAATAGTGTTAATAAGATACCCATCCTATGATTTACTTAAAATTTCAAGTAATTAATGTTACGTACCGCCACGATGACGTACGAGCAAGCATAACTAGTTGGATGACGATTCAAAACTGATTGGCCAGTTAGCATCATTGTAAACTGTGTTTCAACATTCAACAATGAATGCTAACGCGTACGTCGGTTATTTCAATAATTTTTTCTCGAGAAGCTGACAACGAAAAAACCGAATAATCGCTACCTATGTTTTTCTGAGGGTAAATTATTTCTGAATTGATTTTTTTCTTGAATAGCCTATTCGTTTTTACCATCCAAAATAAGGCCAGAAGATGTAATATATGTCCATGTCCACAAATGCAAAGTTGAAAACTGTTTTATTCAATTCTTGGGAAATTGCTACAAAAGATAATGGATCCGATGAATGAAATACTGGTAATGAATTTATAAACAATTCAAAATTCAATGATTCCTTGATCCAACTTATTTGTTCAATGTTAAAATTCTCTAAAAATCCATTTTTTCATTATACAAAAAAATATTACATTCTAGATATCGCTAATAAATAATGTAATGAAATTGAAACTAAAATGTTGAGTTTGTTTGGATGTCCTGTTTAGCAAATTGAGTATGGTGAACTAAAAGTTACTGAAACCTAACAGGTACTACTAGTAAGATGAACAGTGACTCAGCCTTTCAAGTATGTTTATATACAGTAAAAGGCATCAGCGTATGCCATTGCTTTAACATCTGGATGAGGCTAGAAGTACAATGGATTAGTATCGATAATATCAATATACATGCAATATACTTACCACAGCTTCGTAAGTTACGAATTTCGGTGTTAAGTCACTTCCATTTAGATTGATGAATGCACCTTTATTACCCATAGTATCACTATAAAAAAAATTAAACATAAAATATTATATATACTATAAGGTCCTTTCTATTTGACGCTGCATCACTTCCAAATTGATGCAAAATCAATTAATGCGCGTTCTATTTGACAATGTTGTGATTTTGAACTGATGTGCATCACTTCCAACTGATGCTGCTTTCTGACAAAATCACTTCAGATCATCATAACAATAACATAACCTAACATTTTGGTAAAAGTTAACAAATTACATCTAAACATGGCAAAAAGTGAATTATTATGCTCAGTTTTCATTGCTAGTAATGAATAACTCATAATACTTTTAGAATTTGCTTCCGAACTATCGTCAATATTCTGATTTCAAACTTTTTCGTTTTGTTGATTGTCATCGGAAAAAGTCATCTATTTGTCAAAATTACTTATCTTCCAACAGAAGTGATTTTGGAAATCATTCTGGTAAATAGAAAGCTAGGAATGTAGATTTTCAAGGAGGTTACATTCATTACAAAAAATTTTCAGCAAAAGAAAAACATTGAGTTAAAACTTGTGATAAATTAAAGAATGAACGTCAGGAGTAAATATTGAAATTCCTATGCAATATAACATACAATACCATCTGTAGTTCACTTCATACTTATCAAACTCACCAATAATTAGGTGCAGAAAACACCGTGATGCATTTTCCATTGTGTGCAACTTCATATCCTTCATGTTTAACTTCGTGACTCCTAATTACATAGTCAAGATTGTTTTCTTTCAAAAACGCTTCAGTTATGTTAGGTCCGAATTGACATCCTACCCCTCTACGGCTAGGAGCCCTCCCGTTTTGGTGCTGAGGATCTGACCATAAAAGATCACACATAGGACCTTCGTCTGGAGGCTGCCTATTACGCTCAATTTGACGTATATCATCTAAGGTCACACCGTCACTTGAAAATAGACCTCCGTGCATCACAAGAATCTTCTTATTTAGACAATGAGCCAATGGTAACCAATTATATACTTCGTTGAAAAATTCGGACATTCTAGCTGAGTATTTTGATTTCACCTCACCGTGAAAACCGTACATTTCGTTCATAGTTGAGCTTTCGTGATTACCTGAAAAATATTTCGATAGGATAATTTTCTAACACAAACAGAAACCCTTATAGTTTTACTGTGAAAATCATTTCATCTAACAAAAAGACAAAATACCATGCAATACTAGCTAGAACTATAATGAATTACTGATTTTTGAAATATTAAATTTTAATGAGCTCTGTATAAACAACAATTGATTGATTCTCCTATACAATACAGGATGATCCAGATCGTAACCAATAAATTTTAACCACGTATTCTACATCAAAAATAAGTCCTAGTTTGTCATATAAACATATGTCGAGTGTTTGTTTCCTCTTCGAGATACGGGGTGTTAAATTATAGAAAAAAAAAGTTATTTAGCAATAACTTTCACACTGCTTAAAATATTTTTATGAAATTTTAGACATAGGTTTTGAGCGTCAAGGAGCACATTTGGATAATATCACTTCTTTTCTATTTTACCAGTGGCGTCCGTACTGCAGCCAGACTGAATATTATCAGATGAAAAAATGATACGCCACTGGTTTTTCCGACAATAAAAATTGCTATTTCAATTTTTATTTAATTTGGAGCAAATTCGGTCTCTTGACTTTTTGCTGTGCGAGGCACCGTTTTCGGTTAAAAAATGAAACGCACTCTCATGCATGAAAAAATCGCCAAAAATTGGATAGGGTAGGTACATAATAATAATAAGATTATTTTTGTGAACGAAACGTGTAACTAATTTTGGCGATTTCTTCATGCATGAGAATGTGTTTTATTTTTTTGACCAGAAACGGTGCCTCAACTGCCTCATACAGCAAAAGTTCAAGAGACCAGTGGCGTATCATATTTTTCATCTGAAAATATTCAGTCTCGCTGCAGTACGGACGTCACTGGTAGTATAGAAAAGCAATGATATTATGCAAAGAGTGATCATTGACCCTCAAAACCTATGTCTCAAATTCCATAAAAATATTTCAAGCAGTGTATATACTCCTTTCACGAAAGGTTGAGCCGTCGGTTGGCCATGGAAATTTGGAATATTCCACTGTGTATATTAAAATTTTAGGTTAGGCTGTTTATTTTCTTGTCAGATTGATACGCAATGTTGTCAATATTGCATGAAGTTCTCTCATAACTCGCGAGCTCGTCGGACGAGGCCGGCTACATTCGGCAACATTGACTTCATTTTACTTTATGACAGCAAATACTGCCAACTTCAAATAAATAAACAAACGCCTACTATGCCCTCAAACTTTCGTGAACGGACTATAGAACTATAATGAATTACTGATTATTAAAATATTGAATTTTAATGAGTAAAGTTCTGAATAAACAACAATTGATATTTACTCTCATATACAATATTTAAACAAAAAACATATACAATAAACTCAGAACTTATTGAATTCAGATATTTCCTCGAAAATTTTCAGGACTATATTTTCCTAAGGGAAAATAAAACTGAATACCATAACAACACATAATGTAATTTAAAATTTTTCCTCGTCAACAAAGACATATCTTTTGAACGAAAAAGACAATACGGTGGAACTTCCCTATAACAAAAGCGCTAAATACGCAAAAAATTTCGTTATAAAGAAATTTTGGTATACAGAAAATTTGTTTCTATAGTCGGCAATGTCCTGATCGATTTCACTGATAAATCTAAGTTTATCATTCAAACTTAAGCACTTCCTTTTAGACATTTTCTCACAATTTTCATACTAGTGTAATGGTTAGATTGAAACCAAACAGCCAGGGGTGTATTTAAAACTGTTTCATAAGGATCTCTCTGCCTTCCGTAATTATTTAGTTTAAGGTCGGAATTTATTATGTACGTCTGGAAAAATCCCACCCTTATATCTTCTTACCAATACCCATTTAAAGAGTGATGTTCTTTAAATATTTCGTTATAGAGAGAATTTACTTCGTTTCAGAGGGTTTTTTTAACATGGAATTTTTATTCAAGGTGCAATGTCTTGTACGAAATTCGTTATACAGACGTTCCTTAAATGAATGTTCCACTGTATTTAGGAAATTTATATAAGTTTAAATATATTCCAACATCTGTGAAGATAATATGGTCTACGTTTTTCCAGATTGAAACAAATTAAAATACTTTGAACGTGGTTTGATTTGATGCTGAACTACCAATAAAGTAATTAACTATGTCATCTTACCTCTAGACATGAAGAAATGATTAGGGTATAAAAGTTTGAAACCAAACAGGGTAAATATACATTCAACTGAAAAGGAACCTCGGTCAACAAAGTCCCCATTGAATAAGTAAGGATTTGATTCGGAAGGTAGGCCATTCAAATCGAATATATTCATAAGATCATAAAACTGTCCATGGATATCTCCGCATACTGTGAATTTTTTGTTCGGTTCAATTGTAACATCAATTAGTGAAGGCTGCGACATCAAAAATGTCTTAATATCTAACAAAATCTGAAAAAGAATCCAAAGTTAATTTATTAAACTTCGCACCTTGGAATGTAATCATTATAATATTTATTACCTTAAAAGCATATTTCCTATGTAACTTTCCTTGCTTTTTATACAAAGCCATCAATTCTTTCATGAAATCTAGAGTTACTTTACCATCTTCCAGTTGGGGTCCCTTGTAGTCATTTTCTATGGCTGTAATTTTTTATTAATTGGAGTTTTACTAGAGCGAAATTATTGAGACTTACTCATTGCTTCTAGATTGATTGTATCTGCAATATTTTGTTTCTTATCTTCTACTGCAATTGCTTTCTCAAAGGCTAGTTTCCTCACAATTTTATCACATTCCTTAAATTTTAACTTTGCATCTTTATCATTCGGCCTTATTTTAGTTACCTAAAGATCAAATACCGTAAATGAGGAAGCAAATAATATATGAAGAACAACAGGTGCTCTGGGAAGCATTTTTATTATACAAAGACACTCAACCAGATACTTACTAATTCAAAATCCTTTAAAGCTTCTTTGAATTTACCTAAAGACATTTTAGCTGAGGCTCTTCTATAATACCCTTTTATATAATTTTTGTCCAATTCGATTGCCGTCGTTGCATCTTCTAGAGCATAACCAAACCATTCTAATTTTAAATACGCAAAACTACGGTTTCCATGATAAACTGCTGATTTTGGGTTTGCTTCAATTGCTTGTGTATAGTATTTAATAGCAGAATCATAGTCTTGCTCTGCAATTTCAAAAGTAAGGTTAGAGTACACTCAGATGGGTTAGAATTCAGGAATTCTAACAGGATACTGCAGCTAATGAATTGCAAACGAAATAACCATTGTCATCTTCGTATCATCACATGGCATATTTGTTAATTAATGATATCACTTACTTTTAAAATATTCATTGGCTTGGTTTTTGAAGTCCTCAGCTATTTTAATTTTATCATCTGTTTCCTCACTCGGATTTGGATTGTTTCTCACTTCTGTTTCCATATTATACAAAAATAGTCTATATTACTTAATTAAAATTGATTAATTCTAATTCCTAAATCAATTATTTAGAATTTCTGATAAATTTTCATTGAGCTGCATAGAGCTCCATACCAGAATATAGAATCGAATCCAGATGACTTCCATCTTTTTCTTTTTTAGAGTTTCACTGATTGAATGGTTATTACTTATTTTGAGGTAAAAAATTATTAGGGGGTGTTCTGTATAATTGAAAGATGAATATTGATTTTAAGTCAATCCCCTTCGAGTGTTTGGTTTGAATTTGTTTTTATCTTCGTCATGAATATTTAATCAGTGGCTTACAAGTTCGCAAAACTGTGCTGGGCTCAATAAAATATTGGAAATATATGTCTGTTTTTCCTATATTTCCATAGTGTTTGCGGACGGCCGTTCAGTATGTATATAGCCATTAGCCAAGTCGTTCGAGATTGTCCTCGACTCAAAAATTGCAGACTTTTTGGCAAAAGAACAGCGATTTATGTTGATTAAGAAGAAATAGCACAACAGTTTGTTATCTTATTATTAGCGTTGTATACAGGGTCCCTGTATAACCCTGAATAATGCTTGTCTGAACTGTAATCAAAATTTTGATACCAGCTACTCTAGGTTTCATAAAAATAGCTAACTTCTCAGAAAAAAATTCAGAATAAACAATTGCCTAACCGAGAGCAGCTGGTACCAAAATTTTTATTACAGTTTAAAAAAGCATTATTCAGGGTTACACAGCAAAAAAAAGTTGGAAAAAGTTGATTTGTGGCAACAGGAGTGAAAAGACTGTCACATGGCGTGGAATTTTGCGTGTTTTTCCAAATGTCTATTATTTTAAAATCATGCAACTCAGATTTTTTTTTATATTTTTCTTACAACCAGCATTACTTGCCTTTTCACCCGGTTCCGGGTTGACGTCGAGTTTTGGGACACCCTGTATAAATGATTTATAAACAAAGTTATTAGATTGATTAGATTGGAATATTGACAAATCATCATCATGAGGTTTCACTGATTCTGATGCAGAACATTTATGTTAATAGCCAAGTTCTTGGTAACTCTTATTGACTGTTATGTGGGATCTATATTTATGGGTGAGATTTCCATATTACCAAGATCAAGCATAGTTTGGTAGAAAGTGACAAATGTGAATCTTAGAAATGGCTACATTATATTTACATCTCTTAATATGTGATGAATATTAATAAGAAATTCTCTTGGGTTTTCACATATCACTTCCTAGTTCCGATGATGACAATTTGCTCAACACTCGAACTATCAAATTATTAACTTTATGGAAATTAAACTTTTGATGTAGATAGAATCAGGGACGAAGTTGTTTCTGATGGTATATTAAAAACCTAAAGAAATGTTGTATGTTTTATACAGAGACGAAAAGTTTGTACCATCTGGATGGTTTCAATCTAAAAGCACTTTTAGTCACCGCAGATCATACCATACCATACTATAATCATGGTTTAAACAATGCTATATACAGGGTGTCCTGGAAAATGTGGAAAATCTCTCGGATTCAGATAGAACATAAAAATGAAGATGACAAGTTCCCATGATTTTTGTCCTAGCAGCCCTCCCTACGAAGATACGACCTCCTAAATGACGCCACTGGAAATCCATTTTAGTGAAATAAGTTTCAAATTACTCGATATAATTTGATGAAAATTTGATATGATTAAAATTTCAAATTTCAATTAGCTTGTTCAGTTTACCAGGGGCGGACTGGGTTGTACATTTTAATGCTTACATTTTTCACACTGTATGATAAGGTGCTAAAAAAACAATTTTGGATACCTTGAACATTAAGCTAAAGAAAAGGTACTCCTGTTCAGTGTCGATAAAATGAACCTTTTCGAAAAAAATTATGGAAGATGTAAGTAATTTGAATATATTCCACTAAAATGAATTTCCAGTGGCGTCATTTAAGAGGTCGTATCTTCGTAGGGAGGGCCGCTAGAAAAAAAATTATGGGAACTTGTCATCTTATTTTTTTTAGTACTATCTGAATCCGAGAGATTTCCCATATTTTCCGGGACACCCTGTATATATTCTTTTGAAATCAACAGCTGACATAATACACTACATAAAACAAAAACAAAAATCCCTAACTGAGGTTAGTTCAAAACGTATGATACCAGAGCTCAGGGAAAAACCTTAGTAGAAAAAACCTTGCCTCGCCGTTCCAACAAAAATAAAACTTAAAAACTATTTGAATATTGAGTACCTACAACCGAAACCCTCTCCAAGATGTCTTCAGAATTCTCAATCTGAAACGAAAAAATTGAAGCAGAAGAAAGGAACAGAAAAATAAAATGATTGAAACTCTATTAAATCGATTTAAAATCATCAAACCAATTAAAAAGGACTCCGTAACTTCATGTATAGCCCTTAAGCCATCCTGATATTCAAATATTGGACCATTATTTATCAGATGTTCTATTGTTTCCTCTGCTTCTCCGCATTCGCAACTAGGACTCTCAACTGAATTCCATTCAAAAAGCAATATATTACCCGAGACGTAGAATTTGCGAAATGCAAGTTCGCTTCGGTCAATGCGACAAATGGTAAACATCTCGCCACTTCGTTCCAGGATAATGCTATGGAAGAAGGTTGTTCGTATGGAACTAGAGATGGCGTCTTCGGTATATTTTTACCTGAAAGAAGGTACCATTCCGTTTTAAGTTCCAAGAAATCCTTGTATCATTCGGAGCTATCCTGTTCTGATGAGTCCTAATAAGGACGAAATGGCCATCCATAGGACATAGGAGCTACGTTTGATACAACTTCATTGCATTTTGCCTAAACGAAGTATGAGTTTAATATTCGTTGATTTCAATCGATTGATATTTTTCTCTGCTTTAATTATTGTTATTGAAAATTTCGTACGCATACGCTAGCAAAGCCGTGGCTGCCATTCACAGGATATTTTAATATCGAATTCAGATAGAACATCATAAAAAAATAAGATGACAAGTTCCCATAATTTCTTTTCCTAGTGGCCCTCCCAACGAAGATACGACCTCCTAAATGACGCCACTGGAAATTCATTTTAGTGGAATAAATTTCAATTACTTACTTCTTTCATAATTTTTTTTTCGAAAACGGTTCATTTTATCGACACTGAAAAAGAGTATCTTTTCTTTAGCTTAATGTTCAAGGTATCGAAATTTGTTTTTTCAGCACCTTATCATACAGGGTGTTGAAAATGTAAGCATTAAAATGTACAACCCAGTTCGCCCCTGGTAAACTGAACAAGCTAATTGAAATTTGAATGCGGTTATTTAAGAGATCCTTATTACTATTAATCATATCGAATTTTCATCAAATTATATCAAGTAGTTTGAAACTTATTTCACTAAAATGGATTTCCAGTGGCGTCATTTAGGAGGTCGTATCTTCGTAGGGAGGGCCGCTAGGAAAAAAAATCATAGGAACTTGTCATCTTCATTTTTTATGTTCTTTCTGAATCCGAGAGATTTCCCACATTTTACACCCTGTATACATAATTTCCAAATTTTTTATTTTTCAAAATCAATAAAAATTTCAATACTTTGCTACAGAAAACCATCGTAATCTTGTGTTCTTACCCTCATTAAGAAAATAATTAACTATACCATGAGGATAATCTTGGAATACTCAATCGAATATCCGCAGGAAATACACAAAAAACTGATACCTTTCATATACCTACTCCGGTAAATGGGCGCACCATCGAAATGAACCAAAACCACACCTTTCTACTCTATGTCTTCAACGTAGTACCTACGGTCTGAGAAGAATGAGGAGAAAGAAGGAAGCAGATCCAAATTCAGGTCCCCCGGTATGATTGAAAGGAACATTCATTTTTACATGAATAAATGCCGTCTAGATGAAAGGAGATTTCGTCGAATATGATATTAAACAATGCAAGTAATTAGGTTGAATCGGAAGACGATTAATGAACGACGGTATCTTCGGAAACGAGCAAGTTAAGGAATTGGGATTTTCAATGTAGCCTAACGGAAATATCGAATTCGTCCATGGGCAAAAAGAGGCTCTTCGGAGTAAGACGGTTGACTTGTGGGGGTAATCCCAAAAATAGATAAACTCTACTTAAATACACCGGCAAAATAATCGTCCAAAAAATGGATGAAGTTTGTTAATTCATAAATATGTTATTTCGAGTCCGATTCGTTTGAATTTTTTTTTCGAGTGTAGGTATGTTTATCCTTAATCAATCACCATTTTTGAATTTCAAGAAAACGTGGCGTGCGTTATTTTATACACGGTGAAACTAAATCTTTTTTTCACCCTAACTTTAGAACCACTCCTGGTGTGTTCCAATTGTTTCACCGTGTGATTTCTTATTCCATAATCAAAGCACATCTTCTCTCGACAATTTAATTCTTCATTTATAACAATAGCTCAATTTTTGTTAAAGATACAGAGTTTTCAGTAAAATAGTAAATTTCGCTAAGGCTACTTCAAGAAATTCAATCTGAAATTCTGAACTAATGAAAATTAACTGAAAACAATTCGTCTCGGCATGTCCTCATTAAGGTTTTGAATCAATTAGAGCATCACTGAGCTGCTGCAAATTTTCAGGAGTTGGTACGCGAGATCGAATTTTCCTCCGAAGAGCATCCAAACATGACCAATTGGGTTCGAATCTGGGCTTAGAGCAGGCCAGTTGATATCAACCCCTGCTATATACTCCCTGACAATCGCTAGCTTATATCAGTAATTTCAATATTTTTTTTCTCGAAAACTTGACTACGAAACAGAAAACGAATAATCACTATGATTTAATGAGAGACCATTATTTTTAAAATGATTTTTCTCGAACTCACTGAAAATACCCATTGCATTACTTTATATACTTGTTTTCTAGTTGTAAGCTAAATTTGACATTCGAACAATTTCAAATAATCACTACCTAGAAGTGTTCCGAGATTTCTTGAAGTTTTTCCTTTCTGAGCTATAATTCACAGTTTCGTTTTTGAGAGCTTGTTCTACTTACACGAGTGCTATATCGTTTTGCCCGGATGTCTGTAATTTTCGAATTTTGAGCAGAAGATGGCCTCAAACGATAGGGTTCGACTCCCTGATGACGAATTCGAGGTCAAATTCAATTCAAATTTTTTTCCTCAATATCTCAGATAAAAAAACCAATCCAAATAAAATTATGCAGCCACGTGCAAGATGCTCAAAGTAGGCCCCATGCAAAATTTTGTTTTCATAGTGTTAACAGAACCATAGAAAATGGTTTTTTCAATTGGGAAAATGAAAAGAATTAACTTCACATTTTCATAACAAGACTTCTGATTCGAGTGAAATCTATTTCGTGAATGAAGATTGATATACTGAATGTTCTTGCATAATTTCCAGATCATATTATCTGAACCATAAAAAATTCAATTGTAATATGGAAAATAAGAATCTATATATTTCCATTACAAGAAATCCGATTCTAGTGAAATTCATTTTGTGTATAAAGATTGATATAATGAATGTTCATGCAAAATTTCAAGTGGATCGCATAATCAGAAAATAAGAATTCATGATTTTAATTGTCAAGTTTTCACATGTTTCAGTTTTCAAATAATTTCCAGAATATTATTTCGATCGTGCTGAGATTTTGCATTTATATACATATTTAGTATCAATCTCAAGTTGCATATAGAACTTTTGGGGTAATAGTTTCATCGCACCACTAAGGAATGAGCGCTCAAAAGCACCTGCCATTGTATGATACTACACTACTGGAAAAAATTTAAGGATCAAAAAAAATTTCCAAATTTTTCGGCAATTTTCAACATGCCGTAACTTTGAGAGGAATGGTCGTCCAAGGCATTTAAAAAAAGAAAATTGTAGCTCCAAGTGTCTAGTTTTTGGATTAGAGCTTCAAAAATTTTAAGTTTCAGTGGTTTTCGTGTAATGGTAGAAAAATCAGCAACAAAAAATTCTCAAAATTTTACCATTTTTTTTTCTTGTCTACGAGTGTGAAAATTTTATTTTTGCATAATCGTTATGATGGGGTACTTTGTTAATTCAGCTTTAATTTATGTTTTTATTGACCTCAATACGTCCACTTCTCGCCGAGATATCGCTCTTCAAATGAAAAAGGGATCCATTTGTCTTTAGTTATCGATTTCTCAGCAACCAATGATCGCACAGAAAATTGAAGGAGGGTTTCAAGACCTTAATGAACCCCCATTAATGAACAACCATTGCTTATTCATAGAAATTTTTTTTCTTCATGTCGCATCAATATAAAAATTTAACAAAAAAAGGGCCAACTCAATCCAGCGAGCCGTTTTTTTGTTTGACTCGATTGAATTTTTGAAAAAAAATAAGGATCACGTTTTTTGCTCTGAGAAGCTCATAATCTTTAAAAAAGGCAAAAAAGAATTTTCTCGAGCTTTTTCCACATTTTAATTGCAGATAGTACATGAATTTCAAAAAAAAAAAAAATAAACTAACAAATAAAATTTTCATTAATTCAATAACGGGTATTGCCACCCCTGTTTTCAATAACGGCTCTCAAACAAATGGATCCTTTTCCATTTGAAGACCGATATCTCGGCGAGAAGGGGACGTATTGAGGTCAATAAAAAAATAAATTAAAGCTGAATTAACAAAGTATCCAATCATTATAACAATTGGGCAAAAATAAAATTTCCACGCTCGTATAGACAAGAAAAAAAGTGGTAAAATTTTGAGAATTTTTTTGTTGCTGATTTTTCTATCATTACTCGACAACCACTGAAACTTAAAATTTTTGAAGTTTCAATCCAAAAACTAGACACTTGGAGCTACAATTTCCTTTTTTTTAAATTCCTTGTACGACCATTCCTCTCAAAGTTTGGCATGTTGAAAATTGACGAAAAATTTGGAATTTTTTTTGATCCTTTAATTTTTTCCAGTAGTGTATGATGTGCCATTCATTTTTCTCTATCGCCTTAGGTTTGAAAGATGTTATTCAGGAATCACCAGTTGAACAAATTAAAATATCCGGCAGAGAACTTGTTTCAAATTTTGCATTGCTAATGGGAAATGTTACATAATACTTACGGTAAATTGAATTGAAAAAAACACGTCTCTATGAATGGGAAGTGAAAAAAAAGCAGGTCAAAGTCGATCAAACAAGAATGTTACGTTTATAATTTTTTTGACGATATCTGCGTTTTTTTCTCTGGATTTTTATCGGAAAGTAGCAGATAAATACAGAATCTTATGTAGCGTATTGGAGTTAATTTTAGCAAAGATAAGATTCGTATGAGAAACACAAATCAGCTGTAAATAAAGCATAATGTGGTAAAGTTAACGTCCTTGCAATGATGAATAATTCCCTTCTCCACCAAAAAAAAGAATTTCGTCAATTGACCCTTCACTAATATCAGTTATTGATCAATATTGACCAAATACCTTATAATAATACTTCTTCCCACAATCACGTAGGTAACACTTGATGAACAGAAATTTTATCGTAAATGTCTGCAATTATCTTTCGTGGTATTTTTCACACAATAGAATGGGAAATCTTTCACAGATAAACACAACATTTGAAGTGTAACTGTGGTTCAGTTCGGTTCTGTGTTTTTTGTCATTTACATTCAACTTAATACAGTGGAACTTCCCTATAACTAACGTCTGTACTTATAACGAATTTCGTTGCATTGCACCTTGAATCCAAATTCCACTTTGAAAACACCCTCTAAAACGAAGTATATTCTCTCTTCAACGAAATATTCGAAAAACATCACTCTTTGAATGAGTATTGGTATGAAGGTATAAGAGTAGACCTTTTCCGAAAATTTTCCGGACGTTCGTAATAAATCCCGACCTCAAACTAAATCATTACGGCGGGCAGAGAGATCCTTCTGAAACAGTTTTGAATACACTCCTGGCTGTTTGGTTTCAACCTTAGACAAAGTTTAAGGTTTCAATCTGACCATTACGCTAGTGTTAAAAGTTGTGCGAAAATGTCTAAAAGCCAGTGCTTAAGTTTGAATGATAACTTAAATTTAGCAGTAAGTCGACCACGACATTGCCGACTATCGAAACAAATTTCCTGTATGACGAAATTTCTTTATAACGATTTTTTTTGCGGATTTAGCGCTTTCGTTATAGGGAAGTTCCACTGTATACTGAAAAAGCTTCCTTGAATATAATAATGCTTCATCTTTTTTGTGTGGATCACCAATCGATAAACCAAAAAAGTATAAGACGTATGAATTTCTTTTCTTAAAAAAGCCATCAAGAATCTCTTCCATATTAGCACTCCAATTAAGAACGCTATGTATTCTACTAGGAATTTTTGCTTGCGCCACTTGAGCATTGTCACAAATTCCTTACAATTGAAAAAATGGTTCGTCTGGTGACTGAGAACCAGAACGTTCATCTATGAACATTTCAAGAGCGAAAAGATGAACATTTATTTTCCTATTAAAAACGGAATACGAATACCTTTCACTATCTGAGATAGTTCCTCCCATTTCCAACTATATAAGAGCTTGAATCTGCAATTTGCTCATCAGTCAACTGTTCACTTTCATCCATTGTCTAACTAAGCTACAATGCGTTTTTGTGTAAGTTCAATTTTTACGAAAACTTAACGAAATTTGTGTGGTGTGTCGTTCGCCTGGACCTCTTAACTAGTGGAAAAATCATTTAAGCTGAATGTTTTGTGCATGGAATAGTATTCTTCTTGTCATTCTAAAGTTCGATATTTTTTTTCATTTTGTTGTTTCATCTTTTCAATTTCCCTGCTGTATTTTCATAAGTTGTATCATAAGGGCATCTAATTTTTCATAAAAAAATCGAGAAAACAAGTTGCTTAGTAATATTTTAACAAGAAGTATAAGTGCTGGTGGCAATAAAAATCCTTGTCAAAGATGAGGATTTTTGCACCTGCACCAATGCTTTTTGTTGAGAAATATTACTTTGAATTGCGTTTTTCCGTTTTTTTTTCAGGAAAATTAGATTCTCAAATGGTATTTCACAAGACTATTCTATGAGTAACAGATCATTAAGCATGCCTTATGTATATAGTCCGTTCACGAAAGTTTGTGCCGTCGGTTGGCCATGAAAAGTTGGCATATTCCCCTGTGTTTATTAAAATTTTCGGTTATGTTGATTATTTTCTTGTCAGATTGATACGCAATGTTGTCAATATTGCATCGAGTTCCCTGATAACTCGCAAGCTCGTCGGACGAGGCCGGGTATATTCGGCAACTTTGACTTTATTCTTCGTTATGACAGCAAACACTATACGATCTTCAGATAAATAAACAAACGCCTACTATGCGCTCAAACTTTCGTGAACGGACTATAGGTATTTATTTGACAACAACGTCAACAACTGTCAAGTTTTGACGCGAGTAAACTCGAAAAACTGCTGACAGCTGTTGCCATACATTTTTCTATCTAGAAATCATTTGTAATTGAAAATTGCGCGTTTCTAATTGTTGGGAATTAAGACGTTGGAAATAGACAATGCTAACTGAAATTACTTTGACAATTCACATATTTTCACTTCCATGCAAATTTCAGTTCACGTTTGACATCACAATCAAATCAATGATTTGATTGTCCGATCAAGCTTTGTGAAACCCAGTTTTAGTCTCATGCATTTTTTCAATATATTCGTTTCATTAAAAATTTTTGTAATTTCTTCGCCATCTGATGAAATCGTTTACAAAAAATTCTACAGTGCCACATGAAGACAACAGTTTATTTTGCAAGCTTCCGAAAAAACAACTGCATCAAAGAATTGTATATTAATTTATGATTTTTTTGACAGATCACAGCATGTCTATTGGCTCTTGCCATCAATGGATCCTACGCAGGATTTAGCAGCTACGGTGGGGACGGCGGCTCTGGACTAGAAGGAGGACATGAAATATCATCTGGAGATGCGTCAGGAGGCGGTTATGACCAAGGATCATACGGACACCCACAAGTCAGTGTAGAACACCACGAAATACCCACTCAAACCATCGAACACACCAAACCAGTTCCCGTACATGTAGTCAAGAAAATCGGGGTCCCAGTACCGCACCCTGTGGGAGTCCCTGTACCCCAGGTCATCAAAGTACCCGTACCACAGCCCTATCCAGTTCATGTTCCTGTTCCACATCCTATTGCAGTACCAATCTACAAATTGGTACCACAAGAAGTTGAGAAGAAGGTCCCCATCACTGTTGAGAAACTAGTTCCTGTTTACGTAGACAAGCCATACAAAATTGAAGTTGAAACTCATCACCCTGTCCATGTCAACAAGCCATACCCAGTTCATGTACCAGTATACAAACATGTGTACGTGTCGGCGAAACATCACGACCATCATGGGTGGCACTGAATTTTAGGATCTTAAATTTAGGTTTTATTTCTTTTATTTAAATTAATTTACTTCATCCCATCTCACCTCATCTTCCTCATCCCCATTTTTATTGTTTTTCATGTTTCTTTTTGAAACTGTTCTCATCTTGTTGTTGTTATTGTTTTCTCAATAAATTTTGTTATAAAAAACATTCTTTTCATTGTTGAATGCTCCCTATTTCATTTCATTTTAACATGGACATTTTTTGTTGAATTCGAAACCGGAAATAGATGGATCTAGGCAGATTTCTTCAATCAAAAAGCAAAAATAAAGAAAGTGCTTTTATTCGTCATAATGAATGCTTTTTATCAGACTGTAACTGACTAATTCGTGAATGGTTAAATTTTGAATGGAAACCAATTATCAAATAATGGAAATTCATATATTTGAAATAATTAATGAGATATTTTATGTTCTTATTATACAATCGCCACGAAATTATACATAAAAATAATTATTATAACTGGAAATTTAAATACAGAGCAACTCCTAAACTACAGAAAGGATTCAGTCAATAATTAATAACATCAGTTTTTTACACCATTTTTGCACTTTCAATTCTTTGTCGAATATGCTACCCAAATATCTGTAATTTTCGGATCTTGAGCCAAAAATGGTCTCAAACGATAAGGTTGGACCCACTGATGACGAATCCGTGGTCAAATTCAATTCTGTCCGTGGGTGCGTCCGTAAACACAATAACTCTCGAAAGGATTGTCTTAGAGAATTTGAATTTTTAGGATTGGTTCTGTTTCTGAATGCCGACAAACCAAAATCTGACAGGGTGTTCCATGAAATAGGGTAATTGAAAATTTTTGTTCTTCAATATTTCAGACAAAAAACAACCGATCGAAATGAAATTTTGCGGCCACATACAGTATACTCATAAGAAGCCTCATACAAAATTTGTGACCATAATGTTAACAGAACCATAAAAAAATCCAATCGGAATATTTAAAAGAAATATCCTCATATTTCCACAAAAAAATATCCGAGTGAAATTTATTACGGAAATGAGAATTTTTATACTGAATGTTCAAAAGGATCGCATAATTCGAACCATAGAATTAAATTATCAATTTTCAGTTCAAATTCAAAGCAGTATGCAAAAATTTGTGGAAGTTTCGTCAATACAGCCGGAAAAGTCTATCGTAGTATCGAAAAAATTAAATCAGGTTTTAGGATGTAAATTGGCAAAATGAATTATGCAAAATTTCAGAAGGATTGTGAAATCCGAACAATGGAATTTTTGATATTTCAAGTTAACGATTTTTTACATATTCAATTTTTTGAATAATTTCCAGAATATAATTCGAATCGTGCTGAGATTTCACAGTCATATTTTACCATCAATATCGAGTCCCATACAAAATTTTGAAGTCAGGGACGGGCCGAAGCAAAATTTTTGGGGGGAGACAAAGTTTCGAAAGTTTGCCAACTGTGCATTGATGGCTTGGAAAACCGATGGTGAAGGAGGTGATATTTTGGTTTGCGATTCAATGTTTTGTTCCGAAAGCATTAAATATAATATTTTAAAATTTTCTGATGATTTCGATTTTGTATTACCCGATCAACACAATCTTCGTCTTCAGAATTCTGAAAAAATATTATGGTTCTTTCGATTCATGAAATTTAGCAGTCATGAGTATCTCATGAATTCGCATTTTAATTCTGAATTTCATATCTACAGGAAAAGCAATTATTGATAAAAGGAAAATATTTCAGTGACAATAACTTCGAAACTACTCAACTTGTTATCTGTCCCACTGAAGAACTTGAAAGAGATATTCAGGTCACACACCTATCCTGAAAGTTTGAACTTTCAAACTCTTTCCTTCCGAAGGTTATGTGTGTTCAATTCTAGACCAGCAATACTGACGAGAAGTTTTATATTTTTCAAAATCTTTTGATGTTTCGATTCTGACGAAATGTAGGGCGAATATGCTCGTCGCTGACCTAGTTCAATAAATTTGACATGACATTTTTTGGGAATATGTATTCCAATTTAATTGAAATTTCTTCAACTGTTCTGAAATCACCCCCCATTTCCCCCCTTGTGCCTGTCACTGTTTGAAGTAATAGCCCTATTGTTTCACCAATGAACGAGCGCTCAAAAGCACCTGCTCGGGGTCTTGTGAAAACAGACAGAAAGTAGATATTACAATTATTGTAGAATTATTCATTTATCGGCCACAATCTGGAACTCATTTTCCAACAATTCAAATATCTATGATTCAATTGAAACATTAGATTGCTATAAGTAAACGGCCAATTTAAATCGTAAAATTCCAATCTACTCAAGCTCTTTCAAGAGCACTAATCTTACAGTTATTCAGTGCGGAATTAATTCAATAAATCTTAATTTTCCGTTTATACCAGTCCCATTCATATCGATTATAACTCAAACGTAAATCATATTACTTTCATAGATAAATTGATATTATCATGAAATAGTTGGGAAAAGTGAAAGCGCCTCCTCAATGAACTGATCGATAAAAGTGAAACCGGAAGAAGGAATGCATTAGTTTTTTATGAGCGAATTATTCCACAAGATTCTGCAAAATTAATAATACAAGTTCCAGCCACGTTCATGGACCATGGTCAATGACTTTGAGCAGGTCAGGACTAAGTGATATGTATCAGGTTGTTCGCTGAGTTTTGAGGTTCAATAAGAGAAGGTGTTGCTATTAGCCTGATTTCTTGTTGAATTGGCACACTTTCAGTTAGTTAGTTTAAAAAAGGGTTACAGTTCACTGCGACTTCAAGGTCTATTGTGCCTCCTTACAGAGCTGTTCTGACCACACCCTTCACAGTTAGCCTTCCAGTTGCAGAGATCTGATGAAATCTAATATCTGTGAAGGCTTCAACAAGGCTAGTTCCTCACTCTTACAAGTTTCTCGCCCAAGGCATTCTCTCCTTAAGCTCGCAATGCCAAAACATTTCCTGATCAGGTGAATGGGGGTTTCTTCCTTCTCCCCACAGAACCTACACTCGTCTGTATCCGATAATCTCATCTTCAGCAGGTGTTTCCTGAAACGACAGTATCCTGTATGAAAACCAGTGAGGAGGTGTAATTGTTTCTTACCAAGATCCAGATAACTTTTTAATATTGCTGTTTCAAAGTTCCGAAGGTGGAATGATCCATCCCTGGGAGATTCCACTATAGTTTTTTCCTCTCGGTTTTCTCCTTCTCCAGAAACTCCTTAAGTATAGGTACATTTACCTATACCACAGAAGCGTTCTAGGCAAATGAGTGACATTCGCGCCAAAATGATGAAATTTTCAGGAACTGTTACTTAAACCATGTTTTAGATTTTACTACCCTAATATGCAAGAGAAAAAAGTTACAGGTTGTTCCTAAATAGATGGCGAATTTTGATTCGAATTTGTATTGGAAACCTCTTTATTTCAACTAATCGGCCATCGGTTTTCTCTCCAGTGATAAATGAATAATTCCTTATGAACCATATGCAAAAACTTACCATGTTTTACATTCTTTTTTTTAATGATAGATATCATTAATTTGGCAGATGTAATTAATGATATCTATCATTAAAAAAGAGAATGTAAAACATCGTAAGTTTTTGCATATGGTTCATAAGGAATTATTTATTTATCACCGGAGAGAAAACCGATGGCCGATTAGTTGAAATGAAGAGGTTTCCGATACAAATTCGAATCAAAATTCGCCATCTATTTAGGAACAACCTGTAACTTTTTCTCTCGCATATTAGGGTAGTAAAATCTAAAACATGGTTTAAGTAACAGTTCCTGAAAATTTCATCATTTTGGCGCGAAGGGAAAAGAAATAGCTGAAAATTCAAGACGAAAAACAGTTTTTTGTGAATAACTCAGAAAATATCCACTTTAGGGCAAGGGTGTGATGCATACACTCACATCATTTTTTAACGTAGATTCAATATCTGCCATAAAAAAATGGGGTTCTAATTTGAAAAAATTGATTTTTCACGATTTTGTCATCCCTAACTTTGAAAGCGATTTTTTCACCCCCTGTATTATGAATCGCAATTTCGATTTTCAAAGTGGATACATCAATCTTACGTCTTGAAAAATTCCAAAAATGAAAATTTTCCATCCAAAAACCTCGAAGTTATTCTTGTTTCAGCGGAGCTCTATTTTCGATTTTTTTTTCGTATTTTCCCGCTCAGAGAGAATTTTCCAACCAAAACTGAAAAATGTTACATCAAAATAACTTGAAATTTTCTAAGGAATCTATTTCTGCAATAAAAAATGGTGTTCTAATTTGAAAAACGGAAGTTGACGTCATTTCCGGAAAAACCGGAGGTGCTCATGCCTTGGAAATATTTTAGATTTCATCAGCATCGTGAAATACTTATAAGTGCTGAATTTCATGAAAATACGTTCAGTAGTTTCCCGTATAAATATGGGTGAGGTTCCTCGTGAAAGACCCTGTATAGAACTGTCGGAAAGATTGTACTAGAGACTTGTATTTTTCAGGGTAGGTTCGGTTTCTAAATGCCCCAGTTGAGTTCGTTAACCGGCAAAATCCTACAGGGTATTCCATAAAATATGGCACGTGCCCAGGGCTTTGCTTCAATTTTTTTGGGTGTTGTTGTTCTATTGTAATTGTTCATTCTGTGAACTGAAATTCAAGACTGATAGGTAAATGAATACAAAAAATGTTTTCCATGGATTTATTCAGATCTACAATGCTTACACCGTCTCTATTCATTCTAGAGACTCTAAAGAGAAAAAACTTTCGCTAAGAGCGAAGAATTAAGAGTCATAATCATTACAATTAAATGGTCGGAAGATATTATGCAGTTAGTTTAATATCGAATAATTATATTCATTGTCCTAAGGATTGTCGTAGATCGTCTCATGAGCAAACCCAATCTCGTAATCAGGGAAAAACGTGAGATTTTAAGTGCTTCCGACACTTTCTTCCATGTATTTATTCTGCTCGAGCACGCTCTGGTCTTCAATTAGTTGCATATAATCCTGAAATCTCATGATCTCATGAGTTACATCACTAATTACATTTCATTATTCGTCATAATCTTTAGTTTTTGTCTTATGTTTCTTTCACTATCATTTTTGACATGAGATCATAAATCATCAGATATTGAAAATGGAATTTCCTGAATAATATTGATCATAAAAGTCAATAACTTTTGCTGATTGATCAGAGTTTTCCTGTTGTATAACTCCTTCTTGTATCATTTATTTTAATAATTGTTCGTATATTCAGAATAACTATATACGGAATCGATAATCATAGATGTTTATTATAATGAGGGTTTCAATGACAGGGTCGGGTTGACTTTCATCAAGAATAGCTGAAATATTTCGAGAAATGTACAAATCTGAGTCTGAGAAATGTTGAATGATCAGATTAACGACTTAATCAACAAAAAAGTGGAAACGATCGTTCTGCCAAATGTCTGCAATTTTCGAATTGTGAACCGAAAATTGTCTCAAAAGATATGGTTCGACTCTTTGATGATTCGTGGTCAAATTCAATTCTCTCCGTGGGGCCGACTTGCCGGTTAGCACGATTACTTTCGAAGGGATTGTTCTTGAGATTTGGGATTTTCTGCGTGAGTTCTGTTCCCAAATGCCACGGTTAAGTTCGTAAACCAGCCAAATCTTACAGGTGTTCCATAAAATATGGCCATTCAAAATTATTGTTCCTCAATATCTCAGACAAAACGAAACCAATCGAGATGAAATTTTGCGGCCACATGCAAGAAGCTCATAATAAACCTCATGCAGAATTTTGTGGCCATAGTGTACACACAGTTAGAATATTGAAACGAAGAAACTCCATATTTCCATAACAAGATATCCGATTCGGGTTAAATTTATTTTGTTAATGAAGATTGATATACTGAACATTCATGCAAAATTTCAAGAAGATCGCATCATCTCCACCATAGAGAATTCAATTTGGATATTGAAAAGAAGATTCTCCATATTTCTGTAACAAGATATCCGATTCGACTATAATTCATTATGTGTATGAAGATTGATATACATGCATAATTTCAAGAGGATCGCATCATCAATCCAATACAAAATGTTGAGGTAATAGTCTCATTGCTCCACCAATGAACGAGCGCTCGAAAGCACCTGCGCAGGGCTTTCTTTAATTTTTTTCGAACAAAACTACTATTCGTTCTGAGAAAAAAGGTGAAATATTTTATTTTAAGTCACTTGAAGTTTAGAAGAAGATATGTATACATTTTTGTGTGAACATTTTAATCTCAGCTAGTTTTGATAATTTTCAATCGCGTTTATTCTGTATTGTGTTCAACTCTGAAGTTTTCTTCAATTCATATATGATATGTTTGTCGTTAGCAGGACATTAGAAATTTTATATCGAATAAATGGTACTACATTACAAATGTTGATAGAATAAGAATAGAATAGAATGAATTGAATTTCCCAAGATCTACTCTTATTCTATCTAGCGATAGTATAACGTACAAACCTTCTTCAACCATAAGAATGTTAATGGAAACCACATTTTTTACGGATGTTTTTTGTTGAATTAATGAATAACCATCCTGAATCCGTCTCTGAATTGAACAGTGTCATCTTCTTATGGTTAGCACATCGGTCATTACTCAAATAGATCTATCTATCTGAAACAGTCAGGAAATTAATTCAAATTTCAATTTCTCCTTCACGCATTAAATGACGCTATTTTAGAATAATTTGTTTTGGACATCGTTTCTAATAAATGAGAGAAGATTACTCAATTAGAAGAAGATAGAAGGATTCACCTAGTTGGAAGATCGTCTTCATTTATTTAATTCTTAGATTTCATGGGCATGAGATGGAACTGTTATTCTGAATGCACGAATGAACCAATTGAAGTAAGCAGTTAATATACAATTACTTTTCTTGATATGCGATAGATTATAAATCGTTTTTGTTGAGATAGAAAGTAAACAGTTTTTCCTATTGAGTTTTTCAGACTAGATAAACATTCTCTTCTGTAGAATACAATAAGGCTCTACATAATTTTCAGTATATCAAAGAATACAGTACCTATGTGTATTTCATGAAAAAAGAAGAAAGGGTAAATGGCGCACCATACATTTTTACGTCTGATAAAACAGCAACACAGGAGCTTTTGAGCTCTCGTTCTTTGGTGGAGCAATAAGACTATTACCTCAAAATTTTATATAGGATTTGAGATTGATGCCAAATATATAAATGGAGAATTTCAGTACAATCTAAAATATATTCTGAAAATTATTCAAAGAATGAAATATGTGAAAAATAAATAATTACAAAAATCTAATTCTATGTGGTTCTGATGATGCGATCCCCCTGAAATTTCGCATGAACATTCAGTATAGTAGTTTTCATTCTCAAAATAAATTTCACTCGAATCCGATCTGTTATGGAAATATAAAGATTCTTCCTTTAATACTCCAATTGAATTTTCCATGGTTCTGTACACTATGGCCTCAATATTTTACATGAAGATTCAGTATATCAATCTTCATTCACAGAAAAAAATTTAATCGAATCGGATATCCTCTTATGGAAATATAAAGATTTTTTTTTTAATATTTCAATTGAATTTTCTATGGTTCTGTTGAAACTATGGCCACGAAATTTTGGATGAACATTCATGGGAATCTTTTTATGGAAATATGAAGTTTCTTTTTTTCAATATTCCAATTGAATTTTCTATGGTTCAGTTCACATGGCATTAGGCCGTAACATTTCATTCCGATTGGTTTCGTATTTTCTGAGATATTGAGAAACAAAAATGTTGAATGGTCATTTTATATACAATAAAAAAGGAAATAAATGAAAAGGATACCGTAACGTTTCCTCTATATTGGACTCCTTCGCCAGAGAAACTTGGAAAATCTTTGGAGTTGTGTCTTTTTTTTCATTTCAAGAAACAAAATAGCAAACTAAACTTCAACACCTTGTATTTCTCAAAGGAAGCAGTTTATGGCCCTCTATCACGTGGCACTATGCATGGAACTTTTTTCATTGACATCCTGTATATACTGTGTGTTTGGTCATGACTTAGCGATTATTTAAGGGCATCAAATATACCCAATACTAACGACAAAACACCCAAATTGGGAAGTTTACCCCCTTATTTTGGAGTAGCCCCCATTTTAAATTTACTGTTTTATTTTCGTTGACCCTTCCCAATAATATCGATTTCTTTGGGCATAAAGGACCTACAGATGTGAAAAAAATGTTTTTTGGAAGATGATACTAAAACCTTTCATTGAAGTATAACAATATAAACATTTAACTTGAAAATGCCATAAAAAATTCTTCAGAAAAATTTTAGTAAAAAATGTAATGTAATGTTGGGACAGCAATTACTTTCTAATTATGTAACTTACAGAATTTATGTTGGTATCGTTTTGTAGCTAATATCCTTGCGTGTTATCTCATTGAAAGTAAATTATACTTCAATGTGCTAGTTCTTGTACTATTGATGATTTACTAAAAAAATCAGTATATTTTTTTACTGAAATTTTTTAAAAAATTTTTCATGACATTTCTAAATTGAATGTTTTCATATTGTTTCACTCCAATGAAAGGTGGTAGTAAGAACTTTCAAAAAACATTTTTTCACATCTGTAATACCTTTATATCGAAAGAAATCTATATTCTTTGGAAGGGTCAACTAAAATAAAATAGGAAGTTTAAAATGGGGGTCATGCCAAAACTGAGGGATAAACTCCCCAATGTGGGTGTTTTTGTCGATAAAATTAGGTATATTCGATGGCCTTGAATTACCGCTAAGTCATGACCAAACACACTGTATATACCTCTCGAGCTGCCCTGAGAAGACAACTAATTTCGCTCACCCTGTAGACCGAAAAAGGAAGGCTTAATTCATCAGCATCTGACTCATCTGAGGCTCATATTCCCTGATTAGGACGCAACTGTCGGCGACTTGAGTGGGCGCCCATGAAGCGGAAGAATACAGCAAAAATGAAATATTGCCGGCAGTAATTCAAAGGGACTTGTCCGCATTTAAATACTGAAAGTTCAGAAGGAAAATTTATTATGATAATGCGAGTACATTCAGGGATCCGGCTACCAATTTGCCAACGTGAAATAATTTACAATCGTGCTCTCCTCGCCGAGAACGATTATATGAGCTGTTAGGTTTGCTACAATTAAGAATTGCGGACTTTCATAAAATGACATTAACTTTCACATTGTACTGACCGTCTGAGTTTTGCCGGTCGGGGTCGCCTCGAGATGAACTTGATCAAGAACTACAGGACCGAACCTTGAGGATTCAATCAAAATGATTAGGTGATGGATGACATAATAGGTTTTATCCACTCCTATAGAGTAATATGTCATTATTAAACTAATTTCCATGTGTAATAGTAGCTATAACACAACCGTAGACATGTCTATGAACCGAAAAGCGAGTGTTATAATAACACCCGCCCATAACACCCGCTAATTAAAATACCTAGGAAAAATGAAATTGCTCACAAAAAAAATGAATTAAAAGTAGGATCAATCCGGAAATCTATTTCAGCCATCAAGATAACGTTCTAGCGATTCATTCCAGATTTATTGTTGGAAAACGTAAATTCTTAAAGTTGCGAAAGTACTTGATTGATTAGTTAGAGACTTTGATTTGATTCCCGACCACAGAGTACAGAGGTTTGACGGTTGGACGAAATGTTGTCACGCTTTTGACAACTGTTCAAAATTTTTTAAATGCAGATTAATTCGAATTTTACTGAAGAAGTCATGGATAAGTATAGTATTCAATTCGCGATAATGCTTAAAACACACTTGATGAATTACATCAAAATTCATCTGCGTGTATTTTGACTTGCATTACCGCTCATCGAATAATATACTATTTTCTCATAGCGAATCACGAACATGTTTGTTACACACTGTTTTAAAATGGGGTAAATTTACACATGATTCACTATTGATCATATGGTAATTTCACATACTATAACATGTGAAATGGGATACTTATGTGATTTCTTGTACCTTAATTATTTTTTTAATGTAATTTTCCATAACCAAATCGCAAAGTGGCTGCCCTATGTCCTCGATAGCCTCACGAATTCCATCTTCGAGGTCTTGATTCGACGCTGGGCTATTGGCGTAGACCTTCTCTTTCACGTTGCCCCAAAAGAAGAAGTCGCAAGGTGGTAAATCACAAGATCTCGGTGGCCAATGATCACCTCTTCGAGAGATACACAGTCCGGAAACTTTTCCGCAAAAGATCAATGGTTTCGTTGCTTGTGTGGACGTAGCGCCGTCTTGTTGGAAGTAAACGTTTTCCAGATCAATACTATCCAATGTCGGTCATAAAAAATCATGAATCATCTCTCGATAGCGCAATCCATTCACCGTAACTGTTGCTCCAGCCTCATTTTCGAAAAAGTAAGGTCCAATGACTCCGCAGGACCATAAACCGCACCAAACAGTCACACATTGAGAAGAGAAGCATTTCAACTATAACTCTTGTGTTTTCCCAGCCCCAGATGCGACAATTTTGATTGTTGACGAAGCCACCGAGGTGGAAATGGGCCTCATCCAGTGGCGCAGCCAGGATTTTGTTTTGGGGGGGCTGAACTGAAAAATTCTTGATGATACAACAAATATGAAAGTTCCAAAAAAATAAAGAAGAAAGGAATAACGAAGAAATTTATCTTTGGGGGGCTGCAGCCCCAAAGCCCCCCCCCCTAGCTGCGCCAGTGGCCTCATCACTCAAAATGATTTTTCGATGGAATTCCGGATCATTTTCATGCATTTGAACGACCCAATTAGCAAAGACACGACGTTGTTGATGATCGGGTGGCTTGCGTTCTTGTGTTAACTGAACTTTATAAGCCTTAAGACCCAAATGTTTATGCGAAGTACGGTGTAATGACATTTGTGGAATGCCTAATTCCAAAGAACGTCGAGGAATGGACAAACCTGTGTTTTCTTCAACCCTTTCCGGTACAGCAGCAATATTCTCGGCTATTCTTGAGCCACGTGCACGGGTTTTATTCTTCACATCACTAATTTGTCCCAATCCAACAGCTCGAATTTGGCGTAGTTTCTACTTGACAACTTCAAACGTGACATCTACCGAAATAGCGGGCTATTCAAAATAACACACCTTTATTGGAAAACCCTTCAGGTATACCAAAGATAATATGAGAGGGATCAGAAAATGAAAACTCAATGCTATGATGATTAATCACTGATTGGAAAACCCTTTACATGTAGAACACTACGAACTTATAAGTAATTACCATTTCTATACCGTAAGGAAATAACATTTCATTACAGTAGGGAAATCTTGACTTTCTCTTCAAGAAATGCGATTTGTGGAAGAAAGTTATCATAACTATGAAATGGACCATCTTCATCGCTTCATCCAGAACACATACTTTCCTCCATATCCATACAAACCAAATACTCCACTGAACATTCAGACAACCGAAATTGAAATAACACCCTCCGCG
The DNA here is from genome assembly GCA_013421045.1 of Propylea japonica. Classification (NCBI taxonomy): domain Eukaryota; kingdom Metazoa; phylum Arthropoda; class Insecta; order Coleoptera; family Coccinellidae; genus Propylea; species Propylea japonica. Next base: position 96,436,531 of record CM024241.1, read on the forward strand.
CAAATACAATAATTGAATGCATAAATAACAGACACCCCTACCATTTTCCCCACGTCATATTATTTTTCGCGTACATGTTCCACGTCTCTATATATCATTCAAACTCAAATTCAAATATTCATTCGCCTCTAAACTTCATCTCGTTCCAACGGCAGAGGGGCCCCCGTCGGAATTCTGCGAGAGCGTGGTTCGTTCGGCCCAACTTTTCTTCTGACCCTATGAGCCCGAAACTCGAAACCGTTCGAAACTGGAACGGCGTGAAGAGACGGCTTAAGTTCCTAATTAGTCCCATCTGGCGAGTGAGCCTCTGCGGGCTGCTCGAACGGGAGCCTCAGTCCTCACACATGAGGCTTCCTAATGCACTTTAACTAATTGTTCATCTCTCTAAACCCCGATTACGTTTGTATTAACCAGCCACCCTATATCCGAGATGCGTTTTTATATTCATTGTTTTAATATGGAGACAACTCAGTGATATATGGAGGTCTTCATGTGTGTTCATGTGTGTGTTTTTGGATTGGAGTTGACTTTGAAAACCATTTGTTTTAATTTGAAACCTGGGACTGCACACTTGTGTCTCAGATGGCCTAGGTGTCATCAGTTTCGATGTTTCAGTGCAATGTTGTACTGCGTCGAAAGTTTACTTGAATACTGGCTAGTTGGTATTCTTTTTACTACGTCGCTATCTCACCACTAAGACATACGTTTTTTTATCATTATTCCTAAATTGAATTCGATATTTAGCCTCATTCCTCACACATGAGGCTTCCTGATGCACTTCAACAATTTGTTCATCTCTCTAAACCCCGATTACGTTTGTATTAACCAGCCACCCTATATCCGAGATGCGTTTTATATTCATTGTTTTAATATGGAGACAACTCAGTGATATATGGAGGTCTTCATGTGTGTGTTTTTGGATTGAAGTTGACTTTAAAAACCATTCGTTTTAATTTTATCATACTAGGACGGCCTCAGATGGCCGAAGTACGTGTCACCAGTCTCGATGTAATAATGCCATGAATGTTGTGACTGTATCGAAACTTCACGTAAATACTATCTGAAGTGAGCTTAGTTGATTAACTTTGTCCAGTTTTAGTTCACTTTAACTTAAAAAAGTCACGAAGTTCAAACTACGAAACAAATGGACATATTATATCATCGAATAAACATAAACCTTCAGTGATTTTTCACAGGATTAATGGCCAAGGATCAAGCTCAGAATGGAACAACTGTACCTACAACTTACATTCAGAATTTCGACATTAACCAATTGAAACCTTATTTCAGTTATTTTTTAAATTTAGGCTTCCTGATGCGCTTTAACTAATTGTTCATCTCTCTAAACCCCGATTACGTTTGTATTAACCAGCCACCCTATATCCGAGATGCGTTTTTATATTCATTGTTTTAATATGGAGACAACTCAGTGATATATGGAGGTCTTCATGTGTGTTTCTGGATTGAAGTTGACTTTAAAAAAACCATTTGTTTTAATTTGAAACCTGGGACTGCACACTTGGGCCTCAGATGGCCAAGGTGTCATGAAATGCTGTGACTGCATAGAAAGTTAAAGTAAATAAAGGGTTTTCCATAAGATGTGTTATTTTGAATAGCCCCCGCTATTTCGGTAGATGTCACGTTTGAAGCTTTACTTTTTTACATTTGACAAGTACAAACCACGCCATTAATAAAAATGGAACAGTACACGCTTCAAGAAAGCATTAAAATTATAAAAATTCACTAAAAATGGTGAAAGTTTGGCAGAGACGGTTCGTAAAACTCGAACATTTTTGGGTCGTCGTGAAGCACCTTGTCGGACCGTAATAAAGAAATTGGTGGAAAAATTCGAGTTGTTGAGACGAGTTAGTGATGTGAAGAATAAAACCCGTGCACGTCGCTCATGAACAGTCGAGAATATTGCTGCTGTATCTGAAAATGATGAAGACAACTTAAGTTTGTCCATTCCTTCTTTGGAATTAGGCATTCCACAAACGTCATAACACCGTATTTTGCTTAAATATTTAGGTCTTAAGGCTCATAAAGTTCAGTTAACACAAGAACTCAAGCCGGCCGATCATCAAACACGTCGTGTCTTTGCTGATTGAGTTGTTGAAATGCATGAAAATGATCCGGAATTCCATCGAGAAATCAGTGATGAGGCACATTTCCACCTCGGTGGCTTCGTCAACAAACAAAATTGTTGCATTTGGAGCTCGGAAAACCCACGAGTTATTGTTGAGAAGCCTCTTTATCCTCACTGACTGTTTATGGTCCGGCGAAGTCATTAGACCTTACTGTTTCGAAAACGAGGCTGGAGCAACAGTTACAGTGAGTGGATTGCGCTATCGAGAGATTATTAATGATTTTTTATGGCCGAAATTGGAAAGTATTGATCTGTACAACGTTTACTTTCAACAAGACGACGCTGCGTGCCACACAAGCAACGAAATCATTGATCTTTTGCTGGAAAAGTTTCCGGATCATGTTATCTCTCGAAGAAGGCATCATGATTGGCCACCGATATCTTGCGGATAATTAGCATATATTATGAAAAACCCCACCCTTATACCTTTTTACCAATACCCATTCCAAGAGTGATGTTCTTGAAATATTTCCTTATAGAGAGAATTTACTTCGTTTTAGAGGGTGTTTTCAACATGGAATTTGAATGCAAGGAGCAATGTTTCGAGCGAAATTCGTTATACAGAGAAATTCTTTAAACAGACGTTCGCTATAGTGAAGTTCCACTGTATTTCATTTTTTGGATAAATTCTAGAATATAATTCTGATAGTGCATTCATATATTCAACATGGATCTCAAGTCATATACAATATTTCGAGGTAGCTTAGGACTTTTCTGAGCATTCTTTATCTTACGTAGAAATGACTACGGTGCTCCTTTCACATTTTTGAAGAAGCGCAAAAAACTTCTGACATTGTCAGCGGTTTCTTCAATTTCTCTAACATTCGAGACATAAAGTAAAGTTGTCAGATTCTTTCAAGCACATAAGATGATCTCACCAGCTTCACTGAGGTGCCACAAACTAATTAGTCTAACTTACATATCATGTCCGGCCAAAGCAGCAATCGGTTGAGATTGAAGCATCAATTTCGAACATCAGCCACCGGAATTGTTCGAGGTAGATAAAACGCCAAATCGGATTAAATTCTACTTGGGGTTATTAGCGGGATTAGAAGGAACCCTCCTCCGTCCTACGTCATGTATCTCTCTCCGATGTTTAATAAGACGAAGAAGGTGCCTGGTAATAAATCCAGTTTCCTAGTTGTGATTAGCAGATCAGGAGATAAGACCGAGGGAAAGGATCAGAGGCGTGCAGAACAAGAATGAAGGATAAGGATATGAGACTTTTTCTCCACGACTGCCATATAGGGTGTCTCCAAACAAGAGAGATTCTTGAAGAAAATTTAGGAACTCCCTTTTTCTTATTTTTTGAGCTCTCTTTCTACTTAAACGAGTGCTATATCGTTTTGCCCAAGTGTCTGTAATGTTCGAATTTTGAGCCGAAAATGGTCTCAAACGATAGGGTTAGACTCAGAGAATTCATGGTTAAATTCAATTCTGTCCGTGGGGCCGTCTGGCCGTCCGTTAGCACAATAACTTTCGAAATTCCAATGATGAGTAATGAAATTTCCATTCCTGGGACTCCTCCAGTTAGCACAATAACTTTCGAAGGGATTGTCCTAGAGACTTGAAATTTTCAGGATGAGTTCGGGTCCCAAATGGCTCGGTTAAGTTCGTTAACCAGTCAAATCGAACAGGATGTTCCATAAAATAAAGCCATTCAAAATTTTTGTTTCTCAATATCTCAGAAATACGAAACCAATCGGAATGAAATGTTACGGCCAAATGCAGGATGCTGATAACAAGCCTCATGCAAACTTTTGTGACCTTAGTGTGAATAGAACCATAGAAAATTCAATTGGAATATTGAAAAGAAAAATCTTTATATTTCCATAACAGAATATTCGATTCACGTGAAATTTTTTCTATAAAAAGAGATTGATATACTGAATCTCCATGCAAATTTCTGTGGCCATAGTATCAACAGAATCATAGAAATTCAATTGGAATATTGAAAGAAAAATCTTTTTATTTCCATAAAAGAATATCCGATTCGAGTGAAATTTATTTTGAGAATGAAAACTACTATACTGAACGTTATTGCAGAATTTCAAGGGGATCGCATCATCAGAGCCATAGAATTTAATTTTTCAATTATTCATTTTTTACATATTATTTTATTTTGGAATAATTTTCAGAATATAATTCCGATTGTGCTGAGATACTGCATTATATATTTGGTATCAATCTCAAATCCTATATAAAATTTTTAGGTAACAGTCTTATTGCTCTACCAAAGAACGAGCGCTCAAAAGCTCCTGCTTAGGGCTTTTCTTAATTTTTTGAAATGAGCTCTCATTTCGAAGTTACAGATTTCTGAATATTGCCTACTAGAATTGTTCATGTCAACATTTCAGCAAATTATTGCATATCACATACCAAATTTCACATAAAAAGGATCAGAAATCTGATAAATCTGGTGTTGTAATCTAACTAACATAGATTTTAACTCTGTTGCCCTACGACTAACTACAAATCCTTAAATACTTTATGCCACCTTATGCTTCAAAATAGGGCAGATTTAGGTATGGAATTTTTAGACTTTTTCGTTGTTATCATGTCAGCCATGATATTATAGCGGAGGATGATCAGCTAGCACAAAAGTTGATATGTCATTCGAAAGTACACTAAATGAGGTATTTTTACTGAAAATAAAACGTGTACATAATTATACAGGGACTCTATAAATGATTATAACAGCGCAGTTGGCGTTGGTGTTGGTATTTATATTCTGATGTAAACTTCAATTTAAACAAACTTTACTGTGAGTTTAGGCTGGTATTTCCAAAAGAAATTGATGTGGCTGGAATTATGAATGAGTAGATTTTGCATAAGAAACGATAAGATAACAAATTTCCAAAGCAACTTACGATGGTATAATCATTTAGACCCCGTAGATATTTCATCGAAAAAACCATTGGAAAAATAGGACTTATTTTGTTAACTTCAGAATCGTGATATTCATCTCCTTACCACGCCTGGAATAAGAGCTTTTTCTGCACACAGATTCTCCTATCTTGTAGAAAATTTATTGCCCTTTCCGAATATGTGGTTAAATTTGATGAGACTATAAGGAAAACTGAATAATGATCAATCAATCAAGAAATGTTGAATTGAAGAACAACCGTCAACATTTTGAACATATGTTATATGACATTTTTTATTGCAAATCACTCGTATGATCCTCCCTTCAAGTTTCTCCACTTTAAAAGTAGACACCCTTTATATGAACCAATAACCTCGGAATCCGCCAATGAAATAAAGAAATATGCGTCCAAAATGAGAAAACGCGGAATGGTATATTCCATTGTGTAACAATTCCATCTTCGAGTAATTTTGTTCAAAACACTTAGTACGCCGCTGTCGTCTAATGAACGAAGAATATGTCTTGGTATGTGTGATGAACTGAAACATAGATGATTGAACTGGCTGAAATGCCAACGAGATGCTTCAACTGTCGTTATCTGTTCCAATAGGGTCGTCAAGCAGTCTGTCTCTCAGATAGTTCTGTGGTTTCTGGCATCCCAATTAGTTAAAATTAGTAGAAGATGAGCAATGCATTCATGAGTTTCCTTATTCCTCTAGTCTAACAAACTTCTTGGAATGTTTTATTAGTTGTATTATCTTTATTGAAGAAATGAAATAAATACCTACCAGACGACTTGTACCTTAAGCTTTATTTTGGCATAAACTAATATGAAGGGTTTTCCAATAAGAGGTGCTATTTTGAATACCCCGCTATTTCGGTAGATGTCACGTTTGAAGCTGTCATTTTTTGACATTAGACAAGTATAAACTAAGCCATTAATAGAAATGGAACGATACACGCTTCAAGAACGCATTGAAATCATTAGAATTCACTATAAAAATGATGAAAATTTGGCAGAGACGGTTCGTAAAACTCGAACATTTTTGGGTCGTCGTGAAGCACCTTGTCGGACCGCAATAAAGAAATTGGTGGAAAAATTCGAGCTGTTGGGACAAGTTAGTGATGTGAAGAATAAAACCTGTGAACATCGCTCAAGAACAACCGAGAATATTGCTGATGTAGCCGAAAGAAAACCCAGGTAGATAGTATTGATCTGGACAACGTTTTCTTTCAACAAGACGGCGCTTCGTACCACACAAGCAACGAAACCATTGATAAAATGTGGAAAAAGTTTCCGGACCGTGTTATCTCTCGAAGAGGTGATCACAATTGGCCACCGAGATCTTGCGGCTTCTTCTTTTGGTGCCACGTGAAAGAGAAGGTCTAAGCAAATAGCCGAGCGTCGATTCCAGTCCTCAAAGATGGAATTCGTGAGGCTATCGAGGACATAGGGCAGCCACTTTACGATTTGGTTATGGAAAATTTCATTGAAAGGATATGGTCTTGTACGCGTGGTCTTGGTGGTCATTTACCTGATGTTATTTATTCTTTATAATGAAATAAACATCCGATCATTTATATTGAAAAATGGCATTTTTCTTTGAATATCAAAATAACACCTCTTATTGTAACCCTTCATATAAATTAATTTTTGAAAATCAAATGTTAATTGAAATTGAATATGTAGTTGCTTTTGAACGAGGAGGACAATATTTATAAAATTTTGCAGGCAAAATGTATCAGATCTATAATTTTGTTGATAAAATACTTCCAGTTGAACAGAAAATAGCTTTGCAAATGTTGAAAGAGCTTCAGATTTCGAATTCGTACATATTGAGTTTATTGTAAAAAATCTGAACCAATGCCAGAGGAATTATCTCACGTTAATCATTTAAGTTTTATGTCAAAATATGCTTGCAGGATTTGATACAAAAAAAATATTGATGAATGTGATCGAATACCTCAAAATGTCTTGGAGAGAGTGACCCATGAATAAGAAAATAAGTAAATAGAAGGTCATATTGTCAGGAAGTGAACGGTGGGCATTTTGAACATTAATTTTGTTCAAAACAAAACATTATTCTCCGTTGTCTGCAGTTAATAAATTCAGCTATTTCAGTAAGTTAATCCCAGTTTCTTTTAGATTTTTCACGCTGAATCAAGTATGAGTGTGTTCGAATTTCAAGTATGAAAAAATATTACTTTGCATTGTGTTCTTTTGATTTATTCAAAGGGAAAATAAGATTGAGCGTTTCTGATCCGTGGAAATGAAGACGTGGGAAATAGTCTGATAGTCATAAACAAAGATGACGAATATGATCTAGAATTCCACATCAATCAAAGAAGAAATCCAGTTAGTCCAAACTAAAACTGCGGAAAATTTCTACACCAGAACGAATTCCATTAGCGGCCCTGTAGAAATAACCTCGTATAGTTATCTCATTCAATGTAATTACGTTCCATTTCAGCACATACATATTTCGGACTATCCAATTTGCAGATATGGCCAAGTTCAATAACCAGAGGATTAAATACATCATCCTTTCGTTTGACTCGCTGCTGTTTTGCTCTGGTTAATGCCGTGTTTTTTCATGAATGCACATCAACTTTGGAATTCCGGTTGACGCCAGTTCGAAAGGATGAAGAAAGTGGTATGTTTTTTCCATGAGCCTGGTAATTGGGTAGCTTGAATTAAAGGAGAAAACTTCAGCGTTCAATTTCATCTTAATAAGGTTATGAATGGAGTGTTAATCTGAGATTAATCAAGGAGAATTTAGATTGAAGGAAAGAGAAGTGCAGTTTGGCGGTATACCTTCTGTTCAGAGCAAGATTCGAATTGTTGAAATTGTAAGGATTTGAATGGAGGTAGAGGAGAAGATAATATTTTCTAAAGTCATTCTTATAATATGTTATCACTAATGTTGTAACCAAAAAGATGAATCTTAGGATTTTGTGAAGAGAGTTGTTAAATAATTTCAAGGAAGAGAGTTGTTAATTTCAGTGATAATTTTCTAAGATTGCCCTGGAGGTCATTAATGAATAAAAGAAACAGATAGAGCCTCAAAACTGTTCCTTGAGGAACACCTAACCTTACTTGATATTGAACTGTAGAGCATGTGCGTTTATGAAAGGTTTTCCAATAAGAGGTGTTATTTTGATATTCAAAGAAAAATGCCATTTTTCAATATAAATGATCGGATGTTTATTTCATTATAAAGAAGAAGCTATGCCGTTAATAGTGGAAAATAACATCAGGCAAATGACCACCACGATCACGCCTACAGGACCATATCCTTTTAATGAAATTTTCCATAACCAAATCGCAAAGTGGCTGCCCTATGTCCTCGATAGCCTCACGAATTCCATCTTTGAGGTCTTGAATCGACGCTGGGCTATTGGCGTAAACCTTCTCTTTCACGTAGCCCCAAAGGAAGAAGTCTCAAGGTGTTAAATCACAAGATCTCGTTGGCCAATTGTGATCACCTCTTCGAGAGATAACACGGTCCGGAAACTTTTCCCGCAAAAAGATCAATGGTATCGTTGCTTGTGTAGTATGTAGCGCCGTCTTGTTGTAAGTTAACGTTGTCCAGATCAATACTTTCCAATTTCGGCCATAAAAAATCATTAATCATCTCTCGATAGCGCAATCCATTCACCGTTACTGTTGCTCTAGCCTCATTTTCGAAAAAGTAAGGTCCAATGACTCCGCCAGACCATAAACCGCACCAAACAGTCACACGTTGAGGATAGAGAGCCTTTTCAACAATAACTCTTGGGTTTTCCGAGCCCCAGATGCGACAATTTTGCTTGTTGACGAAGCCGCCGAGGTGAAAAAGGGCCTCATCACTCAAGATGATTTTTTGAACTTTATGAGCCTCAAGACCCAAATCTTTATGCAAAATACGGTGTAATGACGTTTGTAGAATGCCTAATTCCAAAAAACGACGAGGAATGGACAAACCTGGGCTACAGCAGCAATATTCTATGCTGTTCTTGAGCGATGTGCACGGATTTTATTCTTCACATCACTAACTTGTCCCAAAAACTCTAATTTTTTCACTAATTTCTTTATTGCGGTCCGACAAGGTGCTTCATCACGACAACCCAAAAATATTCGAGTTTTACGAAATGTCTCTGCCAAATTTTCACCATTTTATAGTGAATTTTAATAATTTTAATGCGTTCTTGGAGAGTGTATCGTTCCATTTTTATTAGTGGCGTAGTTTCTATTTGTCAAATGTCAAAAAATGACAGTTTCAAACGTGACATCTACCGAAATAGCGGGCTATTCAAAATAACACCTCTGATTGGAAAACCTTTATTAGTCTTGAACCAAACACCCAACAATAAAGAACTGTTATTTTTGATACAACCCCAAAAGCTACCTCCGAAAGCTACCCCCAAAACCTCCTTTCCCCCAATTTATTTTTAATAAAACGAACCAGTTATTAACGATTCCAATTAGTAGGCTCGGAAGAGGAATCCAGAAGACTCCCAACTTTCGAATTCTCCAGGGAACGTCGGTTCAAAGATTAAATTTGGCAAATCCTGGCGAGGCGCGCGAAATGCAATTTTATAACAATTAACTAAATGCAGAGGGCGTGCCGTAAATAAGCGGAATTCGCGGGAAGTTGGCGAACGTTAATCGTCTCGCAGGTGCAATAATAATTAAGAAAAGCGATACACTGGTATAATAGAAAGCAATTTGAAGGGAGTTAATGTAACGGGAAAGCGTCCCACCTAGTCCAGATTACTTGCACGATGATACCTATAAATTAATTAAGATATACTTAAACAAAGCTCTGAAGTAATTATACTTACTTTTATGTCTGCATTAGGGCCGCCATCAATTCCTTCGTTCACACCCAGAGGGTCTTTAATATGCAAATATATGCCGAACGAAGGCTGCCCCTTCCCGAAGGAACGGGAATAAAAGAAATCGCTGGGATGATTTTCGTGAGGAATCTATTTTCTTACGCTTCTCACATAATACAATCGATTAAAAAGTAATTGCCGTAGTTTTATGGGATTACGATAGTTATTTACGGAGCTGGATCGGTTTTAGCTGCAAAAGGCAACTGTGTATCAGAAGCGTTTTTCATTTATTTTTATTAGAACTAGTGTCGAACTAGGTCGGCATTCTGAAAACTGCGACCATGTAGATTTTTGTTCTCTGCCCAACTTCATCATGGAAACCTAAGGAAGACGTCAATGGAGTTGATAAAACCGACAACCTTGGCCGTTATCTCTTGGGTGCTCAGGACCTGTTTCCCCATTTGGATTGTTCTCTGACCAATCAGCTCTGGAAACAGGCATACCACGAGCTCAGTGCTTAACTGTTTCTGTTTCTGATCCACAAATCCTGTAAATCTCATATGTCGACTTTCCCATACGGTACAAATTATGTCTGCACCGACAGTGCCCCGTCTGAAGACTCACCATCGCCAGAAGCTCAGCTCGTGACAGCTTCAGGACCTTTCGAGTATGGAAAGGTGAAATCATCACGAATTTTTGGAATGAGTAAGTCCAGTACTATTTCTCCAGAGGGTTGTCCTGTTATTCAACTTTCATTGCTGGACCACTGCCTCATATTGGTCTTTTCCAAGCCCACAAAAAGGCTTAGGTTTAGAAGTACACACCCAGAGGGTCTTTAATATGCAAATATATGCCGAACAAAGGCTGCCCCTTCCCGAAGGAACGGGATAAAAGAAATCGCTGGGATGATTTTCGTGAGGAATCTATTTCTTACGCTTCTCACATAATACAATCGATTAAAAAGTAATTGCCGTAGTTTTATGGGATTACGATAGTTATTTACGGAGCTGGATCAGTTGATACTTTTTAGCTGGAAAAGGCAACAGTGTATCAGAAGCATTTTTCATTTATTTTTATTAGAACTAGGGTCGTTATGGCTAGGTAGGCATTCTGGGAACTGCGACCATGTAGATATTTTGTTCGCAGCCCAACTCATTCATGGGAACCTAAAGAAGACGTCAATGGTGTTAATAAAACCGACAACCTTGGCCGTTATCTCTTGGGTGCTCAGGACCTGTTTCCTCATATGGATTGTTCTTTTGCCAGCCAGCTCTGGATATAGGCATACGACGAGCTCGGTGTTTAGCTGTTTCTGCTTCTGATCCACAAATCCTGCAAATCTCATCTGTTGACTTTACCATACGGTACAAATGATGTCTGTACCGATAGGTTCCCATCTGCAGACTCACCATCGCCCGAAGCTCAGCTCGTGACAGCTTCATGAGCTTTCTAGTATAGGAAGGTGAAATCATCAAGAATTTTTTGGAATGAGTAAGTCCAGGGTCCAGGACTATTTCTCCGGAGGTCACATTGGTCCAAGCCCACAAAAAGGCTTAGGTCTAGCAGTACACACCTAGAGGGTCTTTAATATGCACAGATATGTCTAACGAAGGCTGCTTTCTAGAAGGAATAGGAATAAAAGAAATCATTGGGATCATTTTCGTTTTCACATAATACAATCGATTAAAAAGTAACTGCCATAGTTTTAAGGGATTACGATAGTTATTGACGGAGCTGGATCGGTTTGTAATTTGAGTGGAAAAGAAAACGGTGTATAAGCAGCGTTTTTCATTTAGTTTATCATTATTTTATTAGAACTAGGGTCGTTATGGCTAGGAACTGCAACCATGTAGATATTTCGTTCTCTGTACAACTCTGTATGGAAGAATAATAAGAGATCTAATAGAAGCAGAATACCTAAACCAAGAAGAGGAGGAACAATGTGGCTTTCGAGCTGGCAGATCTTGTACCGATAATGTCTTCTGTCTGAAACAAATAATTGAGAAAAGGTCACAAAGAAATAGGGCAACGCATCTGATGTTTGTAGATTTACAAAAAGCATATGATAGCATTCCTCTCATGAAACTATGGGAAGTACTTCAAGAGACTAATATTAACCACACACTTGTTAAAGCTATCAAAAATATATATGATAACATGATAGCATGCGTGAGGTTTGGAAATATAGAATCAGAGCCATTTTCAGTCAATAAAGGTTTACGCCAGGGTTGCTGCATTTCTCCTACGCTCTTTAAAATAGGTATATATAGCGAAAGCACTGTCACTGTGGAAAAGAAAATGTCGAGGTATGGGTATCGAAATTGATAGAGATACTTGCATATACACTCTTCAATTTGCCGACGATCAAGTTATTTGTGCGAATGATAAAGAAGACCTAGAATATATGGCGAGAAAGCTTCAAGAAGAGTATGGAAGATGGGGTCTCAGATGAATATATCTAAAACACAATATTTAAGTTTTGGAGAAGAAACCACTGATTTGAAGCTAGAAAATAATGAAACCACAAATAAATGCGAAAGCTACAAATACTTGGGATATCAACTTCAATGCATAAAGAACAGATGACGCCGAAATTAAATCACGAATAAATAAGACAAAAAATAATAAGTTCGCTGAATGGTATTCTATGGAGCACAGAGATAGGAAAGAAAAGAAAGATACGAATATATGATACACTAATAAAAGTACTCTAGTATACGGATCTGAAACTTGGCGATTGAAAGAACAACTGAAGAGGAGGATAGAAGCTACAGAAATGGATGCAATACGACGAGCATCCAGAACTTCGAGAAGAGAGAGGATACCGAATTCGATAATAAGGGAAAATATGGAAATAAAAGAGACAGTCACAGAATATATAGATAGGAAACAGCTGGTATGGTATGGATATGTGCAAAGAATGGCAGAGAATAGATTACCAAAGAAAGTAATGAGATGGATACCTCCAGAAAACAGAAAAAGAGGAAGACCAAGAACGACATGGATTAATGGAATTAGAAAATCAATGAGTGAAAAAGGACTAAATGATGAAGACTGCAACAATAGGAGGCATTGGCAATTGGGCATCGGACAACGTCTTTAGGATGTTTTTAACCCGAATGTATATATATATATACAACTCATTCATGGAAACCTAAGGAAGACGTCAATGGTGTTGATAAAACCGACAATCTCTTTAGGAGCCTTGGCCGTTACTTCTTTCCCCATATGAATTGGTCTTAGGCAGCCAGCTCTGGAAACAGGGATACTATATATTCAGCTGTTTCTGCTTCTGATCCACAAAGCATGCAAATCTCATCTGTCGACTTTCCCATACGTCTGTACCGATAGTACCCCATCTGCAGACTCACCATCGCCCGAAGCTCAGCTCGTGACAGCTTCAGGACCTCTCAATAATACTCATATAATCGATTATCGATATCTAAAAACTGTCAAAAATGACGAACCTTTTCAGAGAGTGACGAAAGTTGCTGTTGCGAAAGTTATACTAATCTTAAATATTTTCCCTGACGACGGCTGACGAATGCTGGCCTAAAAGTTGAACAGAAGAAGCGAAATATCTGAAAATAAATCAAAATATTCTGCTGCATCGTCCTTGATTTGAATAAAGAACTAAGTATTAAGGTTTTTTAAAAAAACTTTTTAGGTTTTCACTCCCAGTCTCAATGTCAATTGGACTGCAAATGAAAAAACACCCAATTCCGAAGATCTTACAAGTCTGTCTGAAGAAGGTGTCTGATATAGACACCGAAACGTTACATTACCTTTTTATTGATTTCCTTTTTGAGTTTACTGTAAGGTAACAATTTTTTCACAACCAATTTGCTCCTGACAAATAAGTGCGAAAATTTTGGCAGGAGCACTTCATCTTAATTAAATTTTGAATCATTTCTGTTTCAGAGACTGGAAGTGAAAACCTAAAAAGTTTTTTAGAAATTCAGAATCCTTCCAAATTATATTTCAATAGATAATTATTTAAGCTCTCATAATTTCTTCGATGTTTCGGAACCGAAAGAAACTTAGCTAAAACTCGTTATAAAACTGAAAGATCTTTCTGCTGACGTGAAATAAATTATTAATCCAATTCTTAACAATACATCTTCTTTATTAGCCCAAATAGAAATGGTATTTCAATACCATAAACATGATTAACACTTTTCAACCGTATACAACTTACAAACATCAGATTAGGTATCCGAATCAAATCATTCAAATCCATCTGTATACATTTCGTCCTGAATCCGCTACAATTTCGGTATTCGGTTTCATACGAATCGCACGGGGTCCCAGATCAAGTTCTTCTTCGACGCAGAAAGAAAAAAGACTGAATTCCACACAATCAAAGTCTCGATAATACTCATATTATTGCCACAGGAAATAAATACCATCTCGAGGTCCGTGGTCATTTGGGACTTTTTCGAAACCGATTCTTATACAAGTGTAAAGCATTTATGGGCAGTATATCCTCGGAATTAAGGATGAAACATATTGAATGTCGCGTTTCAGATCGCATTTGCATACTCGACCGAGTCGTAATCATAAAATAATACGATAATAATCGTATTCACTCCGAGTGAAATATGCGACCCGTTGGGATGGAAAAAATGCCGATGACAAAGTTTGTTTTCGAAGATTTGAGAACGTTACTTTTATATCATTCGCTTTGAGAATAAAGAAGTATGAATGAAATGAATAATGACGAATCCGTGGTCCCATTTAATGCTATCCGTGGGACCGTCCATCCGTAAAAACGATAACTTGGAAAGGATTGTCCTAGAGACTTGAAATTTTTAGGGTAGGTGCGGTTTCTGAATGCCGCGGTTCAGTTCGTTTACCAGCAGTATCGTACAGGATGTTCCATAAAATATGGCCATTCTATAAGAAGCCTTACTGAACCATGAAAATTTAATCGGAATATTGAATAAAATCCTTCAACCTTCATCCACTACTATTGTAGAATCCGTCCGTTGTACGTCTCTGTGCTTGGCCTTAATCAAACCCATTAATCACAAGGGAATAATGAGATTATAAATCACTTGTCAATCGAGGGCCAAATCTACTTTCGTTATATCAATTAAAGCTTCTCCAAAAAATTTCTCAAGTGTCAACTTGAATTTTTCCACGCTTGTCATAGAAGGGTCTTGTCGCGGTTGCCAAATGTTAAAATCTTCAAGAAATATATTCAGTATTCGTGGATAAAGTATAGTATGCTACTCGCGTATAATGGCTGTTATTCATTCGGTGATTTGGGCCACGAGCCGTAGGCGAGTGGATTAAACTTCACCTAGCTATCATTATACGCTTGTTGCAAAATATACTATTATTTCCAATTCGAAATATCTGATTCGAGTGAAATATATTTTGCGGGCGAAGATTCTTAAACTGAATGTTCATGGAAAATTTCAGGAGAACCGCATAATTTTTCAACCCAGAATTAGACCTTACTACACTGAACCATAAAATTATCAAATTTGAATGAAAATAAATTTATAATATTTTTATGTTTAATGTATAAGTTTGGAATATGAATAAATAGATACTATTTTTGAGTTTGATGCAAGCATTATTATAAATCCAAGTATAAAATCGCAAAAAAGGCATAATTCCCGCTAAATCATCATGAAAAATTAAGGAAGTAACTAACCTTCACAAAATATTTTTTCATACTTATAGATGAAACAAATGTATTTCACTCTTTTTTCAATTTCTTGATTTGGATATATTGGTATAGGGGGGAATATCGATTACTTGAGCTATAATCAAAATATCACCCTCTTTGTATTAATATGATCAAACCAGACAAATTGTTTGATTACTCTTTTCTCTTGGTTCTGCAAAAATAAGTGTATTTTTCCATAAAACATTTTATGAAAAATAAGAAAAATATCGTGTAATTTCGACCGGTAGGTTAATATTGACCACATCGAAGGGTAAAATCGACCATGCACCAATAATGTCGAGGTTTAATTTTTTCCTCCTTTTCTCTTCCCTCTGCAAATGAAGTAAGTATATTATTATTATTATCATCATTATTATTATTAATATGAGGTTCGGTAATTTGAACCACTGTAGAGTTATATCGATCACTGGCTGGTAATATTCATCAGTATACGGTCGATATAACCCGGAGTAGTACACCTCAATCTTGACATTTTTTTGAAGAAAAATATATAATATAAAAGTTGCACAATCTGAGATTCAAATTGTAGTAATTTATCCTCTTTATACTATAAATGTAAATTGCAATCAATTTATAATAAAAAGAAAAATTATTACCTTAAGAAGAGGAGCACTATTCGTATTAGTATAAAGTCAGGAAAAAAACAACTATAGCATCGGCATGTATGCACGTCAAGCGATGGCACAGTTCAAACCCTATCGAAGGGGATATACCAAGATTTACTTCGGTCAGTCGGTATATTTCTTTCGTATGAAGACAAATTCATGAGATTTGAAAGTGGTTGATTTTACCGATGGTCGATATTCCCCCACTGGTACGGCCTTTGGTCAATTATTAAATAATTAACTTACAAAGGGCAAATGCTATGAATGCTAAAAAGTGGACTGTAATCTTCTATTTTTTTCTTATTCTTTTACTAAGAATTATATACAATTATACCTTTGGTCTGAAATTCTTTTTTAAAATTCCATCTTACTCTCCTATTTTCAATATCACTTTTCCTTTTGCTTATCTTGTATTTGCATAGTGATATCAAATTTTAGTTGAGAAAAAAATATCTACCTACTTGGTTACGACAAAATAGTGCATGCGCCAGGATCGTTTCAGAATCTCGTCCAGTCGTTAGCACAACAACTTTCGAAGAAATTGTCCTACAGACTTGAAAATTTAAGGATGAGTTCGTGTACCAAATGCCTCGGTTGAGTTCGTTAACCAGCCAAATCGTACAGTTCCATAAAATATGGCCATTTAAAATTTTTGTTCCTCAATATTTCAGAAAATACAAAACCTATCGGAATGAAATGTTACGCAAGATGATGATAACAAGCCCCATGCAAAATTTTGTGGCTATAGTGTTAACAGAACCATAGAAAATCCAATTGGAATATCGAAAGAAAAACCTTTATATTTCTATAACACGACATCCGATCCAATTGAATTTTTTTCTGTGAATGAAGATTAATATACTGAATCTTCAGGCAAAATTTTGTGGCCATAGTGTTAAAAAAACCATAGAAAATTCAATTGGAATATTGAAAGAAGAAAATTGGTATTTCCATAACAGAATATCCGATTAAAGTGAAGTTTATTTTGTGAATGGAGATCGATATACTGAATGTTAATCCAAAATTTCGTGGTTAGAGTGTAAAGAGAACCATAGAAAACTCAATTGGGATATTGAAAATAGGAATCTTTGTATTTCCATAACAGGATATCCGATTCGTGAGAAATTTCTTTTGTGGATGAAAAATGATATACAGAATTTTCATGATAAATTTAGTAGAATAGTGTTAACAGACCAAAGAACCATAGAAAATTCAAGTCGAATATTGAAAAGAAGAATCTTTATATTTTCATAACAGAATATCCGATTCTAGTGAAATTTATTTTGTGATTGAAAACTGATATGACCATAGAATTTAATTTTTTTCAATTTATATTTTCTACATATTTCATTTTCTGAATAATTTTCAGAATATAATTCCGATTGTGCTGAAACTATGCATTTATATATTTGGTATCAATGTCTAGTCCCACCAATGAACTATCGCTCAAAAGCTTCTGCTCAGAGCATTTCTCAAATTTTCTATTTATCACTTCATAATAATATGACAGTTTGATTCTCGAACAGAGTCGAACATGGTGCGCAATCAAAGTTTGCATTCTTCTAAAAACACCCTCAATTTAACTTTTTAAACAATATAGAATGTATAGATTGCAACTCTATTAATAAACTCGATTTTCCCTCTCCCATTTGGTTCTCGCTTCCTATTCTCTTCCAAACAAGGAATCTCCAATTTGCCAATTTGCCATAACAGTCCTAGGAAACACGGTAACCGTTCATATTTGCCAGAGGAGGTCTTTTTAATCTGTTTTCGGAATTAATCAGGTAAAGGACCGATGCGAGATTAGTTCGCACATGGAGAGACTTCGTTATGGCTAACAATCTTATTGTAGATTAAATTCATCCTTTCATTCAGTCCGGGCTACGGGACAAATGGAAAATGGTCTTTGCGGATCATTAGATAGAGCCACTATCTGCCGCATAACTGTACTGGTTGGATTCTGCAAATGCTACGGCCATTATTTATCAGATATGTTTCCTACTGCATCTTGAATTGCATTCGTTGAGTGCGTTTGATGGGATTCTAGAGGGTCAGAACAGGGTCTGCAGCAGTATTTTGTGGTTTTTAAACCGATTTATGTGATATGCTGAGTTTATACTGGATTTAGTTGAGTTGGAATCAATCTGAGAGTTATTTTCAACTTTGGGCGGAAATAGGTAATTATACAGGATGTCTGTGAAGAAATGCGAGGGGCTTTGATAGAAGATTCCTCGATGAAAATAAGCAGGGTTAGTTCATATACATTTTTTTCGAAATCGACCCTCCTTCCAAGAAATAGCCTTTGGAAGACGATGACTAGTTGACAGTTTTTAATTTTTGTTTTACGGCTTTTTAAAAACACTGAGTCATAAAATTATACATAATATGAAGCACTAAGTAGATGTTACTTACACAAATTTTTAGATCTCATAACTTCATTATTATGGGTTGAAAATAACAACCCCTTATTATTTTCGTTCAAAAATTGTTTTCGTGGGATAGATTTCCGAAATGGTTTCCCATTCAATTCTGGAGGAAAAAAATCTCTTGCAAAATTTCGATACAGTCGATACTTTTCTCGGAAAAAATAAAAACTTACAAGCAGTTATGATCACTGTTCATTTCAATTCATCGTATGTTCCATAGAATAAATTAGAATATTCTAAGATATTGGTCGAAATTAGTTTTGTCAATTATGCTTATTAATCGAAAGAAAGTTCTATTTGTGAAATTAAAATATTACGGATAAAATTTTTTTTCCGGAAATTAGTGATCAAACCTTCAGAAAGATTTATAGAACATCCTTATCTCCTGTCATAGACATAAAATATCTTAGAATATTCATTCTATGGAATACTTATATGATGAAATGGAATGAACAGTGATCATAACTGCTTGCAAGTTTTTATTTTTCCGGGAAAAGTATCGACTTTATCGAAATTTTGCAAGAGACGTTTTTTCTCCAGAATTGAATGGAAACCGTAAGAGAATTTTATTTTTCGAAAATCTATCCCCGAAAACAATTTTTGAACGAAAATCATAGGTGGTTGTTGTATTCAACTCCTAATAATAAGGTTATGAGATCTAAAAATTGTTTGTGAGTAACATCCACTTAGTGCTTCATATTATGAATAGTTTTATGGCTCGGTGTTTTTAAGAAGCCGTAAAAAAACTGTAAACTCGTCTTCGCCTTCCAAAGGCTGCATCTTGGAAGGGGGGTCGATTCTAAAAAAAATGTATATTAACCACCCCTGCTTATTTTCATCGAGGAATCATCTCCCCAAAGTCCTTCGCATTTGTCTACAGACACCCTGTATAATGGGTAAAGTATAATCTTGGAAATTTATATCCGAAATTTTATTTTTCTATAGGAGAAAGTACCAGTAATGAGTGTTTAATTGATGCTTTTCTGCACGAAAAAAGTAAATCCAACAATATCTCAAGAACTGACGAGAAACTCGGTACCAAAATAATAAGCAGGCTTCAACCAAGCAAAAGAGTAAAATAATACAAAGAACATCAGGCAAATGACCACCACGACCACGCTTACAGGACCATATCCTTTTAATGAAATTTTCCATAACTAAATCGCAAAGTTGCTGCCCTATATCCTCGATAGCCTCACGAATTCCATATTTGAGGTCTTGAATCGCTGGGCTATTGGCGTAGTCCTTCTCTTTCACGTGACCCCAAAGGAAGAAGTCGCAAGGTGTTAAAGCACAAGATCTCGGTGGTCAATTGTGATCACCTCTTCGAGAGATAACACGGTCCGGAAACTTTTCCCGCAAAAGATCAATACTATCCAATTTCGGTCTAATGACGTTTGTGAAATGCCTAATTCTAAAAAACGACGAGGAATTGACAAACCTGGGTTTTCTTCATGAAGAGTGTATCGTTCCATTTTCATTAATGGCGTAGTTTCTACTCGTCAAACGTGACATCTACCGAAATAGCGGGCTATTCAAAATAACACCTCTTATTGGAAAACCCTTCAGTTTTCATATTATTTGGTATCAGCAGTATAACAAGAAAAAACTCCTTTTTATTATACTCGAGCTTTCGAGATTTATTATTTTTTATTATCTTGTCAAGCCAATGTTTTATTTATAATTCTTCTGAAGATGAGATTGAAATAAATCTCGAAAGCTCGAGTACAAGAAAAATAAGTTTTTTCTTGTTATGCTACTGAAACCAAATAATTTGAAAAACTATTTTATGTATAGGTATATTTACTATGGTGTGAGAGACCCTGTATATTTCCATGGTCCTACCCTAACCCAAGTTTTTCATTCCCTTCATCCATCTTTTCCTTCCATCTAGCGCGTAAACCGAACGGCCAAACTACCCCATTCTTAATTTTAATCATCCCCGTTACAACGGTAACCAGGTAGAGATTCCTCCATTTTAATTACCCAAGTTGGAAAGACGATTTTCACGCTTCCCAATTAAAACGATCCTTAAATTACGTTCAGCACACGGACTGGGAATAGGTTCACTTCCGCCCGAGCGAAGTTTCAACAGAAAAATAACGTAATCTAAGAACGTAATCAATGCGAAGTTAACGAATTTGTAACTAAGATAATTTTGCGTGTAATTGAGTGTTGGAATTAGGCATCGCCTCTTTCGGACCGTGAAGACATAAATTGTGGCCGTTCGGCCTGGAAGGGCCAATATGGAGCTTGGATGTCCCACAGGATTGACGCCCTTTTGCCACAGGTACAGGAGAAGCTGGTGGTGGGTTAAGAAGATATAAATTACTAACAGGATCAATGAGTTTCTGGAGGGTTGTTGAATGGTTCTTTTCGGTATGAGAATGCTGGGAATTGGATATTATTGTATTATTTAATCACCAAAATTACATTTGCTAATCATACTTAAGGTTTGCCCATCAAAACTTACTTACTCATCAAACATATTTAAATATTTTTCTCTTGACCTTAACTGAGTAGGTACCTTGCACGAACTTAATAGATTAAATTTTATGGTGACACCATCACGAATTACAGAATTGAATTCCAAATTTAAAAAAATTGCCGGTACTTCAGGGGGTGCTCTTCTTACGGCAGCTCTAGCCTTAGTGTATTTACTGCCGAAATTGTTGCCCTGTTTCACTGGCGCAGCTAGGGGGGGGGGGGGCTTTGGTGCTGCAGCCCCTCCCAAAGATTCTAACTGTTACATTTTTTTCTGAGTAAGTTTTTTTTGCAACTTTCGTATTTGTTGTATCATCAAGAATTGTTCAGTTCAGCCCCCCAAAACAAAATCCTGGCTGCGCCACTGCCCTGTTTGGCTCAACAGTGCACATGTACATAAGATTGATGCAAAATCAAACTTTTCCATGAGAATAGTAACTGAACAATAAAATCAACACCAACACCATGGTTACCAGTTCTTTCAAACATTGCTCCTCCACATATTTGCAGGCATGCCCTAACTTTGAAAATTTGGAATAAATTTAATTATTGATCTCGACTGAAAGCGATAAAGCAATTTGGCATGTTAGTGGAACACATGTAATATTCAAAACAAAGATTTCATAACTGATCCCTCTAATGAAATTCCTGGATTTGATCATAGCCGTTATAATATGCATGCTTTTCAAGTGGAATTCAGTTGAGAGTCCTAATAGTACAATATTTAAATTTCAGGATGGATTAAAGGCCATACATAAAGTACCAGAGTCGTTTTTGAATTGAGTTTAAAATCGATTCAATAGACTTTCAATCTTTTTTTTTGTTCCTTTTTTCTGGTTTGATTTTTTCGTTTCAGATTCAGAATTCCGAAGGCATCTTGGAGAGGGTTATCGGTTGGATTCAATGAAGAAGAAATCCTTTAATATTCGAATAGTTTCAAGTGTTATTTCTGTTGGAACGGCGAGACAGGGTTTTTTCTACTAGGGTTTTTCCTTGATCTCTGGTATCATAAAAAAATAGTATGGTGACCCGTTTTGCATTACGTCAGTTAGGGATTTTTGTTTTTGTTTTATGTATTGTATCATGTTAACTCTTGATTTCAAAAGAATATATATATATATACATTATTTGCTAAGCCGAATCATTTTGTTCGAGACCTAAACTGAGTATAGGTCATAGAGATAGAATCGTATTCTATTCTATTCTATCTGTATGGTATAGGTACCTTTCACGAACTCAATAGAAAATATTTTATGTTGACACCATCACGAATTACTGAATTGTGTTCTATATTGACAGCTTAAACTTGAAAAATCTTGAGAACAGTTTGTTATGTAAATATTTTAAAAGTAAATTTAGAAAATCCCTCATACGCAGGCACCAAACTATAAAATAAAAATAATTGAACTTTATATTGTCGAAAAACTTTTCGTCCAATATTCACTCAATGGTGAAATCAAACAAAATATTTTTATATCTCTATTCTATTCGAGAATAGGTGTAAGCATTGTTTCTCCTTAAACAATGGTGTAAGGATTATCGTCCGGATTAATATTCTCCATGCAGGCAACTCTAAATACACTAATTCGAATGTTTGATTGTAGCAACCAAACTCGCAGGCGTTAGCGTTTCTCACACATAATGTGGATATTCAGGAGTTTCAAGATTGTAACTTGGCAAGTTATGATTTTTTTGGTCCACCTGTATAAGTGACAACTATAATTCAAAAGCAGTGACATAGATCAGATCAATATCCAATGACTTGCTTAATTTCTGACTTAAATCTCAAATAATTGAGCGAACTAGAGTTATTTTCGTAACACGCCAATTTGATCCAAAATTTCGAAAAAATGATAAATAACTCAAAAACCGTTGAAGATAGGTATAAAAAAGTAAGCATGAATAGATTCAATATTTTATGGAGTATCATAAAAATATAAATATCGGATGTCCCATTTGAAATAACGAAGTTCTTGCCAAATTGTCGTTCATCCGGCTACACTGGAAATGTGAAATTACTTTGAAAATGTACCTTACATAGCCAAATATAGATCCACAAAGTTTGAAAGCGTTAGCATAATAATCTAATAGGCCACCACTTTTAGACACCCGATATACTATTTCTCCTTCATCGAATGATTTTTGGCCAAAACTCAATCGGATTGCCAAATAAGACACTTGTTGGATATTTAATAACAGGTATCATAAACGATACTGTAGAGTAAAATTTAACAATCTTCAACCTTGATGTAAAATAGTTGAATTACACCATAAAATTCGCTAAATTAAATTTTACCGAATACACACACTTCATAACGCCATATGAACCCATTTCCAATTCTACAAAAAAAAACACTTTCGCTACACCCCATCGAACAACGCTAAAAAACAATTACCATCACGACCACCCCCACCCGTCCTCGCAAACAGGCGCGCGAAACATTGAAAACAATTTTAATCACGTACCAGACAAGAGAATTTTATAAAACTGACAACTATTATTCAAAAGAAGTGACATAGATCAGATCAATATATAATGATTTTCAAAATTTCTGACTTAAATATCAAATATTGAGCGAACTAGAGCCATTTTCGTAACACGCCAATTTGATCTGAAATTCGAAAAATAATTAATAACACAAGAAGCGTTAGGATAGGTATGAAGAAGTAGGAATTAATAGATTTAATGTTTCATGGAGTATCACAAAAAATAGAAATAATGGATGTTCCATTCAAGTTGTTGCCAAATTATCGTACATCCGGCAACACTGAAAATGTGGAATTATTTCAAAAATGTAGGTACCTTACATGGCCAAATATCGATCCACAAAATTTGAAATCTTTACCATCAGTTTCCATAATAATCTAATAGGCCACCCACCTTAGGACACCCTATATACTATTTCTTTTCCATCGAATGATTTTTCTGCCAAAACTCAATCGGATTACCAAATATCACATGTGCTAAAGGGTACGTTCAGCAGCACTCAACTGTTGGCATAAAGCAAAAATCAGTTGAGTTGAGTTGAGTTTCAGCGAATGAGAATTTTCTGAACGCTTCGCTGAGTGATTTACAAATCCGACATATCATGGTATATAACCTTATTTTTTAATACCTAGTTGAGAAACTTTTTGTATTTGTACTTGCAGATTAGGTATAAATTGAAGTGTATTGGAAGAACCAAAATACTCCTTAATAAACTTCAACTAAAAACCCTAAATATGAACAAATCACAAAATAGGTATATGCACATGTCTCAGCGGTCAGATGAGTTACAAAGCGCAAATTTTTACCGTTGCCAAAAATCGACATCTGCTGAGAAAACATCGATTTGTCAGCGATTTTGCTGAACGCTATCGCTTTCTCAACTAACAGTTGCCAACAGTTCATTCAATAATAGGTATCATAAACTATACTGTAGCGTAAAATTCAACAATCTTCGAAATTCTTGATATAAAACCGTTCAATTACACCATAAAATTCCTAAAATTAATTTTTACCGAATACATGCACTCTATAACGCCATATGAACACATTTCCAATTCTACAAAAAAACACTTTCGCTACACCCCATGGAACAACGCTAAAAAACAAATTACCATCACGACCACCCCCACCACCCGTCCTCGCAAACAGGCGCGCGAAACATTGAAAACAATTTTAATCACGTACCAGACAAGGGGATTTTGACACGGATCCAGCATCCAGCGGTAATGAAAAATACACGATAGTATTCCGATATTGCAGGGGTCTGAGCGGGAGGGGCAGAAGCCACCCCCAGCCCCTCTTGCGGGTCGGCACTCCCGCTCCCATAAATAACGCTGTCTAAATGTTATTTTTGGAAAGCTAACGAATTCCTGGAAGCGGAGTCGTTATCAGACACCCGGGCTCTGCAATATCAGGAGCTGTCAACGCGGGATTCCTTCTTCTGGAAATGCGGATATTGCTGGGCCCTTTCTCTCCCGGCTGCTTCTAAACCCCTTTTGGATCTAGTGCTCCTTGGCTGGAGCTGGGGCAGGGAGGAATCTAGAAAAAAATAAGGCGAAAGGTAATAAATCCATGCGAGATTAATTGCTTGTGTTTTGGATGTCTGCTGTGGGGTGGAGAGCATGCCGCAATGTGGTTAGGTTTGACTTTCGAAAGGCCAATAATTGGAGAAGAAGATTTTTTCCAGAGGTTTTCGAGTGTCAATAAAGGTTTTTTCGAAATATGGCTCAACGGGATTTTTGGTAAATCGAAAAAATATGATGTGTACATATAGTGCGTTCACGAAACTTTGAGCTGTCGGTTGGCCATGATAAGTTGGCATATTTCACTGTGTATATTTAAATTTTAGGTTATGTTGTTATTTTCTTGTCAGGTTGATACGCAAAGTTGTCAATATTGCATTTGCATAGAGTTCTCTGATAACTCGAAAGCTCGTCGGACGAGAAGGGTACATTCGGCAACGTTGACTTTGTTCATTGTTATGACACCAAATACTGCCTATCTCAGATAAATAAAGGATAAGCTGAAATAATGTATAGATATTCAAATTGTATCAAAAAAGTGAAACAACGGCAGGAGGAAAACCCCCGAGAATCTTATAATTGTTATAAATATCACCTCTCTGCAACAAATCACACACCTAAGCTATAAGTATGTTTTAAAATTAGGTAGGAAAAGCTAGCATCATCAGCCTCTTATAAATGAGAACTCTCAAACGATAAGGATCTGTCGATTGAATATTTTTGAACGATTTAGATTTTGAATTTCTGAAAAATCCTATATTTTACACACATAATCCAAAATATATACAATTTAAAATCGATGATTTTCTTCTCGAATTCGGGTATTGCTGCTAGCCTTTCTCTCCTCGGCTGTTTCTGACCGCCCTTATTCGGTCTAGTGCCTAAAAAACACATTGGAATCAGATAAAGATTTTTAAGCCTACAAAATAATAACTGTGGAAACGAATATGATAAAAATTATCGCCATTATTGAATTATCATTTGGGCTATTTTCTTCATTTTTCTTCTCGCGTTCAACGTTTCGACCAGTATTGCCAGCAGTGGTCAAGAAAACACTCAAAACTTGCAACTTTCAAAAAAGCAACTTTCGTCACTCTTCGAAAATGTTTGTCATTTTTGACCGTTCCCATCTGATTGAATCAGATGTTAGACATTTCATTTGATCTTTTCAAGCTGGATCTTCCCTATTATTGGAGCCAGAAAGTTCTGAGATCAACAGACGGAGGACTGATGGGATTTTCGGTTATTTACATGAAAGCTACTTCTTTAATTTCTAATCTACGCTTCAGTTTACCTTTGTTTGATATTATGGAATCTTAACACCATTGTTGGAAATAGTTTGCTAAAATCTCCCTATCTTTGTATTTGGATTAGACAGATTGACAAATATAATTTTAGTTAAGCATTGTCAATTCATTAAGAAGTGATTCCCGATATTTATCCATTTTGAGCTTACAGTTGAACAACCATAAAGTCCTATTGTCTTTATTCGAATCATGTTGAACATGGAGCTTTCATGTCAATTGCCGAAAATCCCATCATACAGTCTTCTGTTGATCTGAAAAATATCTAGGCTTTGAAGAACCAAATAAATTGTTTGACAACTGATTCAATCAAAAAAACAGATCAAAGTTATCGATGATTGAGTTCTGAGAACTGTCAAAGATGACAAACATTGTCAAAGAGTGTCGAAAGATGCTTCTCTGAAAGTTGCAAGTTTTTTCGTGACGACAGCGACGGATGGCAAATGCTTGCTGAAAAATTTAATACCTACCTTATATTGCTCTTTTTAATTTATCCAGAGCTGTTCATTGTTTAGAAGGAAAGGTAAAAACATTTCATGACTGAAGCTAATTTTGGAGTTTTACCAGTTCAACCTGGATAGAGGCCTCTGGAAATGTGACAATATGCTCAGATACTCGATTTCAATGAGCCATTTGACAAGCAACACCAGGGACCACCATTCTCTTATGATAATACGTTCAAAACGTGTGAATGATTCATGCACTTTTCACGGATTTTGGTTTGGAATAAAGACCGCAAGCTGTGTCGGAAGAAGGGTTATGAAAACACGTGAATTTCTGAACGTGGATTTGTCAACGTTTGTTTGGTG